>CM002478.1:5659159-5670508 GCA_000325765.3 Leersia perrieri
CTTGTGAGTGGTTTGAGAGAGAGTGGGAGAGCTTGAGAGCTTCTCCCCATCTTTGAGTGGGATTTGAGGGAGAGATTGAGAGGTAGTGACCTCCACCCATCCATGAGAAGAGAGAATGTGAGCTAGTGAGCTCCACCATCCTTGAGAGAGTTAGGATTTGAGTTTGAGAGCTAGTGAGATTCACTCCATCACCTTGAGCACTTGAGTTCATTGCAAGCAAGTCTCCAATTGGATTTATTACTCTTGGAGGCCAAGGACTCCTAGACGGCTAGGCGTCGCCCGCGAGCATCCGGTTGTGTGAATAGTCAGGGAGAGTTTGTGAAGGTTTTCCTCACCTCCGCAAGAGAAGAGGTAAGTTAGTGGATACCGTGCTAACTCCTAGAAGGTTGCTTGGTAGAGCAAATCGCAACGAGAGATTAGGGCTCTCCGATAGGGCTTGATCCGAGGGGATCGCTCTAAGGCTTGATCCGTGGGGATCGTTTGAAGACTTGCTAATCTGCATGTGGACTTGGACACTAAAGCTTCATTGTGGTTGGTAGCATGGTGAGGCACGGGATCGAGTGAGATCTGGCTCTTTGGTTGCCAACAGAGCATAGGTTCATAATGTATTTTTTAAAAACAAATCTGAAGGAGTACAAGTATTATTACTCGCCATGCCACCGACTGTGCCCTGAGCCGCCTTTGAATGAGCTTGTTGCTCTTCTTGCCAGGTTTCTGTTGATTCCCGTCGACCGCTGATAAAATGGAATCTAGGTACTGATGTGCTCGCCGACGCAGCCCATTACCAACTGGAAGATCTCCAGCCTGGTAAGCACAAGCTATTCAATCTGATCATGCCACATTCTTGTCCCCATTTAGCACATGTTCTTCTTTTCTGTATAATAAAACTGAAGCTATTCCTTGACACACTAGGACACAGAGCTTATTTAGGGGAGCTTCTGCCAGCTGCCAGAAGCTGCACCAAACGGTTCACAGCTTCTGAGAAGCTGTTACAGATTCTGGAAAATAAACTAACAAACCAAAAGCTGGAGAAGCTGGAGAAGCTGGGTTTCAGAGCTTTTCCAGATTCTCAGAAGCTGGCTACGAGACAGCTGCTTCTCAGTATCTTAAGCTCCCCTAAACAGGCCCACAGTTTGTACTGGAAATTCATCTTCACTTTAAAAGTGAATCTAGACAATTCCATAATTATTTCAGGAGGAGCTTTATGCGGAAAAATATAATTAGTTCCTTTTTTAGCAATATGAATTTCAAAGTCATAACATGAACAAATTGCAGAAGGTTAAGGAGTTAAAGGTTCTCAAGTACTTATCTATATAGATAGATAGCATTGAGCTGCAAGGGTATTAAATGAGATCTGCATATAATTATATACTTTAACAAGCAGTGTCATTTTGAACTTCATGTTCTTAAGTATACCTGCGAACTGTTTCAATTTTTCACCTCCTTGTGGAGCTTCAGCCGAAGCTGATCAGGTATGATAAACTCTTTTTTTTAGATAATGAAATGCTAAACTCTGTTTACCTTGTATGTTCTCAGCTTCTCATATTACTAATGATAAAGGTATATGATACAAACTTTCCCTAAATTGTTTTTACCATAAAGACGCTCTCTACAGGACATAAACTCAAAGTGGGAAATAATACTCTGTATTTCTTTGTATCCTCTAAACAGGCTCTAAGACTCTAATTAATTTATTTGTATTGAAATGATGGGATATTAGGATTTCTGAGATATAGAGCGTTGCATTTGTTTTATTTATTTATTGCATTTATTGTTTTATTTATTGTATTAGGATTTCTGGGACATTACTTAATGATGAGAAGAGAACATTACTTTATAAACAATTCATCTGACAACACTTCACTAACTGATGAGAGCACAAATAAATCAAATAGGCTTTTTATAGAATTTTATTCTGATGAAATTATTGTTGATATAGCACCAAATACCAACAGAAAATTGCAGTTACTCATCGGTATATTGTTCCTTTTGATTAGTATTTGTTACTACTTTGAATATATTGGTGGCTGCTCACTTGACTGATGGCTAAGGCCTAAAAGATTGCACTTTTGTGTTAGCAAGGTACTCATTTGTTTTCATTTCTATTTGATCATGTAAAAATTGATGATTGCTGCCACTGTTCGTACAGGAGGACGGTGGATGGGGTTGAGTGGAAACTGCTTCGGTTCAGTTGGTGGAGGTTATGTTCTGCTGATTTGTACGCCTTTTTCATCAATATAGCTTGGCGTGAATGGCTACCTCAGTTGCTTGAAAAAATAAAGGGGTTACAGAGATTTATGTTGCCCTCTATGCCATTCAGAGGTGTGTATGTAAGTTTTGCTACTGCCTCTAATTATTTTGTTATTACTGACTACAGCCATATAGAGTGTAATGCCTTGTGTCAAAATGACCAGAAGTTACGTGGAGAATAATAGCAACAGATCTCGAAAGAAAATGGATTTTGTTTCCTTGGACATGCTGCAGTTCTATTGGTATGTTTATGTGGATTTTTGTGTTACTTATTATCTATAGAAATATTTGGATGGCATTTGGTCAGCATTTTATCTTGGCTGCCAATGTAAAGATAAACGTATTCTTTTGATTTGTATGTGTTTTTGTTCTAAACAATAACGTACCTCTACTGTCTCAAGTGACTTCATGCGATTTTTTAAGTAAATTTGCACGATCAAATTTATGGTGACCTATCATCCCGAAAAGAGTGTGCCCTGCCATTGGCCATTGCTCTTAGCTTCTTAGTTATACTGTAGTAGTAGAGATCAATTTAGATTTATATTTTACACTGTACTGTTCAAAGTCCGCAACTTGAAAGTGTAATTATGATGAGACACTGGAATTCTTCATAATACAACCACTGCTATAATTTGTAAATTTGTTGATCTTCCATCCGAATGTGGGCGGTATTACTCAAACCTTCGATATCTATTTTCCCTAAAACACATTACATAGCTAACAGAGGAAGGTAATATTCTAAACTTTGTAATCAGTAGTACTGATTTAATAATTGCTGGCCTCATCATTTGCCAATTAGATTATAATCCAATGCCAAAATTTGAATTTTTATAGATAATTTTGAATTTAATTTTAGTTTTTTTCATTACATCTTTTTAATTTTAGGTTATAAAGCAGCACACCACAAGGTTGTCAGGATCGGGATACCAAGTAGTATCGTCTTTTGCAAAGTAGTATCTATGATCAAGATACTATCGGGATACTATTATATTTAAAAAGTACTCATTTTATATATTTTTTTATGATTTATAATATTTAGTATAAGATAAAGCTTAAATATTGCTTTTGCTTAATTTAATTAACTTTATATAACTTTTGAGTGGATTTATTGACATAATTTTCAATTCATCGTATTATTTGCTTAATTTAATATACTTTTAAGTGGTATCGTATGGATCGTAGTATCGGAATACACCCAAGATCTGTTAGGATCGTAAGGGAATGAATAGTAGAATCGGGATACTAGAATACTAGGTAGGATCGGTATCGTTTTGACTCGTAGGATCGTAGTATCGTACTAGTATACGTATCGGGATACTGACAACCTTGGCACACCATGATACAATATTGATTAGCTAGCCTGTGAGATAATTGGTTAGCTAAAGCCTGTGAGATAATCTGTCCTTGTGCAACATAGAGCCATAGACAGGTTCGTATCTTCCTGACCCATCTTGATTCCAGACCCATCTTGTTTCCAGTCTGTGTGTATGTTTGTCAGTCAAATTTCTATATGTTCTAAAGGTACTCTTAACTCGTACGACTATATCAAAAGCACTGCGACAGCAATCCGTGCCCTTCCCTACCTAAACAGGCACAACAGACAAACACCCCCCACACCGTGGCCTTCGGCCCCTGCTTTCAATTAAGAAGACAGAGGCCGAAGGTTGAACGATAACTGAGCTGTGCCGCCAGCCTATGAGCAAAGCTAGGAAAGCATTCTTCTTCTTTCCTCAGGATGTTGTTTAATCATGTGTGGGAATTACGAGGGATTTATTAGAACTGTAAATATGCTTTGTGTTCAGCTATGCTATACAAGCACATAAAGTATGGTCCTAGCAGCTTCATACGCAGATCTTCATAGCACGTGTAACCGAGGCGTTGCCGTGTGGTTTGCTGCAGCACATGAAGTGGTGAGGCCCAGAGCAAGCCGATCGTGTTTGGTTGCCTGCATCCTCCCTGGCTCGCACGGCGGATGCAGCGGCACGCGTGTTTGGTTGCACTAGCGTCGGAGCCAGGATCAGCACATGCAAATCGACCCCCCGCATCCCGAGAGAAACGCAAGTATCGAGCTTCGCTGGTGAGCCAGGCCTGCAGGATGCAGACGCGCTGCTTCTGCGCGTGCAGCCACCTCGCTAGGATCACCGCTCCGCTTCGAATCATCCCCTCGTTTGTGCTCTCCTACTTTTGTCTTTCCTCATCCTCTTTCTCATCCAGGCAACATCCTCTCTCGTCCTCCTCGTTTGAAATCGCTGGATCTGAGAGAAGGAACGAAGATGGGAGCGCCGGCGAGCAGCGTTAGATCGATGTGGCCACCAAAACTCGTGCTCGTCCAGATCCAAAACGCTTGAGAAAGGGGATGGTAGGCTGGTAGCCAACCCCCGACGGACGGCGCGTCGACGAGCTGGAGGAACCTCCGATTTAGCCGGCGAGCAATACGGCTTAGCACGATGCAGGCAGGATACGCATCCTCTTCGGTTTCTCTTTTTTTTTCCTTTTCTTTACTTTTTTCTCACTGCCTTTTGAGTCCTGGCCTCAAGTAAATATGGTGTTCTTGCATCGGAAAAAAAATCCCTCTTTGATTTATCTCTCTTCGATTTTTGGCCATGCATCAATCTGGGTCCAAATGCCCAAATCTGTTATTTGTGGACTAGTAGTGGTTAGCAGTAAACCATGGATCTGGTCTTTGACGATAATGACACTTACGTCAATGTGCATAGTCCAAAGTTGCCAATCCTCCTGTTACTAAACCTGAGTTATCTCATAATTATGTAATTTGTTCGAGTGCTTAATGGGTTCAAAGAAGTTCTTTGTTTGTCATACATGAGTGTATGGTAAGCTCACCACCCAGAAGAGGTGGTAGTCCTATCAACATTGGTGCAAGCAAACAAACGCATTCTCCAGCATGCACAACATCTCATACTGCTAACCAAACAACATCCGAGCGCAACTAGACCTGGCAAGTACCAGCAACCAAACAAACTCAATTGCATCCCCTCGGCCAGGCCAGGTTTAACCCGGATGAGACATACCAGCCATGCTAGGGAGAACCAGGCAACCAAACAGACCCATAGATGCAGGCAGCCGGGCTGAGCAAGGGAATAACGTCACGCCGTTAATAGCTGAGCAGAACAAACATGACATCTGCTCTTTTAAACTTTGATGCTATGATTTCCCTTTTGCTGTGATTATGCTCAATGAACATAGGCTAAATTAGAACTCTACACATTATGGTATGTAAACAATGATCAGCTTGTACAACTCTGGACATTGTGATCTGCTCAATCAATTCCCCTTGTCTATTTTTGTTATACCTATGCATAACATGCAATGCTCTGCAATGTTTACGAGTTGCTACTAATTAAGCACCTGCTCATATGCTGTTGCAAAATATAGAGCAGTATTATCAGCATTCAAAACAGCACTCCACAGGTGGCGCGCCACCCCGTTCTCTAGTATATAGCTAGACAAGTTGAATAAGATCATCGATACATAACAAATGACGAGTATTACATTATTATTACTTGCCAAGCACACACATATAGGGGTTTTACAATAATATCTACGTACAGATACAAGCACACTGCAGACATAACATGGCCTTGTCGAATCATGTATACAATAATGTATATATATCTGGAAACAGAACTACACAAACATGAAGTATACCCAAAGCCCAAAGCTAAACACACTTCCAATGCATGCTTTATATGTTCGCTGAGATTAACGTATCAAAGGCACGATCCATTTATTTACCTTCATACGAGCACACATCACATAATCCAAACTCAACCATATATAATACGTAGAATATATCGGTTATTTAGGAGAGATAGCGCATGCACGCAATCTTATGGATAGACCTCGAACACAGCTCGAACTCCTAGCTGCTTGACAATTTTATAGTCACTGAATCCTGCTTTGAAGAACAGATCACGCCACTCGTTTTCGTCACGCTCCCGGCCTCTGGTGTTAACCATCATAGCCACGTCCATCAGAATCTGGGCTTCAAACATTGCTGGCCCTAATGAAGGTCCGATCAGTATGTCTATGACGATAACTTTTCCTCCCTTTTTTTGTGGAGGAATGGCTTTCTTGCACTGAGTCAAGATCTTCACGCAGTCGTCATCGCTCCAGAAGTGAAGTACAAGCTAAAAGGATATTAGGCTAACAAAACTAAAGTAGGCATATAGGTATAATTATAAAATCCAGTAATATGGAATTTAATATCCTATTATCAGTGTATCCATAACTCGTGTTAATCATTACATGTTCGATCTAACCATAAATATTTGACGGTTAGACAATAGTATTTGGCAAAACCTATGAATCTTTTATCATTGTTCCTATATACTGGCAATATATCTGGTGGAAACTAACTTTCCGTGTAAACTATGGAAACTTCAATCTAAGCCACACGATGTTGATCTTAAGGGAGGTGGGAGAGGTGATCATCCCTCCCACCTTCTTTAAGTTTTGCAAATCACTCCTCTCATCTCTTCTGAACGCATCATTAGATTAACATCGTGTGACTTAGATTGAAAGTTTTCATAGTTTGCACGGAGAGTTGGTTTGTAATAGATACGTTGCCTACTTTTTAAAAAAATTGTTGTGTTTACAACTTTACGTTAAAAACAAGTTTATAAAACCTAATAAATTGATGATATATATTATGATAGCACTTTTAAAGAGGAATCTACCCAAACCAAATTTTCTATCTTAAACTAAGCATTTAAGGGGGTCAAAGTTCAAAATTTCGATCAAATCTCGTCCTAAATGTGAAATAATAATTTATAACCGAACAATGGAAAATGTCTCGTATATGCCGGGTATAGTTAACGGTTTTCAATTCCATTTCGGTATGAGGTTTTCTACCAGGGGGTTCCAAAATTTCAGAACGAAAGTATTCAAATTTTAAACAAAAATTAACCAAACTTGAATAAAATTTGACCAGATTCATAAAAAAAATAAATATAAATTCCGAAATTTCACGAATACCTTAAGCAGGACGGCCTGTGCAGGCGGCACGGCGTGAAACAAGTCACCGGCAACGTAGTGAATCGCGCCGTCGGCCGCCGGCGGCGCCTTGTCGATGACCTTGGGAAGGTCGAGCACCGTGCACCTGACGTGCGGGAACGCGCTGACGACGGCCCTCGCCGTGGCACCGTCGCCGCCGCCGCAGTCGGTCAGCGACGCCACGCCTCCGAACAGCTCCTGCCCACACTCCCTCAGCACCACGCCTATCCCCTGGTTGTCGTGCGCCGCCAGCGCCTCGTTCGCCACCGCGTCGAACTCGGCGCCGTGCACGTCATCGTACGGCGGCGACGACGAAATGTCGTCGCCCTTCCTGAACCAATCGTCCAGCCCCATCGCCGCCTCGACGTACTGGCGAGACGTGACGGTGAGAACGACGGAGATCTGGACGTGATGGTCGTCGGCGTCGACGCCGTCGACGAGGGTGCGCGACAGCGGAGTGAGGCGGTAGCGATCGGAGTCGGATTCGTCGGCGGCGAAGGCGGCGGAGGTGGTGGAGAGGAGGCGCATGAGGCGGCGGAGGTAGGGCTGCTTGGTGGGCGGGAGGGAGAGGGCGGCGATCAGGTCGGGAATCGAGGCGGCGCCGCCGAGGCGGTGGATGGCGGTGGGGATTCCGAGCTTGACGGCGCACCGGAGCGCCATGGCTGTCTGGTAGGAGAAGCTGTCGCGCCATAGGTCGGCCTGAGCTTGGAGGAGCTCGGCGTCGTTGGGAACGTCGAATTTGGTGTTGGCCTGATGGCTTGCTGCCGCCATTGCTAGCTAGCTTCTGCCTTCAGATGATCTGTCTCGCTGGATTCTTGCTCTCTGTTTGTGGTGTGATGTGTTTTGCTTTGTTAAAGTGCGTGACACGGTCTTTAAATAGTGTTGATCGATCGTATGTGTCACTGTCAAAAGATAGTCTTAAAAATTTCAATTTATCAGTCAGGTAGGTGTATGAATTTTAAAGCATGTACTTATCGTTTTAGCTATTCTCAAATTAAACTAGGAGATATGACAAATTACTTTCTCAATCTTATTAACTTCTATCTCCATTTCATAATGTAGGTTTTGACGCTTTTCTTACAATTTTTAATCATTTGTCTTATTCAAAAGTTTAGTGCAAATATAAAACATGATAAATTGTGCTTAAAATACTTTTGATAATAAAACAAGTCACAGTAAAATATACGATATTTCAAGAGTTTTTATATTATACAAATGGTCAAACGTTGTAGAAAAAAGTCAAAACCCTTATATTATCAAATGGATGAAGTATATCCTAATTATCTTTCACAGTGCACACATTAAATTCATTTGTGAGAAGACACGCTAGCTAGTGTAGAAAATATTGGTTTATTGTATTCTGGTGTATATTGCACCGACACTCATGTGGTATATATAGAGATACATGAGAGATATACAAGACAAGTTATGAGAGATTTATCTCTAACTATTCTATCTTTATATCTAAATATTTTATCTCTAATCTTTATCTCTAATAGCTAATACTAATGAAAGGTACGTAGGAAGGGAAAAATATCACTAAAATGTTTTGGAAAGTGTGAACGACGATATTTTAACATAAAATTTAAAATGCTAGGGATTTTATAAATGCTAGGGAGGGAGTATGTGTTATGATTAGGCAGAAATTAATGATCGGTATTATTTGCTCCGTCACAAATATGGTGACGTTTCCTAATGCATATCCTCAACATATATTTCGATTCAAATTACGGCTTTAATGACCGTGCTGTTGCCGAAAACACGGTATTAAAGGGAGTAAAATGAACTACCCTAGCGCCTTGTTGGAGCGCATGGTTGTATTGACCAGTTCACTGCCAGAAAAACAATAGAGCTATTCATGAGCATAATGATAGGCTCTTGTCAGAGCAATATATGGTGGAAACTTGAATACTTTTGGAATAGAACTTCTAATAAATCAAAAGAACTTCATATATTGGAGAGGTGATTTTACACAATAATATAAACTTTCAAGAACAAACTCAACTTCATTTTTGAGAGAAAAAATAAATGGATGTGAAAAAAATTATCAATTCCATATCTCATAAAAAAGGTTCAGTTTCTTCTTTAAATTATGTAATTTATTGTCTAGTACTCCTTCCGTATCATATTATAGATCATTTTGATTCTGGTCAAAATCAAACAAATTCAACTTTGACATAAATTGTAGAATTTTTTTTAATATCTGCAACTCCAAAATAGTTTTATCAATCTACAATTGAATATATTTTTACATTAAATTTTTCATATGTTAAAGATAGTGCTGGTTTTCTTTATAAACTTGGTCAAACTTGAAGCAGTTTGACTTTGACTTAGTCAAAAACAATATTATAAGGGATAGAGTACCATATGTCATAGCTTGTTTGGGATTTATTTGAATTTTTTTCTGAATTTTTATGTGTACCTTTCATGGTTTTCACTTAGACAGTGGCTTCCACCCTATATATATTTACTACTCTTATCTTATTATTGATGTACGTTGATTTTCCTGCACATGAAAGATCTGTCAATTTTATTTATGGACAACGTGCCTAAAAATATTTAAACCTAGCTGCCGCTCGCGTCATCCAAGGGGGCGGGCGACTCGGGCGGATCTGCATTGCATCGAGCGTCCCGCCGCCGACGTCGCCACCTCTGTCCCCCGTTCCTTCTCACCTCCGGCCTCCTAGCCAGTGGCAAGGAGGAGCGGGGGTCCGTCCTCTAGCAGATCTACTGCTTAGGTTTTTTACTTTTCTTTTCTTTTTCTCCACAGTCGATTCGATGTTTTCGATCTGACATTTTCCTCGTGACGATGCATATTTTTGTTATTGAATAGTTTCTTCATTGATCATCTCTGACGGTGGTTCGGGCCAACATCTATGACGAAAAATTAAAACAACACCATAGACACATGAGAAAATTCGTCACGGGTGATGCAGGCTACTGTTCGTTTGCCATGTGGACTGAGATGAAGAACACATGCATGGTTTAGTTTTCAGGAATTAAAATTTGTAATTGGTATTTCTCACTCATGCTAACTCCAAATTTGATGATTTTTTTTCTAAAATCACGATCTTTCATTTAATTGCATTATTTTATGTTAATTACTATTCGTTAGATCTTTATATAATTATATAGCTTGTCTTCTTGCACCTATGTAGACAATAGAAATAGATAAGTTATTGCATAATAATTTCTAATTTCATTTTATATTCTCTATTATTATGTTAAACATAAATTTGTAGTACATACAAGTTTAAACATATAATATTTATCATATTTCATATTTTTCTTTTTTATTTTTTTGTACCATTATGAAGTAACACAAAAAAAATTATCTTATATACATCAATATATGTTTCTATGTAATGGACTACATATAAGTTGTTCCGTAAAAGTTTCAAGAATTTTGGAGCTATTTTACTATTTTCTATATATTAATTGAATTTCTATGCGGTTATCGAAATTAAGTCAAAATTGAACTACATGTGCATCGATTAAGATGCCAAAAATTCCAGAAAAATTATATTTAGGCTCACACGCTCCATTGTAGCCCATGTACCGGATAAAGATGAAAATTTAATTATATTCTAGGGACAATTCAAATTTTTATCTCCAATTAATACATAATAATTACAATAATTTACAATTTTGGTCAAAAAAATTTTAAAATCGACAGAACAACATATTTTTGGTCCATGAGCTTGCCATAAAAAATTCAAATGATTTTAATAAAGTAGGACCATACATTGTTCACAAATGCATACATCTCTCAAATAGTTTCTAATAACTCAACAAAAATGTCTCCATTTGTGAACAATGTGTATTCTCACTTTATCAAAATCATATAAATTTTTTATGGAAAGCTCATGGACCAAAATCATGTTGCTATGCCAATTTGTAGAATTTTTTGATCAAATATAGATATTATTATAATTATTATGTGGTAATTTGGAGAAAGAAGTTTGAATTGTCCTTATAAGACAATTTATTTTTTCCATCTATCTCCAAGATAGGCTAGAATGTAACACATGAGCCTAAATATAAATTTTGTTTTTTTAAAAAAATTTTATAAGATGTACACATAGT
>CM002478.1:5670608-5700313 GCA_000325765.3 Leersia perrieri
GACGGCGACGGCGTCGGGGAGGACATGGCGGTGGCTGCGGCGACTGACATTTTTTTTATTACTGTGAATGCAATATAATTGAGCATTTGTTTTGTATTAATGTGATTATGTGAATGCAATATTACTGTGAATGCAATATATGTAAAATTAGGTTATAATTTTTTGCTGTAACATTTATGTATTATTGTGAATGCAAATATATAATATAATGGGTTTAGTATATTTGTTATTTTGATGCTAATGTAAATAAATATAACATAATTAGGCATGTGTTCCAATAAACGCAAGACACGTTGGATCCTAGTCAGCGGACACATATGGTGCCAGCTTGGACGATGACGTGGTGTTATAGAGCTTCGTCACAGAATGGAACCGGTTTTGTGACGAAACTGTTATATTCGTCATTAACGAAATAACATGACGCTCCGTTTTTTACGAACTCAGTTTCGTCACTAGTTCGTCACAAAATTTTCCTTATGACAAATTTAACATCTACTATGACAAAAACGTTTCGTCACATATAAGCACATCTCTACTAGTGCCGAAGCAGTGGATGTTGCCGGATGCAGGTGAAGGATAAAGAACTAGTGGTATACTTCAATGTAATTTTATTTTATGTGGAGGTCTCAATTATAAAAGGGGTTATATTTTAATGAAATCTAGTCCTTTTAAAAAAAATAAGATCTGTCAATTTTGGAATTAATACAAGTCATTGACATGTCCAACCTATGCCCCTGCACGTGCTAGTATTTTTATTATCACATGGCCACATGTATACATCGAATATATGTGGCTTCGTAATATCAAAAGATGAATTATTGGATATTCATTTGAAATCAAATAAAAACACATTTTATGCTGAAAACTACAAAAAGGGAAAATATCGTCATACTGCATTCATGGAAAAACAGATATATTACGGCTTTACCACTAACTTAATTATGTTTATCCTGTTCAGCTTTTAGAGATCCACAAATTCAAAAGCAGTGACTAAAAATTCTATAAAGATAGACACAACCTACCCTAATATATATTACTTTAAAAGATGCAAATTATATGTAGATACAATTTCACATCTTATAAATAAATGCAAAAATAAACCTATGTGCATGTGCACCCTAAATCAGAACCGCTCAACCGTTCCAAGATGCATGCTCGCTAAACTACCTTGCTTTCCTAAAAGAAATGGTTACTATAGACGAAAATAAATGCATAGGTACACGATGATTGATATGACATATACTTGTTTTGGTGCTCTCACGAGGACTCCACGGCACTGCTCTTGCCCATTGTGTGTGACAGAGAGTAGACAGCATGAAATTAATATATTGCGAGAGTGCACGCTGCCAAATTTGTTTGATCTAATCGATTTGGTACATGCTTTACAAGACAACCATACATATAGATGACTCAAGTTGATTAATTAGTGGATACTAAAATTGACTATTCTCACTAAGTTACAAGAAGATGAGGTCATTAGGATTGATCAAGTTCTTTTAGAAATTTTGCGGTGCACATATTAATAATATGATCAATATTATTTTTGTGATGTATTCTCTCCTTATAACTTGATGTCATGTAACATGCAAAATATACAACTTTTACAACTAATACTATGTTTTCTTCGTATAATCTTTACCTCACTCTTGTTTCGTCGTGTCAATCTGATTTGAGAAAATAAATATTAAAATAACATTTTTATATATTAATTTTTGCACATGGATTTATAAAACATCATTTTCATGTCATTTTTGCAAATATCATATATTTGGATGTGAGTAGAGATTCATCCAACTGTTTGTAAAATAGCTACCTAGTCATCCATATAGAGTAATCCGAATGCTCCTAATAATATTTATTCAAAATGAATCAGTATTCCCCCCCCCCCTCTCTCTCCATATGTAGTAATATTTATCAGTGTGCACATGGGTGAAAAGACAACCTAGTCGCTTGCTACCATGGTGAAAACTGAAAAGACATGGTCATATTGTGTACCTTACCCAGTCACATTGTGTACCTTCCACACGTTTCACTATAAGAGATCAAGCAGAGTAGGTACATTTAGTACAAGTTTAGATACATAATGCCCCTTGCTTCATAACCTCAAAAGCATACGTGTCACTCAATCGAGATGGGTATAGATGCCCATAGGTTCAGAAAATCCAGCTCCTATATAGAAAAATGCAAAAATGAACCTATGTGCATGGTGCACCCTAAATCAGAACCGCTCAACCGTTCCAAGATGTGTGCTCACTAAATTACCTTGCTTTCCTAAAAGAAGTGGTTACTGTAGACGAAAATAAATGCATCGGTACACAATGCACTGTATGATTGATATGTGACATGTATTTGTTTTGGTTTCTCTCACAAGGACTCCACAGCACTACTCTTGACAATGTGTGTGTGACAGAGAGTAGTCAACATCAAATTAATATATTTGGGTGAGTGAACTGCCAAATTTGTTTGTTCTAATCGATTTGGTACATGCTTTAGTCGATAAGACAACAATACATGTATAGATGACTCAAGTTGATTAGGTAATTAGTGGATACGTAAAATTGACTATTATCACTAAGTTACAAGGAATCTATGTGCATGAGGTCACTAGGATTGATCAAGTTCTTTTAGAAATTTTGCGGCACACATATTAATAATATGATCAATATTATTTTTGTGATGTATTCTCTCCTTATAACTTGATATCATGTACCATGCAAAATATACAACTTTTACAACTAATACCATGTTTTCTTCGGATAATCTTTACCTCACTCTTGTTTCGTCAGGTCAATCTGATTTGAGAAAATTCTAGTGCACACATGAGCAAGAGCAGTATTGTAGAGTCCTTGTGAGAGCAACCACAACAAGTACATGTCACGTATCAATCATACAATACATTGTGTACTGATGCATTTATTTTCGTCTACGGTAGGAGTAGGCAGAGTACGAGGACTATTACAGTTCCACCCTAGTTCCCAAACCACGCACATGGAGTAATATAGTTTCTTAGATGCCTAGGCCTTTGTCGAGCCACTTCCACGTTTTTCACCTTCTGCTATATCTCAGTCATTTAGTCTCTTGTTATTGTTGCTTTATTTCAGCTTGAGACTTGCCGAACTGGGTTGTATCCATGACGGCAACTTATGTAGTAAGATCTATCCCAGTATTGTAATAAAATTAGCTACTTTGATCTATTATTTATTATTGTTCTATGTGCCAGCCGGTGTGTTGGTGTGTCCTAGAATGGTACTAAAATTACATTACAGGTTACAATGTTTGTGATTCTTCAAACCAAGGTAACGTGGTTTGGGGCATTACAATCGATCCTCATCAGGCCCAACTGCCCAAGGTTGCGTATGGCGTGCAGGAGTCATTCATGTTACTACCAACATGAGACCTACATTGTAGGTGGCCAAACGAAAAAGACCAGGAAAACTCAATTTTTCTACCGGTTTATCGTAGAAAAATTAATTTCTGCCGGACTTTCCCAACAGGTGAAATACAATTCGTCAACCTTTTGTCATCTAAATGTTGACGTACAACCATCCGAAGAAACTTGTTGATACCATCAGAAAAATTGGCTTCAAGACAAAAAAAAAATCAATAGCACATAATACATATATAAAAACATCAATCAATACATCAGCCCGCCCACTTAATTGAGCCATTATAGTACTTAAACCATATACAATTATTAGACAATGTCTTCCACAATAACAATAACATTCATGTAATATTTTTTGTGCAGAAATATTTCATTGAAATACACATCCAAAATTGAAGTTTCAATTTCACATCAATCCTTATTATAATGTACCTGCCGTATTTTGTTGTCAAGATATAAAAGAACATATATCGATCCATCAATAAATTAACTTTGCATGGACATTCTGACTGATCACTCCCTTTTAATGTTCATCATACTTCTTAAGATTTTTTAAGCTGCAAGTGCAAGGGTAGAGACATGCATATAATTACTGAAGTATGTGTATGAGCATGTGTGAACCTATGAAATACACAAAGAGTAAAAACCAATACTTAGTTATCGATCATCACATATGATTTCTGAAAAAGAGTAATAATACATTTGAAATAGGCTATACCAGAAATAAGTTTTCATCTCCAACTAAGCATTGGATTAAAAATGGTGCAAAATCATTTCACTTAGGAAAACAAGAGCTGACTTCTCAATGCTCAAGTGTGCATATCGTAGAATTTCTAATTAATTAACCACTCGTGCTTGGGAGACTGTGGTTCCATTGTTTTTATATTTTTGTTTTTGTCAAAATATTTTGAATGGTTACATAATTATGATGACGTCTTAGTAGAAATTTTTAATTTATGTATAGTTCTACTTTTCTAGTACTCTCTACGTTTCATAAAATAAAATATTTTAACTTTTTATTTACAATGTTGACTATTTGTCTAATTAAAAAATTTACCGCAGATATAAGAAAAGATAAGTCATACTTAGAATACTTTTATTTAAGTCACAACTTTTATTATTTTTTTATTAAGATGTATGGTCAAACTTATGAGTAAAAAGTCAGTCTTACATTATGAAATGGAGTATTAACTAACAAAAGTAGAAACAAACATAATCGTCTATGTGTTGCACTGAAGTGTTTAATTTCTCCAGAAATATGATTACGAGAAGCACAAATAGTTTTTTTTTTACTGAAATTACTACCAGGCTTTGCCCAGTAGTTTAATTTTCCATTAAAAGATTAATAATTACAGGGTGAAAACATAAAAGAAAGAAAGAGCCAAAATTACAAAAGTTGTAACCAATTAAAAACTAGAGATCGAAGAGGTTCATTCATTCTCTACACATATGTAGAAGAATTTCAGCCTTAAAGAATTACCAGTGCGCATGAGATGGTACAAATAGATTTTTTTCTCAATCATAAATAATATTATAAGACTACAAGAAGAAGTATGAATATAAAATAATTCTTAATCCATGAATGGTGAGAAATAAGGATGATGTGTGGTCTACCCATGTTTTTCACGATCTAGATTGTTTATTTATGCATGCTTTTGGCATGCAATATTTTTTACATATGTACATATGCAGTTTCGCTTATGTGGAGGAACAAGAAACATTGTCTTTTTCCCTTAACCCCTGGCACAATATAAAAATTTTACTACTGTTTAACAGAGATAATATAAGCTATAAAGTGTCCAGCAAACAATGGTTCTACTCATTAAGGATATCATATCTGTCTGTTCACCCAACTATCATATATCCCCAGATGTAATTCCTACCAACACCTCATAAGAGTGGGGCCAACATTCAATTCCTTTCAGAACTTGCTTAAAGTATATATGTTATATTATCATCTTATTTAGTGATGTTCGACACTTCAACTAAGAAACATAAATAAATGTAGAGTTTCAAGAAAGGGGATTATTACTTGTAAGAAAATAGAGAAATTTTCTTGATTGTACTCTACATGGAGTTTATTAGGGCCTCTTTGGCAGAGCTCTACCTCTGGCTCCACCACTTCTAAAGCTAAAGCTAGAACCCAACCAAAAAGTTTCAGCTCCACCCATAAAAGGAGCGGAGCGTGGGCGAAGAGATATAAAAAAAAAACTGAAAATGTGGAGATAGGTTCGGGCAGTTTCATTTCACACTCAACTCGTGATGTTATTTAGGAGTTGCAGCCCTGCCAAATTGGCCTAGATATATATGAACATGATGTTGGAAAGAGTACTCCAAGAGGACCTGTTTTAACACTTGTAATTGTGCCTGTCGACTATAACAATGTTGATAGGCATGTAGTATAAGCCCTCTATTGCCCTTTTCCTTCATCCATTCAGGGATGGAAAATGGATTGTATTTTTTTAGTGGATCTGAAACAAGATACATCGGCAGATACAAAAATAAATTCAGGTTAGCCATGATAATTGGATATTGGAAAAATGAGACCGGTGAATATGACTGGTTCAGATAAAAAAAAAAACAAATCTGGGAGATTTGGCTATCCTTTTATAGATTGGATTTTAATGATTTACCTGAGCCACCTGGGGTCATCGGTCTGGTCACCAACTTATGGACCAGGAGTGTAGATCCTCATTTATAATATAAAGGGCATGCAGTAAATTTTGTTATCTAAAAAGCATATTAAACATTTTAATCTATATTAGTTTATCAACTAAGAGATCTTCTCGAGCTCTCTAAATTTGATATAAAGTGTATTTTCTTCAACTTCATATGAAAAGGTTATTTATTTTTAAAATAGTATGCTATATCTAAGTATCAACATTTAAGGTAATAAAATAGGAAAATTTGGTCAAAATTGATTGTCAGAACCCAGCAATATGTATTTTATTTTATAAAACCAGCCTCAAATTGACATCGGTAGCTAAACACGAAAAAACACCATAGAAAATCCAAACTTGAAGGCGATACCGAGACACAATATTTGTTAACATAAAAGTTGAACGTAGTCCTTGGAGCTTTATTTATGAACGTCATTTCTGGTCATAATTACAGTGTACCAGATCTCTCTTTCGGTCAGCAATGCCATCGATGGTCATTCCCCTCACCTACATATTCAGTTATAATAGATGTTACCATATGGTTATAACATGTGTGTATCTCAGTATCATAGTCACTCTTGTCCTATCCTGATACCAAGTATAACTTCAAGTTCTAATATGTAACGATATGATAAAACTCTGACGGTTAGCATCCTTTAAGCAAAACTACTATTAATTCCAATTAATAGGACAAGAACAAGCAGTCATGACCCAAGCCTATTCTGGTCCAGCTGTTGCCAGGCTAAATTTAATTTCCTGGAGAAAAGCTGAGTAATTTTTATGGACTGTAACAGTCATGATATTGTAGTTTGTGTTAGCCTGAGAAAATCGGGTCCCACTGCCCCATAGGTGATTGTCAAAACTAATCGTCAACATACGCCTAGATTTCAAAGTGCCTAGTGCAATAGTTACATAGGTGTACATAAAATATTGTTAATACAAATATACATAGCACTTCTAATTAAGTACCCATGCAAGAAAATAAGTGTTTGGGTGGGATGTGATACATCCTAATATAATGATTCGATTTGTTGTATTAAGATGTGTCACATTCCAGCACAAATACTTAAATATTTGGACGGAGAGAGTATATTTTACAATGAAAAGATTAAGGAATTGTATTTAAATTGTTGCAATCCAGGATTTACCAATCAAATGCCTGTTGGATCACTACCTGCATATATCCATGAGCTAGAAATGTGGTGGCAAAACTGAATGCAGCCCAAATCGAGGATTTACCACCATCCCACTAACAGATTTGATATCTATCATTTGCAGTATTTTCTGTCGATCCCCAACTAACTCAACTCAAGGAAATGGGAAAAAATTGTTATGAAACTATTATCTCCTACGAGATAAGTATGGACTCATACCAAATATATAAAAACGTATCCTAATAAGATTTTTTCTATTATGGGTATATATACTAAGAGAGATGGCTCGAGAGATTGATAGTGATGTATCCACTTATGAGAAAAGCAATAAAGCTGTGATGCCCCGTGTTCATCTACTATATGATTGCGTATATGAGATCGTCGTCTTCTACTCAGGATCACCGTATAGGCCACTAGTTATTCAACAAAAACAATTTTACTTAAACATAACATAATTAACAAAATCATTGGTTTGTGGAACTAGCATTTCTGCTATAGAATTAGTGGGGTGCAGGTAACAAAATCAATATGAGTAAACAGGGAAGAACAACACCAGAGGGGTAGCACACACTGTGGGAATATGGCTACGGCCCACAGAGATACTCCCTCTATTTCATAACTTATCGTTTTTGAGGTCCGCTTCGGTGCTCTCTACTGACTACTGACGGTATAAAACAATATTGACCATTGGATCTATGTACTTATACTGTCAAATATTTTGGGACGGTAGAAATTTTGAGATAGGTACGATTGTCCAAGAGAAAAAAAATTGTGAAGGGATAAATGGTATGGGAGTGATGGAATGGAGGGCGTCGGAGCAATGGCGTGGGAGCCATCGGTGCATAGGAGTCAATCCGGATCTGATGGCTTCTATCGTTTCAGGAAGGAGATAGACAGGAAATAGAGAAAAAAGAAAAGAAAAGATAGTCATACCCCTATTGACCCCTATTGACTTATTAGTAAATGACTAATATGTCCTATTAAACGAACGGTTGAGATCATTTCTACTAGAAGTATAATACTGTCAGTAGAAAGCACCGGAGCGTTACTCATATTTTTTATATTTACATAATTTTTAAATAAGACGAATGAACATTCCAAGAAAAAAAAAAGTCAAAAGACTTACGTTATAAAACGGAGCTCGGCAGTAGAGTAGTAGTAGCCAGTTTACAAGGGTATGCAACGAGTAAATGAGGGAAAACAACAAAATGCGGGTGCCGCTGCAGGTTGGTTCGCTGAAACTTAATTTTAATGGGGGAGGATGAGGTTTCATCGTCTGTGACCACAATGGGGATCGGAGGGTGTGTCTAGCAGGGGCAGAAAATCTTTGCTTTTGTTCATGATGGGTGTGTTCTGACTAAAACTTAATCTTGTCTAGTAGCTAGTTCTACGAGTTGCTTCATCCAACTCCACTACAACCAAGCTCCGTGGGCATCTCAGTACCACCGTCTATTTTGGCCAACAAGAATACCCATATAAATAATTTACAATTTACGTTATAATTTTTTGAAAATTTAGAACTCAAATATTACTTCCAGTGGAGTTGTGATGTGATGAGATGTCATTATATATTTGTGTCATACTTTAAGCAAATTCTGTATATGTATATTGAGGTTACGGTATTATAAAGTTTTGGAACACTGTATAGGGCTACCCAGCGAAAAATTCCTGAAGCCGACACTGGGGTGTCTTATTGACTTATTCATAATATATGAATACTAAAGATCATCACTATTGCTCGAGTTCGACGACATATATATATGGACTTCTTTACGGTACCCAATAGTCACGTATACTAATGAATCAACGGTCTAGATTAAACGTATACTAGTGGTAGTTGTAGGTAGTATACATCGGTAGTATGGTATAGTATAGGGTATTTTGGGAAAGAAAAATTAGTGGCTTTATATGTAATTTGTTTGATTATATAGATAATTACTGAAAAACAAAATTATTTAGATGAAATCTTCGCCTCTTCTGTTGTACGCCGGGGCCGTTCTGCTGTGCGCCGTCCCTGCCGGAGGTCGACGCGACCGTGTTCTTCACCGGATCTATACGATTAGATGAAAAATGGACTCCCTAGATCGAATCCCTTCCCGACCTGCAGCCAGTCTAGGCAATCTGCATGGAGTGAGGACGAACCACCGCACCCAACATCGGTCATGGCAGGTTGAGGAGCACGGACAATTCCTGGTGATCGACTGTGGCTTCCGGTTTCCTGTTGGTTAGCGACGAACGCCACTAGGTTATGATTAATCATTGCACCCAGAATTATACAAGAATCGTCGTCAAGGAGCCCTAAATTTATTAACACAACTAGGACCGTCCAAGTCTATATAGGATGGTACTAATTGTGTGACTTGATTGTGGAAGAAACAGATTACCGACAAAAACGAATCTGTTTCGGACTATTGCTCCCTCCCGTACGTCAGAATACCGACCGTGTTAAGCGGATGTCATGGTGGGTAATTACTCAAATTACATGATCAATTACTATAACTAGTTGATACCCCGCGCGTTGCCGCGGAATATTAGAGTGCACACCACACTTGCAAAACTGTTAAAATTTATATTCCACAATCTCAAGAGAAGTGGCTAATAAACAAATAGAATAAAAAGTGTGAGAAATAAGCGGTGGACATATGTTTACTACATTGTCTCACGCCGCTAGCAAGAGCAGCAGCACACCATGTATTATTATATATACTGCAATGGAGAATGATGCATGCGATGGTCATCATACATTTGCATGTTTACACAAAGACCATATTATATTCAGTAATAATCAAAACCCTATGCAGCAACCATTACTAATTACTTAGAAACACGAAAACCATCAATCACAGCAAGAAACGACTACAGCAAAAAGACCATCCTAAAATTATGTGAAGAGAGATAAAACACATGATGCAATAGTTCTCGCACCTGAATATGCTCAAGAAAAACACTGCTTCTATCAATTAATTAATATTTTCCGACGTACTGCAAGATCAAATCAACCATACATTTCTTCACACAAAGAACAAAAATCAGCCAAACATTCCAAAATCTAAATTTTAGTATTGTACCATTGACGGAATACAGTGATTAAAGCCTCTTAAAAGAATGCATCCAGCTTTTACTAATTACCTTGTTGCCGCGAGCATGATGTTTGTGCAATCCACTATCGTCATGGAGCTGGAGCAACTGCTTTTATCGCTAGTCTACCAAGAACATGAGGGCCTTATTAGTCTGTGTACAAAAATTGGATCATAATGTGTGCAGATCAGGGTCTTGCTGCACAAATTACAGGTAGTTAATTTGGTTGTCCAACATTAGAAGTTCACATCCATCTGCATTGAGAAAAGTTAACTGAATGATTTATCAAGATCACAAGATGAAACTAACTTCAGTCTGTCACTACTGCACAAACTTTTGCCAAGTTCCATAGTTTAAATTTCAAGTATTCAAGTAGATTTCCCAAATGCAAAATTCCTAATTTCAAAATAGTTTCGAGAAACTCAGATTTGCTACTTAAGACAATGAACTTTGAATCCATAGATAGCCCTATCTTATGACACTCGAGAGTATCCTGAAACAATTGATCGTGAGAAACTCAGATTTGCAATATACGACGCCTTGTGCAAGCTACAATTTCTGAAGAAAAATCAGTGGCTACTGATACTATCATCAAGCAAACACAAAATATGGTCAGTAATGTGCAAGTTGATTGGCTACAACTTACAGATGACGGAGGGAATTATATGGGCAACATGGCAAGTACCTGTTCTTAATCATCGGATGCGATAATGACAATACCATGGAAACATCAAGTGGCACATGTATGGCTGTATCACCCGAATCCCATTGTGTCTGTTGTTTCTAGCACTGTGTACTGATGGTGCTAGAAACAAAGATGAAGCAAAACTATCAGCTTAAAGGGCTGGAATAGGCAACTGCAGAGTAAGGTGTATCAAAAAATGAGAGCAAGATACTGACCTTCAGAATCGACGGAGACCATGAGTTGCAAAGGATTAAGCCGTGTTAATTAAAACTAAGAATCAATCTGTATTTGTAATCTTTGGTGATGTTTCTAGAGCAGCAGCGTACCCTGCTTAATTAGTGGACACGATGGACAGTTTATACGGTGTCGTGGCCGGCAGCCGGCGTCGGCGCGAGGGGGGAGGTGAGGGGGCCTAGAGGGCCAGTGGTGCCTCACTCCTCGTCGGCGCAGCGACGGCGTCGCAGGATAGCAGGGCGGCGGGGAGAGTACAGGCGTGGCATCACCGGCGTCGAGCGTAGGCGCCACGGCATCGCCGACTGCTGGCTCAGGTCTCCAGGGAGGCGGGGAGAGGAGACCCGCGCAGAGGAGGTGAGGTGGACCAGCCACGGCGTCGCCGGCGGCCGGTGCAGGCCGGCAGGATGGCGGGGAGAGGACAGGCGCGGCGTTGCCGGCAGCCAGCGTAGGCTCAGCGACAGCATCTCCGGCGGCCGGCGCAGGCCTCCGCGGCGGCTGGGAGAGTATATCCGCGCGGAGGAGGTGAGGGGGACCAGCTCGCGGGCAGCGCTGATGCAGCGCAGGCGCGGGGGCACGGCGGCGGGGATAGCGGCGCCGGGAGTGGAGGATGGGAGGCTGTCCGTTCGGGTGAGTGCTGACCTAGGGTTTTTTCTCTATGTTGGGCTTGTGGGCTGAATTTGCTTGCCGGGCAACACATGACGCGGCAAAAGATAGATGGTCGATCGGTTTTGATCGGACGGCTGTGATTTAAAGATGACGTGGCCTTCTAAAAATCCAGCTTTGTGGGTGAACTATATAGGAAGAATGGATACCCTTAACAATCAACGGTTGGATTTCATCTATACTACCCCACCTATCACTAGTATAAAGTACCGTAAGGGAGCCCATATTATTGCTTTCTCGTATGAACCCCTGTCTTGTAATTCTTGTGCCCATGATTGAGGTCTGATTGATTTGTCAAAAGGGAACCCGGTTGGTGTTGTATCTGGACAAATCCCCTCCCAAAATCTGTAAGAGCAGGTACAATAGACCCCTGCTCGCCGACGATAACACTGCTAGATAAGCTATTTTCTTGAGCCGGAGAGAAGAGCTCATCCGAGCGGGCGACTAAACTGTAGTCGATGCTACACACGCTCCAAGCAAAAAAAAAAAGCAGCATGAGTTGTCCCCAAGCAGTCATTTGAATCAAAGGTGTAGAGTATGCTATGTGGGGCCATGGGATAACCATGGAATAAAAAACAAGTGCACAAGGGGTGGAGCCGAGGAGAAAATTAAAAGGGCCCAGACATACATTTGTTGTTCAAGAATTTGATTATTTATTTTAATTTTTAATTGTCTATATAAGTATACACTAGCTAATCATCTGAATTTAATCTCTAAACTTTGGTAGAGTTGGAGCTATATCTTCTTTATTTTCTTCTAATTGAAGATTTTGATCTATCATATTATTTATAACTTTGTTCTTTCACAAATGGCTTATAGTCTTCTACAAGAATTTAGCATAATTACATAACAAGTCATATGTATATATTATAAGACATTAAATTTGCTGGGGGTGGCCATGACCCCTGCCGGCCACCCCCCAGCTTCGCCACTTGAAGTGCACTAGTAACTTTAGACTTAAAAAATATTACTTTTAGAATAGTACACATACATGTACATGTAGCTATTGTATCTACTGGCTATTAAGATGTGTATATTTTGCGCTTCTATTGACCTTACTCTAACACGCGACGTTTCGTGATATGAGCCAAACGAGTAATAAAGTGGAAAGTTAAATTATATAAAAACAGTTTTTCTGTCCACAGGAGATATGTCCGAAATCTCGTAGTATGTATCTATCTGGGATTATAGATGGCCATATGGACCGCCTGACACGGCACGGCCCACGCACGAACGTGCCTGGCCCGAGGCCAGTCAGGCCGACACGACCCGATAGGCTGGCCGTGTCAGGCCGGGCCGGCCCAGCAGCGGGAAGCGAGGCCTAGGCATAGCCCATGGCACGATGGGCCGTGTCATGCCGGCCCAAAGTCACGGCCGGCCCATGTGCTATGGACCGAAATTTTTGATAGTAAGTCTAATTTAGGTGCCTCACGGTGTGGTATAAGTCTACTTTAGGTCCAAAACTATAGAAATAACTCTATTTTCAATCCCTCAACTCCAAAATAGGTATAATTTGGCCCAAGATGTATAGAATAAGTCTATTTTTGGTCTTTTATTTTTTTTATTTCTATCAGGCCGTGCCGGGCCGGCCTAGCGTGCTGCAAGGGAGGCCCAGGGAGGGCCCAACCAATGTAGGGCCCGTGCCATGCTTGGGCCGTGCCAAATGTCCGGGCCATGGGCCAGGCCATGGGCCGCGGACCATATTGCCATCTATATTTGGGATACTAGTTCCACAGAAAAATTTCATCGATCTTGAGAAACACAGATAATAACGAAAAATCCCGGTGAAAAATCAGCATATTTGGGAAATTATTCATCCATGCATGCTCTAGTTTAAGAAAAGGTAAACATCCAGATTCTTGAAATTAAGTTGAAACAAATTAACCAAACAAACTCCAACTAGTCAACTAGTCTAGCTAGTCGATCTCCAACATGCATTTTCCTCTCTGACACAACGATGGCCAATGGAAGACAGACAGAATACTCATACGATACTGCTACCTTGTACCTTCGTCTTCCTCAATTCGCCCAAATTAAATCTCAACGATCCAAATCAATCTTCCTTTGAGTAGGAAGGGTTGAGCGGGAACAAATTCAGCAGCTTCGGCACGGGTCGGGCCCTCACCGCCGGCTCCGGCGACTCCTCCATTTCTGGGCTCTCCTCCTCCGCGGCAGCGGCGGCGGTGGCGACGGCGGCGGCGGCACCGATCTCCTCCGCGAGAGTCGACTCCGACGGAGGAGACGGTGGGAGCTCCACCTGCATGTTCAGGACGCACGGACCTTCCGGTCCCCACGGTGCTGCTGCCGGCGGCGGCGGCGGCGAGGTGGTGGTGATGGGGGCCCAACGAGCGAGAGTGGCGTAGGTGAGCTTCGGTTTGAATGCCTGCTTGTTGTGGACGGCGGTGGACTTGCTGCTGCTGCTGCCATGGTGGCGAGCAGCAGGAGATGCGGCGGCGATGGAGGCAACCGTAATTGCCGCCGACGCCGGCGCCGTGTCAGTGTCAGCCTGGGCGGTTGCGGCAGCGGCGGCGGAGGAGGAGGAGCCAATTGCCGGCGCCGGCTTGTTCTTGACGGTATTGGACATACGCCTGATGATGATTCTGCCACGGCGAGGACTAGCCGAGGCGGCGGCGGCGTCCGGCGCCGGCGCCGTGTCGTCCTGGGAGGCGGCGGTGGAGGAGGAGGAGCCAATTGCCAGCGCCGGGGACATACGCCTGATGATGATTTTGCCACGGCGAGGAGGGGAGGCGCAGGCGGCGACCATTGCTGGCGGCGTGTCGTCCTGGGCGGCGGCTGTTGCAGCCGCCGGCGGCGTGTCGTTCTGAGCGGTGGCGGTGGAGTCGACCGTTGCCGGCGGCGGCTGGCCAGTGAAAAGCTGCACGAGCTCCTTGAAATTGGACAGGTCGGCCTGCACGTATACCGTCGGCAGTGAAGTTTTAAACCGAAGGCGATCCATGGCAGCTTGATCCTTGATCCTAGCTCGCACTGCTGAACAAGCAAGCCTGGAAGCATTGGGGGGAAGAAGAAGAAGCCATGGGTAGGGTTTAGTTCACTCATAAATTCAGAATAGATATCATTTGAAAGGAAAAATAATTGACCAAATAATGATGAACGTCTTGAGAATTGAGATACACATGATAATGACTAGGTTGACATTATTTTTGGCTTGAGAATGCACTTTGTCTAATGCATGTATTAGTCCATGTGTTTTGTTGACATGAGCAAGCGTGTAAGAGTAATTCAACATACTAAAGTTCCAACTTCCAAGACGTGTTGATACTTGATACAATGTGTGTTGGAGTGGAGGACTGCATATGCTACATACTCCCTCCGTCCCAGTATAAGTCGATTTCTAGGGGAGGGAGTTTGTCCCACAATAAAACGATTTCTGCAGCAATTAAATGGGTACTGGTGTACTGCACGGGTGGGTGGGTCCTACACGGGCGTATGGGTGGCTGAGAGCCCGAGATTGCCTTATCGCCTCCCCCTTTCCTCTTTCTCTCTCTCTCGATCTTTTCTCCCACCTACCAGACGCGACGCCGCGACGAGATGGCCTCCCGGCGCCGGCCGGCCACATCAGCCCTTCCCGCCGCCTCCTCCCTACGATTAGCTCCTCTCACCGGCTCCTCCTCGCCTCCCGACCCTCTCGCCGGCTCGTCTTCACCTATACTTGCCGACAGCGATGGGGGCGTCAGTGGAGGCGCGGCCAGATCCGAGAGGTCGGGGCGGCGCCGGCGCCGGCGACGACGGAGTTCGACGAGGTCGCTTGCCGCCAGCTCAGGATCTGTGGGCTGCGACGTCGCGGGTAGTGGGGAAGGCAGCAGCTTCGACGGCAAGGGATCCCGCCGGAGCGAGGTCGACGCCTTCGTGCTGCAGATCTCCGACGACACGACCGGAGTGTGTGCTGCTGCGCCGGCCGTCCTCCCCAGCTTATTCACCTGCTGGCTGTGGAGCAGTACAAAGAATCTATCCACTTGTCATTTGTTTTTACGGAAATGCTAATGATTGGGTGTACTTTGTAAGGGTACTTTGGTCAATTCTTGCTACCACTAATCTTGCATTGGGAAGCTAGGAATTAACTTATACTGGGACGGAGGGAGTATGCATGTTACACTTAACAATGAAAGAAAGCTTTCTTTTGGACATATACTATATAGTACTACCTCCATTACATGATGTACGTCGCTGTATATAGTAGAGTGCTACAACGACTTACAAACTGTAACAGACTAATATTATATACAGTAGGCTTCAATAAAAGTTTCTTTCATTTCACACTGCATTAATTTAGTTAACTCTAAAGCTATAGCTCAAGGATTTGCATTGATACATGCATTCAAGTTTAGGTTGTACACGAAACATAAGTGTATATAGTTAATCTGAACTTGGAATTTCTATATTGATGAACATTTGTTGGATTTGCTCTGGATATATATTCAATGGTATATGTAATCACCTGGTTCAATTCGTTGGTCCTGAACTGATCATCAATGGTCCTTGATTTCCAAGCAGGGGGACACCGACCTGTTTGATTAATATTCAACAATCCAATCCAAAAATGGGTGTGTACTTTTTTCATATTTGTAAGGCAAAGAAAGTACTATAATACATCGTAATACTCCCTCCAGTATAACGTATTAGCTAGACATTTTCAAAATCTGTAGTGTACCACTTTGACTACCTAGTTAGTTAGCATATATAAGTTAAAATAGTTACATATAGTGTAACCAAATGAAAGCCCTTGCTTTTTTAAAAAAAATGAATACGTCATTTTCATATACCATAAATTACATTTCAAATATTTTTATGGTCAAAAAGTTAACTCAGGTTGACTAGACGTACTCCAAAAAGACTTTTTTTTTTCTTTGGACATGAGGGAGTATATAGAGTAGATACTAGCCATGCATTCTAAGATTCTCTTGGACCTAAAAACTGGGAGCTAATAGAGCAACCATGCATTCTATGATTCCACATATATTTCTAGATAATGGAACAATTCTGTAAACCATATGGACTCATGCATGTCTATAGGTAGCAAAACTATTGAAGAAATCATTAAACAAGGTAATTATATAATTTATAAAAAAACAAATTTTGCTAAGAAATAGTAATTAAAAACATTGCTTTTGATTATCAGAAAAAGGGAAATATAGTAGACAAAGTGTTGTTTTGCAATTGCTTAGAAGTAATAAACAAAGTGTACAATCAGAAATTGACAAGGCATCTGCTGGAATTAAATGTGCATTGTGGTAATATTATGGCAAAGACCAGAATTAAAGGTAGGACTAAGGAGCATTTTTCTTCAAGAAACAGCATCGTATCAAATCAGCTCCAAGATATATATGTACAGGTTGATATCTTGTACTGCAGAATATGTGTAGAGTTGTCTGATGCTTCTTGCCAACAAAGCAATTTGGACGGCCTAGCGCTAGCTAGCTTAAGCAAAGGATCAGGATTGCAATTCATGCTATTCATAAAAACTGTACATATAACAAGTAAGTGTGCAGCTATCTTGCAATACAGGAGTCTGTGTGTTGTGCGGTGCGTGATGTGTGTGTGTGTGTGTGTGTGTGTGTGTGTGTGTGTGTGTGTGTCTGTGTGTGTGTGTGTGTGTGTGTGCGTGAGAGAGAGAGAGAGAGAGAGTGGGTATGTGTTGTGTCTTCAGAGGACTGCTCACCACGGTGGATGACGACTTCCGCGAGGGAACTGCAGTGACGGGATGATGGTGACGACGACTTGACCGTGACGGCGACAAGCAGCTTCACAATGGACAGTAGATGTAGGAAAGAGTTGGAGTCCAGCGAAAGTAAACAACCGTTTTGACTAGATTTCTTGTCTATCAAGGGCATCCCAAAGACAAGAACACAACGGAAGGAGGAAAAGGAGTTGAAGACAAGCAAAAGGCACAGAATAAAGTCAGGTCAAGGAAGTTAATGAAGTCACTTGTGTCCTATATATACCAGGCTGTCCAGTTTAATCATGCATGTTCACGTCTGAATTGGCCAGAAATTTCTGGCCAATTTCAGTAAAACAAGTCACAAATTTCTAGATGTTCTAAATTATGTAGGATGGTTTTAACAATAAACGACGCAGCCATTGCACCTTGTAATCACTATGCTACGGAAGAAAAGGAATAAAAATATCGCAGGGGATTCATAATATGAGACTACAGACAGGTCCCTCGCGTTGCTCCTCCCCCTTCTCCTCGTCATCACCGGAGTGAGCCGCTGGCCAACCGAGCAGCGAGCCAGGATGGCAGCGGTGAGGTTTAGACTCGGCAAGCCACTGCCTTCTGCGCAGAGGAGACGATGGCGCACGGCGAGGAGGCTCGGCATGGCAGTGTCAGCAGGCTACTGGAGAGTCAGCGCGGCGGTGGCGGCGAGTTGCTGCAGCGGAGCGACAACGGCGTGCACGGCGGTGCCTCCACCGACCGTCCACCATGCGCCAGATCTGGCGTCCCTGCTCCAGATCTGGTCGTGACCGCGTCCGGAGCAGTTGTGGGCGGCAGGGTGTTGGCGTCTTTGTCGGGGCGTCAGCATGTGCGGCGCGGGGTGGCGGCAATTGTGTAGGCGCTCGACGGCGTGGTGCTTCAAGATGTTGGCGTCCCTGCCGCCCCGCGCTTGCCCCCGATGTGTCCATGATCTGTGCCAGACCTGGCCAGGGCAGCCACCAATGTTGGTGGGGCGGTGGCGGTGATGCCTTAGGGGTGTCTTTGGTGGGGTGCCTTTGGTGGTCGTATGGGCGTGGAGGCGTCGCAATGGCCTCCCCTCTTCCCCTCGCCCTTTGGCGGCAGGGGTGCCGCTGGCCTGGTTCTGTCCGCCTTAATTACTGTCATCGGAGTTACTATGGTCGTCGGGCAGCGTGGCTAGCGGAAACCTCTACGGCCGAGGAGATGTGGATTACGCCATGCGCTTGCATTTGTGCAGCATGTGTGGCGGATCTGCTCACCTTGTTGGCGGTGGAAGGTGGCGGCAGGTTGGCCTGTGGCTAGAGGAAACCTCTCCGGCGTGGCGGCCGGTGGCGACGTCATGTGTCGGCGACAGTTTCTCCTCTTGTTCGGGCTGTGGAGGTTTGAGGTGGTGGAAATTCACTGGCGAAAGCCATGTCGGGCCTTTGGCCGGCTTAATGACCGCAACATCACAGTGTTGTTCTCCTTCTTGAAGGAATCATTTGTGTTCTGCCTCCTCCTCCTCTCCGCTTCCTCCTTTGGCTTGGGCCTACGGCTGTGTCCCTATCAGCCCTGTTTCAGGGTTTAGGTGAAAACCTTTCTGGTCTTCTTGTTGTGTGATGGCGGCATTAGTCGATGTTGTTTCCCTTGTTGAAGGCATCGCCATAGAGATCATTTTCACCGTCGTTGTGCCCCACAATCTCCCACCTTTCATCTCCTTGTTTGGAGCCTCTTCTTGCACTGTTCTTGTCTCTGTCTCAACCACCTTTGCCTGATCCTCCTTTTACCACGAGCATGCATCCCCCTTCCGTCGTCTCCACTTATAATCCTATTTACGAGCTCGTTTGAACTCTATTTAGGATCGGATTGTTGGTTTGTAGACTCAGATCATCCATTGCTTGTTTTGGCTCTGATTCGCTCCTTCATCCTTCTATCTGATTGCCATCATGGGCTTGCCTTATCTCGTCATCCTCCTCTCTTTGTCTTGGCCATTTCCTTCAATCCCTCCCTTTTCCTTTGGGGCTTTTCCCTAAAGTTAGATGGTGGGGTTGGACCTGATTCCAATCGGTTAAGCCGGATTGAAGTCAATTTCACATAGGTGACCTTTGGCCGCATTGTTCAGTGCTTTCCTCCCCTTTGCAACATCATTTCTCCAATGGGCTTCGATAGTCTTTGTTTCGAAAGCAACATGTTTCAATCATCTTCTTGAAGACTTTTTGCAGGTGGCCTTAACAAGTTTTGGATTGTTTGGCTTGGTCTGTGCCAGTGTGTGTTGGTGTATTTGTACAGGTGGATCTTTGGTGCTATTAGGTGAGATGTGGTGTTTTGTTCTCTTATTCGTTCTCTCCCGTGTAGGGCCTATTCGTTTCAAAGGAATTGCAAAGGAAAAGCTTAGGAATAGGAATCAATACTAAACTAGCATTTGTTTCATAGGAATGCACCAAAGAAAAACCATAGGAAAATTTCCTATTCCTCCACTTTTAGAGGAAAAGCATAGGAAAAAATAATCCACTCTAACCTATTGTTTGCAATTCTTTGGTTGGTTTACTCAACAACATAGGAAAAAATCCTGTATTTTCTATTCCATAGGATTGCACATGCATTCTTATAGTATTCCTATGTTTTTTCTATTCATGCGTTTTAAAAATCCTATGAAACAAATAACCCCATAGCCTCTTTATCCTCCAGGGCAACTATACTTGCACATCTGGAGCCTGTCCTGTGTAATCCAGTTTGAAGTAATATATTCAGGTGGGCGAATTTTGTTCGCCCCCTGTGAACCTTCAAAAGAAAATAACAGTGCATTCTGTTCGCCTCCTTTGGTTCAAAGTATTTGTGGAGCAATTATGTAGGAATCAAATACTATAGGAATTTTTTCAATGTGGCCCTTTGAAACAAAGGATTGGAGATTCCTAAATCCTTTGAAATTTCTATGGATTGGTCTAATGCTAGTAGATTTTGGAGGAATTTTAACAAGAGCTCTAACCTCTTGTAAACTTTCCTATGAGTCTCTCTCCTCTAATTCTTGTGTTCTTCCTGTGGTCCTATCAAACGTTCATTCCTCCGTTTTATAATTCTCTGTTTTGCAATGCATTTCTTCTGAAATTCTATGTTTGTCCTATTCCTGTGTTTTAGCATTGCTGCAAATCAAATGTGGCCTAAAGATATACTCCCTCCGTATTTAAATATATAACGTTTTTAACACTAATTTTAGTGTTAAAAACGTCATATATTAATGACCGGAGGGAGTATTTACAACATACTGTTCTTAAATCGATCTTTACCTTGACTCTTCCAAAAAAATTCGTGACCTTGAGATTAGTAAACAACAAAGACTAACATATTACACAGACATCGTTAAGAGAACTCCTCTTTCTATCAATCTAAAGTAAATATCCCCTATATAGAATTGTAGCCGAAAGCGAAATCTAGACAGGCAGATGACAAATCATGAAAGAACAAAGAGAGAAAAGGAATAGTTAAGGAACAGAAGCACACAAACATGTACATACCTTGACATCAAGTGAGGCTACTCCATCTCTCGATCGACGAAGTGTGACATGAGGCTCTCGGGGTTAATTTATGGGTGAGGTTGCAAGGTGAAATACATGCAAAGAAAGACAGCACAACAAAGAGAAGAAGCAAAGAAGGTATTAAATATGAGTGTAAATGATAGGGATCCTGCCAACAAGTGACATGAGCAATGCAATTAATACCTGATTTCTTTTTATTAGGTAGGCCATTTATTTGACCCTGCAGTTTTTGGAAGAAAAGGGTGATATTTTAAAACGAGTCAACGAAAAAAAAGGACAAACTGAAGGTTTGGAGCCTTCTGTCTAGCTTAGCTGCACCGTCTCTTTCACTTCGGGGAGACCGTGGTCAATGCATGGATGCAACTTAAGTTTTGGAGGACGTCGTTGGTGACACAACTAGTGGATGCATGGAATGTAGTCAGTTTTTATGTGCGCGCATGTCTTGGCATGAATTTAACTATTATATTTAAATATGTAAATGGAATAGCGGTCAAGCAATCATATGTATTTTAGTGGAAGTCTTTTTGGATACACTTCATTTCAAATATAAACAAGTTTGCCTATACACCCGGACCCATGCATGTGCTCGTCGAGATGCATAGCAAACCGTAGCAAACGTCTTGTGTTTCTTCTTATGTTTGGTTCCAGAGAGAGTTTCATTTCGTAAAGTTCAGCAGAAATCGTGGTAGAAATCAACATGTATTGTAATATTTTGTTTTATGTCAATTAATGGGACGTGTCACCTGCTAGCTGTGCATTCATTTGAAGAGATATGCATGAATAGTGTCTTTTTATGGACAAAGAACATGTTCACATATAATGCGGAATGGGAATGGAATATTCTAAATAATGTAATAACTAGTAGTACTTGTGATTAGCGTTCCATTCACATGTTTTCCTTCTAATTTTTCCTCTGTTTCGAAATTTAACATTCAAATTTATCTCTAAATATACCTATGCACCTACCCTCTCATACCCTCTCATGTTAACCAATGAAAAAAATCCCCACTTGATTTCTCTACCTACCCCTCCTCTTCTCGATCATTCACAAATATTCTTCATTTAAAACCAATCACAATAATTTTCCACATCCACCAATCACTCCCTTCTAAAAAAATGGTATAAATAGTTGTATATTTTTAAGAAATGGGTGGGAAGAGTAAAAACATTCTTCCGCAATTGCATTATTCTAGCTTGGGCCGGTGCTGCACTGCCAGGATACTTTGGTCACCAAACAATTTATGCATGCATAGCCAATTCGTTCAGAAATAATGGGTTAACCATGACAAATGCCAAGTTCACGTACAACCTTTAAGATAGATGAGAAGATTTGTAGGTTTCATCTCAATATGGAACTAATGTCGCGAATCAAATTTGCACAAGTGGCTATAGCATGATGCCATCGTTTAGGTTAGCTTATCATGATTACAAAACATCGATCTATGACAACCTGTTCCTTCTATTGTCTGATCTAAGGATAGAACACAACAAACATCTGAGAAATGCATGTTAAATGAATTGTAACAGAAAAATCATACTACCTCTGTCCACAAATAGAAGCATTTCTGGATGGGTGTGACACATCCCAAGAAAGATTATATTTGTAGACGGAGAGTAGAAATGAACTCAGTCGTTGGTCATCTATGCGGAGAGGCAAGATAAACCTTCTTCCATGCACTCATTCGTTTCCTACCGTGGCAGGTATAAGCCATCAACCATGATAATAGTAATGCAGTAAGCAGGATTGACAATTACTATGGCAAGGCAAAACCATCTTCCATGCATTCTGTCCTTATCTCCTGCATGAGCTGCTGAAGGAGGGCGGGGTTGCTTGTCACAATGGCATCAACATGCTCATACAACATCCTTTTCATGGAATCAGCATCGTCAACAGTCCACGCATAGACTTTTTTACCATTACTGTTTTGAAAACCAAGCACATAAACTCATATCATTCCCTTATTTTAGTTGCAAAATGATAGCCATGCAAATGTAGGTTAATTACATGTTCCTACCTGTGCATGACCTTCATGAGCTTCTTGTGGATCAACCGATGATATACACCAGCAACTTTAGACCCTGCTATCCTTACTAACTCAGTAGTTATACCAGTCAATTTATCGACCATAACAATATAGCCAACCTATAACAGATAAATAACTTGTTGAGTTACAAACGACTAATCAGCAGTAACCGTTGGCAAGGATGGTGATTTATTTTTTTACATGAAGAACTTCAATCAAAACACAGAGCAAACTTACCATAATATCTTTAGACAGTTTGATTACATCTCTTCCCACGTTGTCACTTTTTGCCCAAATAAGACAATTTTTACATTGTGTTTTGTCTATCTGCAAAGAAACAAGTGGCACAGAATTAAAAGAAATTAAAAACTTGCTGGCAGAAGGTGTTATATTTCATGCAAATATCAGAAACAATTCAACCGGAAACCAACAACAGACATTTTTTACATGGATTATATTAACACACAATTGCATGAAGCAACATGCAATTAAGTACGACCGCCGTCCCAGAATGTAACTATTTCTAGCTTTTTTGGATGGATTAAGGAAAAGGCTAAAAAGACCTATAATGCCTTTCACTATTGCAAGATGCATTTGGGGGAGTAGTGATATAGGGTACTTTATAGGGGCATAGTGGGCATACTAGGTTTAAAAAGGCTAGGAATAGCTACATTTTGGGACAAATTTAAATGCTAGAAGTAGCTTCATTTTGGGATGGAGGTAGTAAGAAAAAGTGATATAACAATGCCAGTGGTGACATAGGAGCACATGGGGCACCATAAAATCAGAACATTATGGTAACACTATTACAGAAAACAGCTTACAGGACAGCCACCAATTTAATTTACATTCTAGAAAATTCACACCAAAGTCCAGACGTACCAACTCCATGTGAAAAACGATGTCACATATGAAAGAAAAAGCATGTGCCAATTGTATGCCAAATAAGACAAGATGAACATTGAACTTACAATGGATAGTACATCTTCAGCCAAATCTTTCTCAAATGAAGGAGGGCCAACTTTGACATCCAGAATAACCTGCCTTACAGATTGCGATACCAGCTGTGTAAAGGAGAAAGGAGAAAGGTCAATCAATACACAGAAATCAATCGATTTTGCACATCTATCCAGAAAACATAAACCAATCAGGATGAGCTTATACACGTCATATAAAGCTTAAGTGATTATAAGTATTACTGCCAATAAGACCATGCAAAAAACCTAAAACGTATCAATGCTTACCGCTAGAACATCTTGTGCTTTTGGGACTTCCTGGTTCTGGACTGATTTTGATAGTTGAAATCTTGTACTTAGTGCTTTAATCTAAAAAATACAAAAGAAAACTTCATTAGCATCCTGACAACATATGGACATTCACACAGAACAAATCAATGATCAGAAATTAGTACTGGAAAAAATTAGCTCTTTGCAATCATGCGCTTTAAATTATCAGTAATCATTTAACTGTTTGTTCTGAGTACAACTAAAAAGAAGGGAAACAACTTGTGAATCATGAGTTACTGACACAAAACAGAGAGCAGCAACAAGTTTAAAAACAAATGATCACCTCATCCGAACTCCAGAAGCCAACTTTTGCTGTAGAATTACCAGACATTCTTTGCAGATCCCTGCCTGTGTCAATTTTGAATTAGGCACAGGATATATTATTGAAAGAAAACCATTAGCATGTCGCAAAGCAAAATGGCTGTTTCTCCCTTCAAAACATCTCTGAAACTGTATTTAAGTGATTCAGTTTATTTCTGTGACATAGTTATGGCTACTTATGGGTGTCTCTAATCATGTCCGACTGTATAAAGTGGAAAAAAGAACTTATAAGAAATAATAGGAGTTCCAGGCTTTATATAAATGAAATGCTAACAACCCAGCAATAGAAAGTTAGCTCCAGGCAGTTGATAGTTTATTAGCTAGTACAAGGTAATGAGAATAAGAACAATAAAACGGATACTAAAGCCATGCATTATGTGGCAAGGAGTGAATTATGAAAGAAAAGAAACTGCATGTTATGCAGTAAGAGGCACATAGAATTAGCAATAAATACAATTTACACATCATAGTCCACCAGTTCAGTCTCAAAAATGTTATCCATACATGCACCACCTATATATAACTATGAGCACCCAAATACGGAAGATACACTCCAATGCGGAAAAAAAAATAAAAAGCCTAATTTTCCTGACAAATAATGTTACAAGTCGCACAAGAACCTCAATCAATCAGTTATATATTCTGTGTGCGATCCACTTATGTAAAAGGGATAACGATCAACCCTATCGGAACTAGGACAACACATGCCGTCAGTATTATAACTTCAGCCTCTAGCTCCATTAAAACTGTGGTACATCTCCAAAGCGAGTAATAAAGGGCAGACCTTATCCCCATATCAACACAGGACAAAATGGAAATAAGTCGACTCACACCACACTGTTAGTATCATAATAGTAATCCTCTAGTTCCATAATCTGCGACGCAAGTAATAAAGGACAGACCTTATATTCCCTTATCAACACAGGACACAGCGTAAACGTGTCGATTCACACCATTTGTATCATAAATTCAGTTTCTAGTCCTATCAAAATTGAGCCACGTGCACCTACGCAACAATCAAGAGCTGCATTGAACAATCTAGCATAGCTGCATTCAGTGCTTCAGTAATCTTAACACTATTCCAAATTACCTGTCATGAAGCACAAAGAGGACGCCATCGGAGGACCTCGACACATCCACCTCCACGCAGTCGACGCGCGCGTCCAGAGCCAGCCGGAAGGCGTCCATCTACTCAGGAGATCGAGATCCCCAACCAAAGCAAACAACAAGTGAGGCACACATCGCTCCACCCCCAACCCCACAGATGAAAAACCTCCTAGGTGAATCAAACAAGCGCGAGAAGACCCACCGAGTTGGGGAACGCGTTGGTCGAATCCCCTCCGTGCGCGCACACCATCGGCGGGCTCGTGACCCACCCGCACCTCCTCTCCCGCATCTGCAAACAAAAGGGAAAACCCCACCAACGAATCAGAAAGTTCAGTGATGATCAGTATGAGGTGGATTTGGGGGTCGAGGAACGGGAGATTTGGAGGGAGGGGAGGAAGGAAGGAAGGACGCACGCGGTGGAAGCGGCGGAGGCGGAAGTGGAAGAAGGCAGGGGGGAGGAGGGAGAGGGCGGCGAGGAGGAGGAGCAGGCGGAGGAGGGGGTTGATGGGGAGGAGGCGGCGGAGGATGAGGAGGAGGGAGGAGCCTGCGCATTTTCGCTCGTTGGTCTGTTCTCAACTCTGCTTGAGCCGTGTGTGTTGGGGGGTGGGGGATTGAACTAGAGCGCATAAAAGATAAAATTACGGTTTTGTCCCTGCATAAAATGATCACATAAGAGTGTTTTGTGTCATTTTGGCTTTATTTGATGTTATTGTTTTGCCCCCGAGGCAACTAATTGAACCAGATCATCTCAAGACGAAACGAATAGAGAAAGTAATCAAGCGAGAAGAAGGCCAACCACACCCTTCCCTCCGAAGCCATCGTGCCTTCTCCTCTCTCGAGAGGCGCGGTGCAAGGCTACACAGCGACAGCCGACAGGGAGGAGCCATCGCGCAACAGCCTCGGTAGGCACTAGGCAGTAGGCACAAATGTTGGGGGGTGTGGTGGTGGCAGTCGGCCTGTCTAGGGCTTGGGGCGGTTGAAAAAGGAACCATGAGTCTGGTTAAATCAGTTGGCTCAGGGGTAAAACGGTCAGATCAAGTGTAAAAACAATGAAAATAGACTGAAAAAGCAAAAGATGGTCCAAAATGTTGAAGTATAGAAGACCCGTCAAGTCAAGCATGGCATTTTATCACAACATTTCTTGTGGGATGTCAGTCCCTCAAAACACACTTTATGCTGGCATAATCCCAGAATTTCTCGTTGCTAAAATGGCTCACCTCTAGGAACTATCGTACCATCTTGTTATGCTCATTATCTGTTGAATTAAATTTTAATATATATTTTTATCCAAAAATTGGCAACAAAATACCAAAATTCAAAAAAATGCACAAACGTATTGTTGTTAACACAATAAGAATGGTATCATATAACGGAGTCGCGGAACGGAATTGCGGCAAACAGAGTTGTGTGCATTAAACGCAAAGACGAGGGCGGTCTCACATTTTCCAAATGCAATGGGGGCACCGGCGCATCAAAGTGGGCGTGGTGTAAGGGTATGTACAACCGAGAAACGGAGGATCGTCTCCAAAGAGTCTAGAATATGATGTAGAGACGATTAGAGACGAAAGATCATCTACAACTACCAGCAATTTAATGTTTTGCATATAGATAAGATTAATTGTGAATCTACAAGATACAATGAGTACAACGCTGCTCAGTCCGTCTTTTCCGCATCAGAGCAAACCTGTCTCTTCACGAGACAACGGTTAGCTACGTCTCTTGCTTGGCAAGGGGGTTTTTTGAAAAAATAACGCTGAAGAGGCGGGGCATGGGGACCCGTTGTACGTGCCCTAAGCAAGGTAGGGATGTCGTCGCGTTGAAAAAACACGAAACCACATCAGTGTGCGTGAGTTTTGAATAGGTTTAGGGCTTCACATGTTTCCAAATTGAAAAAACACGAAACCACATCAGTGTGTGCGAGGAACAATAAGAATTCAAATTGAGAATTTTTCAGTGCTTCACATGTTTCCAAATTCAAAGTGTATGTACAAATCGCCCGAGGTTTAGGGCTGCAAACGATGGCACTGCCCGAGATACAAGGCTGCTTAAGACGGTGTTGATTCAGCGCCATCATGAAGAGCACAGCACACGACTGGTTTGTGATGCCCCCTATAAACCCTGATGGCCTCTCCAGTTGACATCGTCCACAATCTCGCAGTATTGTCAGAAGAGGCTGCAGGACAAGAACAAGTCTGTTAGGTGATTCACGAAATAATGTGATGGAGATCATAAACAACATAGTGTCAGTAGACTGTACCAGTAATCAAATAAGCACCATCTACTGAGAATACACAGTCCCAAACCCAACGCTGATGACCTAAGAAATTAGCTCACAGTATTTTCAGGATCTCACTTATTAATTTCACAAGTTTCAATAGGAAATGTGAACCGATGCTCAGGAGCATACCTACTAAAGTTCTTTCCAACTTGAAGCCATCAACATTCCAAATCTTTACGGTGTGGTCAGATGAGGCTGTTGCAAGATACCTAGGAGGAAATCAAAGCACATTATATGCAATCTAACAATGTGAATTAAAAACTCGGCTGGTGGGGGAAGGACCGCCCCCACAGTATTTAACTAAGAAGAGCTCAACCGGAGCCCGGCCAAGAAAGATTGCGAAAGCTGGCCCCCCTTACACATGGGGATGCCACCCCCTATGGTTCAGGCCTTAACCTGTGCTTTGAGGCCCAAACCAAAACTAGCCTTACACGAAGGCCCGCCCACCACAGGTCGGTTCACCCATAAAGACCAGGGGAACTAACAAGTAATCTTTTTTACCCAGCCTGAAATTCGCTCCCACGGGGAGTCAAACCCATGACTGGGGTGCTACTGAGGTCACTCCAACCACTAGGCTAAAGGCCCTTTCGCCTAACAATGCGAATAACTTGGAATTATCATGGTTATGGCTACTTTTCTGAAAAATACCAGTCGGATACAGTATTTTTAGCTGTCAATGCATTTTTGGAACTTTAGAAGTTGGAATATTACCGAGACTTGTATATTTGCATACTCCCTCCGTACCAGAATAAGGGATTTTGTGGGTATATCTGGAGTCTGGACAAGTACTTTTCTAGGTGCATCCTCAAAATTTTGTGATGGAGGGAGTATATTATGGGAAAATGAACGCCTATCGTAACAAGAGTAGAATGGAGGCAAACATGAACATGAAAAATATTAAGTTCACCTGTTGGGGTCACAAAACTCTGGTGAAAGCAGGCACTTCAGAATGTAACCATCATGAGCTTGCAATTTATGGAGGGGCTCAAAGCAGGTAATTGTCTAGACAAGAGATTCCATCAGCTTGGAGACCAAAGAAATCACAAGCTTATGTTGAAACAACAGCCAGTCAAACTCAGTAGGGCGAACTTTTCTTCTCCTATATCCTTTTCATTCTAGGACATTCAGCAGGAATCGCTTACCTGAGTACCCTTAAGCAAGCGCCAGACATAACATGTCCCACGGTTATTTGCAGCAACCACCATACTCCCATCCCACATGACTGTCAGGGATCTTACAGCAGTATCAACCTCTGGCACCTGAATAGATGGAACCAACACATCAGTTATGTTCTTTCATTTCTTTTCCCATGGAGTAGTATCTTAAAACTTAATTGCAACTCACCAGCTCACAGCTGCATGAGTTAGCAGCCAAATCCCACACACGTATGTTTCCGTTCTGATCACCAGATATTAGCTCTTTCTGAAAGATTGAGACAGCGTTGGAATCAAATGATGCAGAATGAAACAAACATATTGCCAAGAGATACAAATGTAACCAAAAAAAAGATATCTCTTCTGTATTTTTCAATCCATTGCATCCAACAAGAAAGTTAAGTAACATACGAATACAATAATAAGAAACTTTAATTACAAGAGAATTTGCCTGAAAGCAATGCTGACAAAGAAA
>CM002478.1:5701496-5760994 GCA_000325765.3 Leersia perrieri
TGGTGAGGCTGTGGGTGGTCGCAGCTGGCGGCGACGTGGGAGAGGTAGAGGCGGCAGTGGTGCGGCCATGAGAAGCAGTGGATGTTAAGGAGGCCGTTGCGGCGGCACTCTGACCACCGTGATTTGTCGGCGAGGAGGCTTAGTAGCGCTCCGGTGATCGCCGGAGCGTCGTGTGGGTCCACTAGTAGGCCGTTGCTTAGCACCTTGAGGATGTCCACTGGCCCTCCGTTCTTCGTCGCCACCACCGGCAACCCGTATGCTGCAGCCTGGATACAGCCAGTAAAATTTTGAATTGCACATTTAAAATTTTGACGAATTTTGTCAAATTTGAAATTTGCGGTTGGAATCTTACCTCTATGATGGATTTTAAAAAGTAAAAAAATTCAAATGAGAAAATCAAAAAGGAATTTGTATGATTTGTTCCATCTTTTAAAATGTATATTAGTGGAACAGGGTAGGCAAGAAAGTTTGACAAATTTTGACAAAAAATGACAAATTTGAATGTTGTGGTTAGATTGTTACCTCTATGATGGTGAGGCCGAATGGTTCGACAAGGGCAGGATTAATGAACACTCCCTGCACAATCAAACATTGATAAAATCATCATCAGCTCTGTTTTGGTACTCTGCAAATTCTTTTAAAATCAGTGTGGCTGCAAACAAATAAACAAACCTTGGTTTTGGCGGCAAGGCGGTAGATGTGCGGCACGTCATTCTGCTTGTGATGCTTAGGATACGCGACCTGTCCGTACAAATCATACCGATCAATCAGCTTCAACACCGCCGTCAGCACCGTCGCCGCGCCGCCGGACATCTCCTCGATATCATCCCTATTCCCCAGTATCAGCGTCTGCACATACCCCACCCAATTTCATGTTAATCATCTCACTTTATCCACTCTAATCACCGCAAATGCAATACTGCTAATCAATCAATTAACCAGCGTACCAGGTTGGCGAGCTCTCGGAGCTGACGACTCTCGCCGTACGCCTTGAGCAGAGTGGTGACATTCTTCTTCGGATCCGGCCGCGAAAGCGCGAGGATCATCGGCTTATGCGGATTCGTAAAGAACCTCAGCACCTCCGACCAGATCGCCGGCAGCGGCTTCTTCGCCTTGCTGTTATTAATAATCATCTGCAATTCATCTCCATCTGCGCCATCAGCAGAAAGGTCGCCGTCGTTGCTGTCGCCGACGGAGCTGAAGTCCATTCCCGGCGGGATGACGACCATCCGCGGCATGTAGCGGCCAAGACAGGTGACGCCGCGGCGGCGGCGGATGCGGAGCTTGCGTTCAACCTTGAGGTCGAAGCCGTCGTAGAGCCCCCATTGCTCATCGATCTCCTGCTTGGTGGAGGTGACCACCACGTCGGCGGCATCGAGCCCGGTCTCCTCGGCCTCGATCCGGCGGGATATCTTGTAGGTGCCCTGGATCTCGGCCCGCGGCATCCGGCCCAGCTTGAGGAGCTGGTCCAGCTTGTTACGGCCCAGAGAGTGGCCCGTCATCACCATCGGCACGTTCAGCGCGCTCGCCACGTGGGCCGCCACCTCCGCCGCGTCGGCGTAGTGGCCGTGGATCACGTACGGCCACACCGGCGAGGGGGAGGGGGTGACGGTGTCGGTGGCGAGGGCACGTGCGACGTTGGTGATGTGGATGAGGGCACGGTCGACGAATTCTGGGATATGGGGCCAGAGGGACTCCTTTGGGATGTACACGTCACGGGGCCCGCATGGCAGACGCACGATGTAGGCGCCGCCGGTTGAGTCGGCGTCGTCGGCATCGGCGGCGGATGGGACGGTGAGCATCTCGACGGGCTCGCCGTAGGTCCAGTCGACGTCCGGGCAGGAGATCTGACGTGTCAGCAGGTCCACGCGGCGGACTCCCGGTGTCGCCGCCAGCGCACGGGCCAGCTCCACCACGTACTTCACCTGACAGAATGAATCAATTTGAAAATGTTACAAATTTTGACAATTTTGAGCTGTTTGTGGAATTTCGGCAAATTGGAGATATTCGAAAATGTTCTGACCTGGCCCCCAGTGTCAGAGTCTCGGCCGAGCTCCATGTTCTCGCCACGCACGAGCCCATGAATGCTAGTAAATACCAACAATTAACACGAGTTACTATCAGGTCGTGAAGATGAGTCAGCGGTGAGTAGTAACTAGCGTTCGTTGACAAAGTCAGCCAATGCGCTGACGTGGCAGTGACACCGTGACAGTTTAGTCAGTCAGTTGGATTACCTGATGAGCACGATGTAGAGGTTCCTATCCTTGCTGACGTCACCCTCGTCGTCGGAGACGATGCGGAGGTCGTTGTTGACACCGCCGGCGAACCGGCTGAGCTGCTGCTGCGGCGGCGGGTTGTCGCGGGCGTCGGCTTCGGCCGTCGCCGCCGCAGGAGGGTGGGCGTCCTTCTCGCCCTCGGAGAGCTCGGAGAGGTCGGCGGCGGCCTCCCGGCTGCCCATCTCCTGCTCCAGCCGCCGGCGAGTCAGCTGCCGTGAAAACTCCCATTCCACCTGTAAAATGTCATCATATCAGCCGACCATTTCCAGAGAAAAAAACATCCATCGACGGTTGCCACATCCTAGCCAGTTCAATTAAATTAGCAAAAAAAATATACTCTCTTCCATCCGTCTATCTTTGAGCTAACCAACGTTAAATAAAAAAGACAGAGAAAGTATATTCAAATTTGGCGTGTTCTAAGTGCTTACCTGTTCGATCACTTTGAGATCCGGACAACTCATGCTAAGATGGTGAACCATTATGGTAACACAACTGAGAGTGCTTACTGTGTTCTGGTTTGAGAAAATTTTGTATAACTATTGTGTACACCAAAACTGGATGAAGGCAGATGGGTCTGGATAGCTGGATATATATAATGCTAAACCAGCTTAACTACTTTGACAGGGTGTTTGGTCATATTTGTCAACATGGATGCTGCTTATCAAGAAGCCAAAGCAGGGCACCTTAAATGCAGCTTTCCGCAGCAAGTGAATCCCTGATTTACACGCATCCAGTTTACAATGTGTTTATCTAGGCACTAGCAATTAATACATCTGCCAAAGTTCCAAAAGCATGCCCCTTAATGACTATTAGAGACACTAGAAAGAACAAAATGACAATTGATGCAACATTCACTGCAACTTGCTCTGTTTCCCCTGTTTTCTCCATTCGAATTCTGCAATTTGTCGCAGCCTGCCTTCTCCAAGCGGACAGAGGAACAGCGATTTGGCATGACGGCGGCCATTGGGCAAACGGCATACCCCCAGAATTCAAATTCGCCACGTTTTCAAACTGACTTGACTTCAAGATGGCACGGCATCAAAAGGTAATCAGAAATTAAATGGGACACACACAATGCCGTTTTGCCCAGGCTAACTCTGATCAGGCCTGCTACACTACCACCAATACTACTACCTCCATCACTAATTGTATGGGATTTTGACTTTTTCTTGCCATATTTGACCACTTGTCTTATATAAAATTTTTTAAAATTATTGTTTATTTTATTTGTGATTCACTTTATTATTAAAAATAATTTAGTCATGACTTATCGTTTTTAATATTTGCAATAAATTTTTTAATAAAACGAATGATCAAAATTACAGACAAATAGTTAAAATCAAAAGGATTGTACTACCTTCGCCTCAAAATATTAAAACATAATATCATATGAAACATATCCTACTACTATAAATTTAGATTGAGTTAATAGAATATGTCACATCCGATACATTTTGAGACGAGCGAGAAGCTCCTTCGGAAAGAGGTCGGAAACAGTTCGCTTCTAATTTATTTTTTCTAGATTGTCTAAGGGGTCTGCACACGTATGTGAAAGTAATTTGTCGATTATTACGCAACAGACACACCCACGGATAGGTAGAGGGATTATCTAGCAGTTGTACACGTGGGTATGTGCGTGGTGTAATTCATGACCCGAGAGCAACTGCGGAGTATGTGCGGTGTAAATTATTACCATTATGGTCGAAAAGTGCTGTCAAGGTCTGCACTGACTAAGAATTTCACAAGAGAAAAAAAAAAGGAAGAACCAAAAAAAAGAAAGAAAAAGAGAGTAGATAATACTAAAATCGAAACCAAAAGTTTGAGGAAAAGCAGAGCAAGTGAGCATCTTCATCCATGGCGGCACCGCCGGCGTACCTGCTTCTTCTTCCTTGCGACGTTCCATATCCTCCAGCACAGATTCTCCAACCGGTTGTTCCTCTCCTGGCTGTTCCTCATCGCCACCACCTGCATCCGATCAATCAACCAATCAATCGCCACCCACATCAACCATCGACCGATCGATCGATCGCCGGCGTCTGACCCGCCGTCGCCGGAGAAGAAGGCGGCGTTATTTACACAAGCCGAAACTTATAAATACCTTTGTCCATGTCTTGTGGAGGTCACAGTCGTTGAAGCGGCTGACGACCTCCTCCACGAAGTACTTCGTCGGGCTATACGCCGACTCCGCCGCCGCAACCACCGCCGCGGTGGCGGCGTCCTCCGGCAGCAGCGGCGGCGACGGCTGCAGCCGCGGCAGCGCCGCCCCTTGCTGCTCGCGCAGCTTCGCTCCCGCGTCCAGGATCGCCTCCAGGTACCCGTTGATCCACTCGTTCCCCACCGCCATGATCAACTCCTGCTCCGACGAGCTCGCCGCCGGCCGCCGCCGCAATAAAAATTGGAATTTTAATTGGTTATATAGTTGTGCAGTGTAGGAGCTGGTGAGATGGAGGAGGATGAAGAAAGGCGCCGGCCATTATATCCTCCTCCTCGAGGAGAGCTTGCGCCATATATATTTCTTTTTATAAATTATCTATTTTTCTCAAAATTGTTTTTTTACAGTTTTAAATTGTATTTTAAGAGGGAATATTGGTATTGTTGCCCTGTTTTTTTTTAAATTTTTTTTTCAGGGTGTGGGATTCTACGGCGGTTATGCGCTTGGCTATCTATCTATCTCCTCGGAGGGAGATGGGAGGAGAGGAATAAAGGGCTTGAAAAAGGGAATAAAGGGAGAATATGTTTCACACTTGTGTGTGCATTTTATACGTGGCAGCTAGAGCTAGCACTGTGTACTACAGTAGATGGACTGTGTACTACTAGTAGATGGACCAAGTGGCTTGGTGGTTACGGCGCCATTGGATGGGCAAGCTGCGTGCATGACATTGGCACGCGTATCAATCCAGGATATCATGGAGAATTGCATATGCTCCTAGCATATGCCATCTCGATCATTGTTGGGTGCATCTTTGGTTTTCATGTATTATTCTTAATTTACGTTTTAAAAATTAGCAGTCTCTAATACATATATTACATCATTGAAAGGCATATGTAAAAGTTATTTTGAATATAACTATATTAAATATTTTTGAATAAAATGAATGGTCAAACGTTACAAGAAAAATAATAAAAAACTATTACTTATGAAATGAAACGGGAGAGTATGATATAACTATATTACGAGACAAGATATTTGAGAACAGATGTACGTAGTAACATCTTTAAACTCTACATACTATGGTTTATGAAATAGTAAACTGAAGCAATTCTGATCCAATGAAAACATGTAGACCAAATTAATCAATATGGTTTTTGAAACAAAATTTTGATCGCTAGTTTATATTAAGATATATTTATAAAATAGAATAAAATTGGGACGTCGCATGACACATAATTCGCTTGCATGTATCAATTCCAATTTTTTAAGAAGATATTGATGTTTAGGTTTTAAAAATCTGGCTCGAAGACATTTTTTTGGGGTCCAAAACGACATGTTTTCTTTATCCGAAGAGTGAAAGGATAAGCCTGCCACGGAAAAATAGTTTTCATAATCAAAAAATAATTTCAGTATGGACACGTGAATGGAACATAAGGATGTGTCGCCGCTGCTTAATTAATTATGTGCCATGTGCTCTAACTACGTATAATAACTGATGTCCCAATTAAAGTTGCCAGATAGTTTGATCGTATACCAGATAGTACACCGTAATTACTTATTGTGACGTGTATAGGCTTACACCCGTCCCTTTTATGTATTTTTAGCGGCAACAACGTCATCCATCGATCTTAGACAGTGAGATGTAGATATATGAGTCGTTCTGTCATGCCTGGACAGCTAGTCAGATACATGAACGAGCCAAATGAGATTGTTACGCGATGTTTTGACACATGATCCTCAATTGTCGCCGACCATATGGTACGTTCAACATCTTCATCATAACGGGCTCCTGTGGTGAAAGAAACCTTCATGAATCATGACAGAGCAATACACGGATATTAATTATTCATGTAAAGCATTACTATTAATTTTCATACCGAGAAATTATACATCGTGTTTGCTTGTTTAACTCTACTTTTTTTAACTGAATTTTTGAATTTGTATTAATAAATGAGGGTAAGCTTAGAGTCTTTTTCTTGAAAAGAAAGAATTATAGATTTATCAGTTTATTTATTAGCAAAAGGTTAAAATTGTTGAGGAAGAATTTTATAATACTATGGGGGAACTAACCAGCTGATCAGTGGCAGGCTTTAGCTGACCTATGTTTGCTTACCACGGAGGAAATATTTGCAATATAATTTTGGGTTAATTGGTTCCATGCCATTATAATTTGTCCAAGTTAAAGAAATGATATTGCTGTTCGTGACACCGGCAGGCAGGGTGCCACTGCAATTTTGTGAAAATTAGAATCATGCCACTGCCGTCACTTTTTCATCCAATCTCAACGTGTACCGTTTTCTTTTCTATCTTTTTCATCATATTCCGTTCCTTTCACTTCTTCTTCCTTACTCCTTGCTGCTGACCACACTAACTGGCAAGGCGAGCTCTAACGGTGGGTTGGCAATGCAAGAGGGGGAAGCAGCGGCGCCTCCCTCACCCGTTGCCAGTGGCCGCTCCCCAACCTCGCCCGCTGGCCTCCCCCATCGTTGGCGCCGATGGCCACCTCCCTAGCCTTGCCTGCGTCGCCCGTCGCCGGCCCCGGCACCAGTGGTCACTACCCCAACCTCGCTTGCCACCCTCATCGTCAGCGACAGTGGCCGCCTCCCTAATCGCCAGCCTCGACGCCGGTGGCCGGCTCCAGCCCGTCGCTGCTCCCCGTGCCGGTGGCCATCTCCCCAGTCGTTGGCCCAGGAGCCCATGGCTGCCTCTCCCTTTGCCGGCCCCAACGCTGTGGCTGGCTCCCCATCCTCGCCCGTCGCTGCTCCCAATACCGGTTGCCGCCTCCCCAACCTCGCCCGCCTCCCCCGTAGTCAGCGCCCATGGCCGCCGCCCGACGAGATGCCCACCAGTGTTTGGAGCTCGTCAGCGAGGGAGGTGGGGAGCGGCCGAGCGGCGATGGGGCACCATCTCCGGTGCTCCTCCTCTGCCGGCCGCCGACAAGGGAGGTGGGGGATGGCGGGATAGCGGCGGAAATGAGACGACGACGACGGGGAGGACGCCCGGCGAGGCAGCCACCGGCGTCGGTGTCCGTCGGTGGGGGAGGTGGAGGTGAGGTGGGGAGCGACCAAACGGTGGCAGGACCCATCTCCGGCACTCCTCTGTCGGTTGCCGATAACAGAGGTGCAGGATGGCGGGACGACGTCGACAGTGAGACGACGACGACGGGGATGATGACCGGTGAGGTGGCCAGTGGCCTGTGGATGTTAGGTGAGGAGCGGCCGAGCGGTGGGGAGGATGAGGCATCGGCGTCGGCGTCGGCGTGAGGGGATGAGGAGGAGGTCGACAGCGGCGTCAGGGATGGGGAAGAAGCCAACAATGCAGATCCGACGCCCCCAGTTTTGCTCCGTCACCGGTGACGCTGAAGCCGACCATGGACACGATCTTTGTCGCCGTCTACCACCTCGTCCTCCACGGCTTCCTTCCACTCCACCGCCGTGAGGTAGAGATGGAAGAAGAAGGAGAAGACGGGCAACTGACAGAGAGAGAAAGAAAAACGAACGGAGTGGATGGAAAACATGACGGCAATGACACATTTCTAATTTTTGTAAAATTGCAGTAGTATCCAGCCGATATCACGAACAATAGTGGCATTTCTCTAACCTGGATAAAATGTAATGGCATGGAACCAATTAACCCTAAAATTTTTGGCCTCTGCACAGCTACAAACTGTAAAAAAAAATGTCAGTGTTGTCTTTTGCAATAAAAATGTTGTCTAAAAGCTGAAAAGAGATTAAATGTCCAAGGAAGAAAATAACGGAATCTCTGTCAGTTCTTAGGGGGATCATCTTAAAAAGTTTAATAACATAGCAACGGTCATTGAAAAAAAAAGGTCATCTCAAATGGAACGGCGGTTACACATCAATAACTATTTGTAAAACACATACATCACTTGATCTAATATTAATTAATACTCCAGTATCAATAACAATTTGCGAGACAAACATGGGCCTGTCTATTGCGCATCTGTGCGCCAGGAGCAAAACTAGCGCTCGGTTTTCCGTTAAATCTTCCCGTTAACCTCCCGTTTCTCCGATCAACGCGTTTTCCTCCGGACATTGCGGCGACTTTCGATGGCAAGACGAATGAAAGGTTTTACAGAAAAGGAAACTTTCAGAAAAAAATGAAAATTTGGAATAGAAAGAACGAGAAATTTCAATGGAAACTTTCATGTCGAATTTCAAGTTGAAAGATTTCCAACTTTCAAGTAGGAAGGAATTGCAACTTTCAAGTACAAAGGAATTGAAACTTTCAAGTTGAAAGACTTGCAACTTTCAAGTTGAAATAATTGCTACTTCCAGAGAGAAAAGGAAAAACATGGATTTCCAAGTATAAAAATTGTTGCAACTTCTAAATTGAAAAATTCCAAATAGGAAAAGATTCAAAATTTTCAAATGAAAAGAGATTCAAAAATTTCAAATGGAAATAAATCGACAAGGAAGGAGAGGAGAGTTCTGTATGGCAACTATAGGACTACTCGGATAGTATCCATATTGGTTTTCCTAGTCCTACTTGGACAAGGAGACTTCTATGGGTATAAATATAAGAACCCTTAGGAGAAGGAGGGAGAAAAGAAGCCGGAGGAAGAAACAAACATAGGATCTAAATACCACCGTGTTGTCGACTACGTGATGGTATCCATGCCACCAAGAGTCGACAACTAGTAGATAGGTCATCCCATATTTGTACCTGTATGATGATGATGAATAGAAATCAAGACCAGCTTCGGCCAACAGGAATAGGGCTATTACCTGTCATAAGGGGCCCGAACATGTATAAAAATCTTTGCCTCTCTGTGTGATTGTCTTTGCCTCATTCTCGCACTAACCCTGGTTCTGACGTTCTCATATACTATAAAAAAACCATGTCACGGATATCAGACGCCGACATATTTGTCTCGTAATTTACACGCAATCTATGTAATTTTTTTTGTCTATAGTTACATGGTGAAAAGTTTTCATGTGGAAACTAAACACGGCCTAAGCGTAACTTAAGAAGCAGATGATCAATGTACCATTTTAGTGAGTGAATTGAAGGTGCACTTTCTGCCATTGTCACATCACTTTTTGTTAGTTATTAGCACAATCCGTATTGAACTGGCAAAAAGCCAAAACCATGCCATGGTCATACGGACAACTAACTCGAATCATTTACAATGGAGGAAGTAACAACCATGCAGATGCCATATAATAAAAAACATACTCTTTAGTCATAACAGAATAAAGCAATGCTTTAGTCATAACAGATGTAAAAATTAAGGATTAATTAGATCTGTACCATTATAAATTTTACGGTTTTGATACATGCCGTTACTATTCGACTATTTGGAATGATGCTACTGCTTCGATTTGTAATCCCAGTGATGCCACTAGAATACGAATTTTGCATGTATTTGACCAAAATGCCCTTGTCTTCTACCTCTGTCCTCATCTGTTGCCTCACCAGCGACCACCACCACCTCCGGTCGGGACGCAATGTAATTCCGGTGATGAAGTCACCTTCCCCACGGTGACGAAGTCCTCTTCCCCAACGGTCCCCATCCCCTCTGCTCACCGGCGACCACCACCACCTCCGATAGGAATACCAACGGTTCCCATCCCCTCCGCTCACCGGTGACCACCACCACCTCCGACATGAACACAAGGCGGCTGGTCACCGTCGATGGCGCTTCCTCCGGCGGAGCTCATCGGGAAGCCGCAGCATGCGTCGAGGATGAGACTGATGGATTTCACCATGGACCCGGCCTCCCAGCCCTCGAGCCCGCCGCCAAAAAGGGTTCAACGACGGTGGCAGTCAGCCCCTCCCCCTGAGAGACGAGCCGGTCTAAGCGACAAATTTGTCCTCGAGGCTTCGTCGCCGCCGTGCCCAGGAGTGCCGTCGCCACGTCCCGTCCTCTCGGTGGCTACGCTCCAGATCTGGAAGGCTGCCTCCCTCCTCTAGATCCAAGTGCGGCGAAGCTCCTCCTTCGTCCCCTCCACACCGTTCCCTGACTCCTCCCCTCCTCCCGGCGCTGGTGTAGTGGGTGGCAGCCCGGCCGGTGCATCGGACTCGCCGTGCGTGAGGAAGATGAAGGAAGTGGAAGGTGAAGAGGTATTTTGGTCCAAAAAATGTTAGAATTGTTCTGAAGCGGTAAGTATTGGCATATCACCAACATTTGTAAAATTTCAGTGGCATCGTTACAAATACACAAATAGTAATGGCATGTATCAAAGGGATATTTGTAACGGCACAGATCTGATTAACCCAAAAATTTAATGGGGCATAGAGAACCATTCCTACTTCTCAAAACCATCTAGTGGAAAAATATTAAGATTTCCAAGAAAACTAGTTCCTGGATAGACACTACTAATACACAAACATATTGAGACTTTTTTTTTTGAGATAAACATATTGGGACTTTTTGTCTAACTGTGGAGAGTTGAATTCATCAAGCTAGGATTCGGTACGAGAAACACAGGAGCTCGACACTTGAGGAAAAGCCGAGGGGCTACAATTTCATCGATGCTCTTATCTTCCAGGTTAAGGACTCCAATATCAAGGCGGAGACCCCACATGCTCTTGGAGGACAAGCACTCGAAATCATCTGTAAAATACATATGATTTGCCTTTAATTGTGGGTACTCGCTAGCACCAAGACAAGATGTCTGGTTATTCCCAATAAACAACACATGGTCATCCAAGCTAAATATTTGCACTAGCTTTTTAGCCACAGTGTCAACTCTAAATATTCTTGTGTTCTGAGTGTTGCTCACAAGAGCTGGAAAGCCAGTGATTTCATCAACCCAATTACCATTCCCCTCCTGTGGTTTCCAAACTTGCAGCAGATCACCACATGGAGCATGAACAATATAAATTCTCTCACACGCATACTCCTTTGTCCTGCTCATAATTACCTTTGCTATGATCACAGTGGCGTCGAGATCAAACGAGAAGATTTCCCCAAATAACGTCACTGCATACAGTAGGCCATCCTTGTAGGCGCAGTCATGAATTCCCAAGTGTGGTGGCAGCCATGTCCACTTGTCATGTTCTAATCTAGCAAATGAGATCTGTTTTTGTGGATTATGAATGAGCACCACAATATAGCTTCGTACGAATTTATCGTAGAATAAAAAGGCCTTGCAATGGAAGAAGTACCGTAGTTTGTCAAGAGGAAGCGTCATGGGCGACTCAGTAACACCCTCCGCTGTGTGCCGTGAGTAACGATATTTGCAGAGCTCGCCTTTGCGGTTGAAAATGGGCGTCACCTGGTTGATGATTATCACTGACGGAAGAGCGATCTGTTCACCGGTGATCGGATTAAGAATGTGCATCTCAGACCTCTCTTCAGCGGTAACCAGCCAGCCATCTGAAGACCCAAGCAGATACCTCCTACTGATGGGTGGCTCGGGCAGAGTTAACTTGTAGGTCCTGTAGAGGCAAGCGATGTTTTCACCAATAGATTGAGAAGTGTAGAGGAAACACGGCGTCTGATGTCGTTTGTACTTTCCAAGGTTGTGCAGTTTGGTATGCACGGAGCGCCACGAGGAGCAGACGGAAGCCGCACGCAGGGCATCAGGGATCTCCAACATGGCAATGATATCCATCAGGATATCATGTGGCAGGTCTGAAAATTTGCGAACCGTAGTTTCAGTCAGTATCGTCCGAAGTTCCTCCTTTGTTGAACAGGGAGGAAGGCATAGCTGCTTAGGCAAAACTTGGGTGTTTTGGCGGCACAAATCCATAATCTCCTCTCTGCTGCACATCTCCATCTGGAGCAGAGCGTCTCTTAGCAGATGAATCGCTTGTGCAGGAACACGGGCAGAGGTGCAACCTCTTGGAAGATGAAGTGCTCGTGCAGGAACACCGCGAAAGCTGCAATCTTGGAGGTCGGAATCGGGCAGGCTCCTCACCGGCGATTGAAGGGAAAAGAGGGGAGCTTTTGGATCTACAAGAGAAGGTGTTCGTGCTGGGTACTCACCGGCGAGGATGCGGCGGAAGCAGCAGGACGGCGGACTCACAGGAGGAGAAGGGGGGCGGTGGAGGATCGGATCGACTAGGGTTCATATGTAGGGAGTGATGGGCTGTTAACGGTATTGGGCTTTCTATCGTCCAATTCGGAGAGGCACGCCAGAGTTCAGAGGTAGGACTGTCAACGAGCCGAGCTTGAGCGAGTTCGTCTGTTTAGACTCGAGCTCGAGCCGAGCTTGAAAAACCTTCGAGCTTGTAGACAGGCTCGGTTCGAGCTCGATCAAGCTCGAGCTCGGCTCGCGAGCTTGACTTATTAATAGGAAATTACATTTTAGGTATAATATCTTGTTAAAAAATTAATTTTTAGTTAATCATCCTTAGAAAAGAGTGAAAAGAAAAAATAAAATACATATGTAATGCCAATATATAATAATAATATATAGAGATACACATAAATATCGTATTTTAATCTACTAATTTATTAAATATACAATAAAAATTATATATAGTTAGGCTTGTTAGAACCTCGAGCTCGGCTCGATAAAGCTCGTGAGCTTGGTCATAGGCTTGGGCTCGGCAAGCTCGAATCGAGCCTAGCACGAGCCAAGCTCGAGCTATTTGCGAGCCTCGAGCTTTTTTGACAGCTCTATTCAGAGACAACAATCGATTGCGCCCTCTTTGAAAAAGATATACCTAACGCTACGAGGTGATCATCCTAATTGAAAAAAGATATAGCATAGGGTGACATTTAATGTTTTTAAAACAAAACAACCATAAGGCATTATTATATAACCAGAACCAAAAAATGGGCAAAGCTTTGGAAACTGAATATTCCACCGAGAGTGAAACTTTTTATGTGGAGACTAACACATAATAGTCTGCTATTGCGCACAAACATTGCTAGAAGAGGGATCGAGTTGGACACAATTTGTCCGGTGTGCAGACGACTTGATGAAGATGGCAGCCATTGTTTTCTAAGATGCAAGCTTGTTAAAGCATGTTGGCGTTCTCTGAATATGGAACATATCAGGCTGGAGTTAATCGAGCAAAGAACGGCGGAGGAAATGTGTTGTAAGATTCTGGAGTTGGAGGAACAATGCCGGCTGCAAGTAATTTTGCTGCTATGGAGCTGGTGGGATTCACGAAACAAAGCAAATGTGGGGGATGGTTGTTCATCACCAGGAGAGGTGGTACACCGGGTGATCTGTATGTTCACTGAAATGAAGTTGCTGGACAATGCTGAACATCACGAGCATGTTGACAAGGTGCAGAAATGGGCTCCTCAACCATCGGGGAAGCTGAAGTTGAATGTGGATGGGGCTTTTCATCTAAACCAAGGGTAAAAAGGAGCAGTTTCCACTCCTATTGGCAATGCGTCACGCGTCCTGACCGTCAGATCATTTTGATTTCAATCGCGTCCGTCCGCTCCGTCCGCATATACATATTCCACGTAAAGGGTATGCACTTTCATTTTTCCATATGAATGCATCTATATGCATGTACGCCATCGCACAATGTGCCTATGGTTATCTGATCTCTACCCCAGTATACTGTTTTTTCTATATATCCATCAAATTTCATCTCTTCTGTTTGATATATGGATGAAATTTCATATGTACTGATCTGGATGCATCAATTTTACTAACATGTACTGGTCTGGATGCAGTTTTGGGAATTGAGGGGAAAAACATATATGTAGCACCTCTTCTTGCTTGACCACACCTCATCATGTAGCAATTGATTTGTTTAGACCAAATGACTGGATGGTAGCAGCTCTGCATATGTTCGAATTGGCTAAGCATAATACTGAAGGAGAATAAGATGTCCATATGCATGTAGCTATTGATTATCTGGCATGACATATTGGTATAGGAAGGACAGCATAGTAACCATCCTGTTGTTTTCCTTTTAAGCATGGTCTTAATTTCCTCTGAAAACCTGAAAGCTCCTGATTGTCCGTCTGATAACTCTCCTTTCCCTATGAAATGATCAGTGCAAGAATCAAATCAAGTATCCAATAAGCAGCAGAGGGTGGATGTAGGAAAACAACAATCTTCCACCTCCATCAATTCACCACTTGGCCAGAAATTCTAAAACTGCAGTGTGAGAGCTACATCATGCACTCATGAATTTCTTCAGGTAGTACTTGCTTTTCAGTCTGAATATTCCAGTCAAAAAAATATTACTCAATATTACTCTGAATATTCCAGTCAAAAAAAATCAGTGATCTTATGCTTATTGTAATCCAAGAATCTTTTGGTCATCAATATTACTCTGAATATTCCAGTCAAAAAATATTACTCTGAATATATCAAGCTTTTACTGTCTCTGGATTACCAATTTAACCGGACCTGGTTGAGAAACTAAATGTTGATTGAAGCAGGAGAAATTGTATTTGTCTGTCTTTTTTAGTTTGATTTTTAATAGTTCTTGAAAAGTATACGTAAATAAGGGATTAGGATACAGTTTCTTTTACATTTTCATTGCTCTTTCCTTTTAGATTTACAAAGCAATTCCTACAAAAAAAAAAGAAATTCAGTATACAAATGGTCTATCTGAATCATGAAATTGGTATATATTGCATGTGAAGAAGCCATGAGTCTATCTCTTCCCTGTATGATTGTATAACCGACTTGCTTTAAAGGCAGTGTGATAGTAATTGTACATTTGTACTGTCATTTATTCATAATCCATATCTGTTCCATTTTGATGTGACATAGCAAAAAATAATAATTTGCATTAAAAGGAACAGAGAATATGTATGTAATGAGAAACTACAAAATATTAAATTATTAATCAGATAGTTGTTACTTGATAATGATGCTGCTTTTAAAAAATTGTGTGTTACACCTTCCTAAAAATGAAATACTTCTTTTGGCAGGGCTGAAGGAAAGTGATAAAGCAAACCTTTCCAGTGGTGCTCTCCTCCGATGATGCAATGGAGCTGTACTGCCGGCCATCATCCTCATCTATGCAGCCACCAGATGAGACGTGCCCAGGATTCAGCAGTGCTGCGCTGCGAGCAAGATCCAGCGTGTGGAGGAGGTGGTCATCAAATTAAGCCAATGGTGGTGAGTAGGATCGAACAAGTCAAACCTGAGTGCTTGTTCACAGAGGTTAGTTCATGTTGGGAGACTATTCCAGGTTAATTTTAACATAATTGGTCACTGATCAACATATTGTTCTCATTCTCTGTATTTTGTTTTTTTAGACATATTGCAAAAGTTGTGGCATCCATTATGAATGTAAATATACCACCTTATACTGAGTATAATTCACAACAATACTGTTTGATAAACTTGCCAAACTTAGGCATGATCTTGCATGCCTTAGGATGGAATGATTAAATTGATGCTTGATAACTGCTGGATTTAAAACCAAGTCCATTGTATCGTTATTTAGAGAAGCAGGTTAATTAGAACAAAACAATAATATATCTCACTTGTCATTTTGACTAACCATTATAGCTTTTGCTTGATTGTGGCAACAATATTTTGCTGTAATTGTATGGCTGATAGCCAAATGCATTGCAGCTTTGTAATTTTGCTTCAATCTGTTTTAGCAGTATGTGGTGTGGCAAGTTAAGGTGATGGAGCCTTTGCGCTACACTGAGCTGATCATTGCAGGTTAAGCTGATGTCCTCTGTTCTTAAATCAGAATACAAGTAAAAATTTTGACTCAGACCTTTTACTGTAAACTAACTTTGAATATAAGTATTTTTCATGAGATGAGAGGATGACACATGGGACAGGTTATGAGACAAATGGAGGTGTATGATTTTTTTTTTCATTCAGATATCAGTGCAATTGCTTCTTTATTTTACCTACCACAGTTAATTCTCAACTTCACCTGTTAACCATTTCGCCATGTGAGCAAATATTTGATGGCAGAAATCTCAAATGCCCTACTTAGAAGAGATTGATAGTGCCTGGTGTTGGCATGTTGCTGTTGTATCCAATCTCTGTATTTGATTTGTATGCATATGTTATGCACTTATTAACAGCGTAATAATTGGATATTTCCGTATTTTTAAAACTCATATTTATTTCGCTATATGATGCAAGCCAAAACGTATATGTTCTTTTGTTGTTTGATTTGTATTGCCAAATATTACCGTAGCGTTAGCACGTGCATATTACTAGTGCAGAGAAGAAGAGCGGTGGATGGGGTTTTGTCCTCAGAGATCATGAGGGTTCAGGAGTATTTGCAGGAGCGGGTAGAATTGAAAAGGTTCTTGATGCCTTATGTGCAGAAGCTATGGCTTGTGTTCAAGCGCTACGTGCTGTTGCTGCTCATGGTATTTCTCATGTTCAAGTGGAAACAGACTCGTCGATTCTGGTGTCCGCCGTACGCTCGGATACACATGATCAAGCTCTAGGTGGGTCGATCTTCAAAGATATCAAATTGCTGCAACTGGGTTTCTCTTCCATAGAGTTTTCCTTTGTAAAACGTACTTGTAACAATTGTGCTCATCAGTTAGCACAATTAGGGGCTAGTTGGGACCCGGGTCAGTTAGCTGTTTGGGCTGATCCCCTCCCTGACGATGTAAGAGTCATTGTGGTTCGTGATTACACTGGACCAACCAGTTAATAAAGTGTGTGGCTTGAGATAAAAAAAAAGAACCAAAATTTGTCCGTCGCCATCCATACAGTAATCAAAAGAAATACTATGGTCTGAAAAGCTCATAGACATTTCAGAAGTTTGTGAACTGTCAGCTACAAATTTTTTTCCAAACAAACTGGCTCGTGGATATTTAATCACATACTGACCATTTAAATTACATTTCTTACAGGATTAGACTAAATTTAAATTCAGTAATGTGCTCTAATAGAGTATCAGAAATAAAGCATGCAACCAGCCTATTTTTGGAATAAGCAGATTGGCAACTTCAGACAAAAGGTTGTGTTGACATAGGTTGGGAAATTCAACATCTTTCAGTCTATAGACACAGTGCAGAGTTGTATTCACAGAAGTAATTGACTTGACGTATCTGGATTGAATTTGAGCTTAACGACCAGGCAGAATTTGAGCTTCAAAAACCACAACATTACATGCTTTGTTATTCTACCTCCTATATTTTTCTTGAATACTACAACATTGAATTCGTTAATTATGTTGAAAACCTAAAACAGAAAAAGGAAACTAATATGGTAATCTGGATCCCTTTAGAAGTATTGGGGTTTAGGTTCACCGGCCTAGGTCTGCTTTATAGAAAAAGGAAGCCAAACCATGTAACTGCATGCTGATATATCTTCCTCTCTCCCACTATTGCCCCTACTATGCGTAAATTCATACATCAGTGCCATAGAGGAAGTGTTACTTTCATCTCGGGTTAACTTGCAAAATAGAAAGCGATGTAAAAAGTTAGTACACCGGAGTATCTAAATGTCCAGTTTTTCAAAACATAGAAGAGTGAAAGAAACATCTGCAGGAACAAAGGTGCAAAAGCACAATACGAAAATGGAGGAAATGCAGAGAAAAATAAAAGGAAATAACCTATTTTTATTCTGTAGTATTTTCAGAAAAATGTTTGAAGTAAAACTAATGCACTACTTACCTCCAAATCTGAAGGGCAACCTGCGTTTGGATTTGAAACAAACAAAAAAGCTTTATGCATAGAGTATTAAGAATATTATAACGAACCGGTAAGAGGTCCATTGGACTATTTTCTACACTCATTGAGAACTATAGCGGGAGTGATATCTAAGACAATAATTAAACATGATATCTCAATAGAATTAACCATCTCCATCCTGCAATTTCACGAGATATCAAGTTAGGGTTGGGCGGGACAGCGGAACTGGTGGTGGATTTGTTGCAGAGGAGCCTATTACAGATTGAGCGAGGAAGAGAGGTTACCCCACGTCGTTGGTAGTGGCTGGGATGAGGTATGGTGATGCCAATCTGTGCGAGGGAGAGCGAGGGGTCGGCAGTGGTGCTGATATGGGCAAGGCTGAACAACATGCCGCTGCACCAACATTGTGTGTATTCTGGAGTTCGAACAAATGGCAGGTTAGAAGTCACGAATGAGAAAACAAAAACTTTTCAAATTTAGGTGGAGCAGAAAGTTATATTTCAGGATACAATTGCAAGTTACAGCTAACTGACACCAAGTAGCAGCAAGCAAACCACAGGTCGCAATATACCCTTTAAACCCTAACTCTGCAAAATTAATCCATGTAAATTTATTAATATTGTTTCTTCCAAATTTTAGGTTGTTATTTCCTATGATATGCTATACAGTGGATGATAATGGATAAAATATAATGTTCTAAAACAATCTCACAACAAGCAATTAATGGTTTGTTATCATCTATATATGTCAAAATACCATATTGAAAATGTACTTCTCAGATCTAATCGATGCCTGTGCTAATGCTATGGCAGCATTTGGTATTGAAAAAAAAAATTGATACAAAAAGGACTTTTCAAACTTAATAAGACGAAACAGCCGACCAACACAACCAAAATTATAGTCTCACCAGAATATGTCATATACGCTTAGGAATGTAGTGTTGGCAGCGGTGCCAAACACCATTAGTTTTGCCTGTATTGAGCTTATGCAGCATGGATAAATATATCAATCTGTACTATTCAATCATATTGCCATACTAAATTTGTTACAAACATATACAGAGATTCTAACAATGTATATTGGACAGAATGAATATTATCTCAATGTCCCGTCAGCAAGGATAATAAATCCTCAAGCATATATTAATATTGGCACCCTAATGAACTGGGTTAAAAATATGAAATGGCGTGGCAAGTGAAACAGGTACAAAAATGAGAACTGTCGTGGCAAATAAAAATCGTCTAAGTGACCTACATCTCTGATAGCATACCACACAAAATGTGACCACTTGCACACTGGAGAAAATGTAGAAAGCCAACATCTCAATTGTACTGTCCATTTATCAAAAAGAATCGAAGGATGCCAAATTTCTATACAGGAAGTGCTATACATGTACATAATCGACTGAAGCTACCAGCTGATCCTTGTTTACAGTTAAAATGTAAATTTCTGTAACGAAAGTTGTAATAGCATTAGTCAGAAGTTTTCAGTTTTCTAGGAGTTGTAATTGTGGGGTACATAATGGTGACCGTTCTTATGGCTGATTACTTGAACAGCTGACGTTGTTAAACATATGCTACATGGAATGAGATGTGCAATCGGTCTGTAAATTTGTAAATAGTTGGCGCACCATTTGCATTTAGCGTACCTATAAATCATTTCTCTTTCAATTTGAAAGGCAGTTTCCGTCTCCACACATTATGCATGCATACCTACATCGTATACTTCATTACTGAAATGAACATCTTGTGGAAATCCTAACAAATCATCACTTTCATCTATACTGCAGTGCAGGAAGCCATAAATTTGACATATGCATCACATATCCTCAGTATTTCCATTTCATATTCAGAATCATAAATACAAAATCATGGGAGAAGAGAGAAATAGGTGTTACCTTCACTGCAAGTGTACGAATAAGACATTCATTGTTGCTTCCTGTTGCTCCTTTTGCCGGCTAGCTCACACTCACTTCGGCATCGACTTCGGATCTGAGAGAGCTAGCCGATTGGCTAAAGAGCACGCCGGCGCTGGCAAGCGGGAGGCGCAGCCAGTGAGCGGCCATCCCCATCATCTCCCCTGCCCTTCCCTATAGCAGACAGTGCCACCTAGGCCTTCTCATCCTCTCCATATCCGGCTCCTCCTATAACGAATCCAACAAAGGAGCATGAGACATCTCTGAGCCCGGGACTTGTTCACTGCGGAGAATGGGGCGCAATGGGTAATAGAGCATACCTGCTCTGGAGACAGCAGCTGGTGGCGTTGCCGTTGATAACGAGGACGAACTCCTTTGCTTGGGCGGACGCGGCGAGGGTGGGATGGCATGGATCCGCACCTCCTCGTCAGCCGCACGGAGAGATGGCAGGATGCGATGGAGACCAGGGCGGAGCGGATCGGCAATGTTATCGGCTATGGCGGGGCTCGATATTGTGGGTGGCGGCGGTGACCGGGATGCAGCGGCGGACGCAACCAGGGGAGGGAGGGCGGCAATTTGGTCACTGTGACACGATGATCTTTCGGGAGGGTGGCGAGGGCCGGTGGGGATGGGGAAGGGAGAGCGTGCGGTGCGATGGAGAAGTGTCAGAGTATCTCCTATATATACCGGCTCCCGATGTTCAATACAAAAGTCTATTATTCCGCAATCTCTCTCCCTATTATTCTATAGAAGGAAGGGGCGTGGGGCCGTCTGCGCAATCGAGGGAAGGGCTGTGACCACGACGGGGATGGATGGGGAAGAAGGCAGGGGCGATTGCGGAGAGGGAGGCCACGAGAGCCACGTGTCCGGCATACTCCTCGTCGGCTGCGGCGAGGTCGCCATGTTCCCCTCTCCACGGGTAGAAAATCTCCGCGCCGCTACTGCACATCAGCGCGTCGAACCTGGCCGGATCGCCGCCGCACGCCCAGATCGCATCAACAGCCTCGCCGATCGTCATTCTGGTCGACATCACATACCCAATCCGTCCATCGCTAGCGGACATCGCAATATCGACCACCTTCTTCATCTGCTCAATCTCCAACCGCCCATCCTCCCCATAGAAATCGATAGCAACGACGAGCAGCCTCTGACGCCGGCCAGCCTCGAACCCAGTCCCATCCCACCAGAATTGGGGGAGTTCGCTGTCGCCGTCGCCGGGCGATCACTCGGTCGTCTCCAGCAAAGCGCGTCCATAATTGCAGCAGCAAAATCCCCAACACTAAGATTAGTATCAACAGAAATTCTTAGAGACAAATCACGCAGCGAGTAGAAGAGCGGTTCGCTGCTGCCAGAGGAGGTGGCGAAGGCGGCGGCAGAGGTGGAGGCAGAGGAGGTGGGAGTGGGAGGGACGCGGAGAAGCTGGTGAGGTTGCGGGTGGTCGCAGCTGGCGGCGACGTGGGAGAGGTAGAGGCGGCAGTGGGGCGGCCATGAGAAGCGGTGGATGTTTTGGAGGCCGTTGCGGCGGCACTCCGACCACCGTGATTTTTCGGCGAGGAGGCTTAGTAGCGCTCCGGTGATCGCCGGAGCGTCGTGGGGGTCCACCAGTAGGCCGTTGCTTAGCACCTCGAGAATGTCTACTGGCAATCCGTTCTTCGTCGCCACCACCGGCAACCCATATGCAGCAGCCTGGATACAACCAGTAAATTTTGAATTGCAAATTTAAAATTTTGACGAATTTTGACAGGAAATTTGTGGTTGGAATCTTACCTCTATGATGGATTTAAAAAAAATAAAAAAATTCAAATGGGAAAATCAAAAAGGAATTTATATGATTTATTCCATCTTTTAAAATGTATATTTAGTGGAACATGTAGGCAAGAAAGTTTGACAAATTTTGACAAAAAATGACAAATTTGAATGTTGTGGTTAGATTGTTACCTCTATTATGGTGAGGCCGAAAGGCTCGACAAGGGCAGGATTAATGAACACTCCCTGCACAATCAAACATTGATAAAATCATCATCAGCTCTGTTTTGGCACTCTGCAAAATTCTTTTAAAATCAGTGTGGCTGCAAATAAACAGACCTTAGTTTTGGCGTCAAGGCGGTAGATGTGCGGCACGTCAGTCTGCTTGTGGTGCTTAGGTCCAATATATTGATCTAACTGACGCAAGCATTGCCTATTAGATCTATCGATTCTATCTCTAGCAGTATCGTTGTTTAGGGTTTTATCGGCTTGGTTAGGACTTTCTCGGTTAGGTTGATATTCTGGCTGAGTCGGTTCTTCTCTAGATACGTTGTTGCTTTAGATAAATTGGTTTATCCATCACCTTTTGTAGATTTATCGGCTTAGTGGCAATTTCTTATTCTTTCAATCTTATGCTACAATGGTTAGGTCTGATCTATCAAGATTGATAGCGATAGGTTTATGTCTGCTAAATCGGTAGGTTTTTATACAATGTTGCATCGGAGGGTTAGCCAATGAGTTATCCCGTTACTAAATACAAGTGTTGTATTAGCTTTTCATGTTATATCCTGCTTGTAGCCGATATTAGCATAGGGCTTATTTTTTATCTGATTACTTAGATCTATGTTTAACATATAGCCGATTGATCTTCAATATCTTATCGACATCATCTAGAAGCGCACTATCATCAGCTATTCAATCGATTGACTCTTTGATCAATACATCGTCATCAGCTGGAGGCGCAACATCACATCGGCTCGCAAGCTGATCAGCTCCTCGCGATCAACACACAACCATCCTGTCAGTTGCAGGATCAAACTGACTGACACGCCCTCATTCTAAGATTCAGGACCTGCACTGGAGCTAAGCAGATCTCTCGTACCTTCATGTGCCTATGCGCAATGTATTTTATCGGCCAATATCTTTTCAGCACTCTCAATGGCCAGTGACGATAGTTACTTAATCTTAAATGTATAATATTGTGATATTCCAACTTAAACCTATATCATTGCCATACACCGACTTAAATCTTTAGTATTTTAATAGTTTGGTAAATACTCAAATATTTCATATTTTTTTGCTTGTACTTTAAAATCCTGATATTAAATGATACTAAGTGCTTCAATAGGCAGACTGTGATAAAAATTTCTCCAAAATTTATAAAAAATAGAGAGATAAGCTTTAATTCATCTAAAATTAATATTACTAAATATCAGTTCAAAATATATTCTATATAGAAGATAAAATAATAGAAATACCATTGTGGAATAAAGTGAATTGTTTTTAATAGTTTGAGAATGTAAAATGAGCCAAAAAAATAGTTTTGAGTTAAGTGATTTAGTGAAATACATATTGACTTGAGAATTCTGGTATTGGAGTTTACGGTCATTAAACATTTCACAGATTATGGATGATCATATTAAACACAGTTGCACAGAGTGAATAGAAAGCTGTTTTTTATTCAACCAAATGAAGCACTCTGGCTCAAAATCTCAATGACAGTAATTTCTAGTCTAACACGGGCACACACCCCCCACAACGACGACAACTACAACGACGTACGGCAGCACTTGTGAACCAGGGTCATGGCTTTCGGCCAGCGGCCGGCCGCCAGACGAGCACGGCAGGTAGATCAGCGATCGCCGCAGCAGCAGGGTCTTACAGTTTGAGGGGGGCAGTTTCCCATCGGCGACCCTGGCGTCGACCCGGAGCGGAGCATCCTCCTCCCTGCTCCTCCTTGCTCGTAAATTGCGGCGCAGCCGCAATGCAACACCGCGAGAAGCAGCACGGCTAGGAGAAGCAGCTTGATGTCGCGAAGAAGACGAGGACGACCAAAGGTAACGATGGACATGGTGCTCATGGAGTTAGGCCTTTGCATGGATGATGGATATTGCTTTAGTTGTACCATCTTCTTATGGTTATTTATATATGCGTAAGATGCATGCATCTACATGTGATTGGTGGTTGTTGAGCTCAATGGGGAGTCAGTGGTCATCGGTGTGTTTGGTACTTAATTTGGCCCATCCGAAGACGATGCATTGATATTGGATGGCACGGTTTCGGCGAAACTACGTGAAGCTGTCGGGGTCAATCGACCCCGATGACTTTGAGCGCGCGATCATCTAATACCCCTCCCTAATTTATAGGCCATGACCCCGGTCAACAAAATATCTAGACCCCAGTGAAATCGTTTCAGCCCAAAGCAGCAAGAATCCTAGTACGTACTGGCAACGGGCCCACAAGATGTACTCGTACGATCGAGATTTGAGTACACTACAAAGGGCCAGTATCCCACGAGGCCCACGAGCCTAGAAAATTCCCTATTAGCCCATCCCTCCAACCCTCTCAGTCTCCGAGTAGTTTCGCCCCGCACGGCCGCCGCCCTTTCGACTTCTCGTCTTCTCCAGTTCTCCTCAAATCATAGATACACGCATTTGCCTCGTCTGGGTTCAATTCTAGGCTAGGCACAGATTAGCAGAGAGCGATAGCTGCCGCTGCCGGGCTGGGAGGTTCAGAATCCTTTAGTTCAGAATGCCTTCGTCTAATGCGGGGCATATGCTCTGAGACCTTTCCTTGGTTCAGTTTAACAGTTGTTTAGGTAATCCACTAACCCTACCACAATTTCTTAATCATCATACCAACTTGATTGGAGCCTGGTTTTCTCAAGTTTGCAATCTTAAGAAGTTAGGGTACTGAAACATGATTTTCTGATTTCTTCGTACTTCAGTTACGTGGTCATGAGCAAGGAGCAGAATTAAAGCACAATTTTATTCATGTCTAGTGGGTGATTATGCATTTGGTATCTAGTGCTATATCTACTTTGTTCATAAAATATATTAATCATGTCTAGTAATTACTAACTAATAGATTAAGGGGAAATCCAAATATCAAATACAAGTCATTGGTAATTTGGTACGATCACTCTCCATCTTACAAGTCAATTTTACATAGAATAAGTCATAACATATTCTTATGGAATGTGTTATCCAATCTTTTTCTATAACGAATCTTCATTTTAATTTTATGCGACTGCAGCTGTCGGTGATATGGGCCCGGGGGTATGACAAGAATGTGGAGTATGGAGGGAAACATTTTTTTACACACCAGTGCATTCCAAGGATACACCTTGAGGTGCTCAGTAGGGTCTGGGCCACGGGCGGCCACATGGCCATCCTGAAGGGGATTTGGCTCGGGGGCTGCCCGGAGGCTATGGCTCCCCAGATGGCAGGGTTTGGGGTCACCCGAACCCCCATCCATCGACCCGCACCTCTCCAGGAGAGGGGCAAGCTCAACCGCCAACTACCCCAATCAATGCAATGGCTCTGGCTAGGCGGCGCCCCGACGCATTTAATGCGATGTGAGGCGCGCCTGTCAGTGCTCATCATCATCATTGCTTTTTGCCTCGGGCGGGCGGAGAGCACGGAAGTCTTCCTCCATGATCGTGAATTGACCGCGTTGTCAGCCCACTCACGCCCCTTCCCCCCGGCCTGTCGCTGTTCGCATTTAATGCGATAGACGACCGCGTGGGAGAGAGAGTGCAGGCCTGGGCGATGCCGCGCCACCCCCTCTCCGGCTGGAGGGCCACCGACATGTGGGCCCTGCTGGGGTAGGTAGGGCAACCACTTCCCACGTCAGCAGCACGGCGACCACGACGCCCGTTTTTCCTTCTCCACCTCCTGCAACGTGGCGACATGGGCAGGTATAGGGGCAGACACCAAACAGGACAGGACAAGAGTCACACTAGCGCGCAAAGCAGGGAAAAACCTAAGGGCTACTGTGGTGTCCCCTTACACTATAAGAGGAGGCCCAAGTCCACCGTAGAAAGGGTTGGTTTTTTGGTGATTACTTGCAAGCCCCCAAAGAACTTAGAGTGCATCCGCCTCAGTCATCAGCTCCAGCATCCTTAGGGAGGAGCTCCATCTAGATAGTAGAAGAAGTGATTGGGAAAAAAAACCACCATACCAAATCTTGTAATCCATCATCCACCATGTCAACAACAAGAACAGGAGTAGGGTATTACGCTTCCCAGCGGCCCGAACCTGTATAAACCCCTGCGTCATGCATACTTAGCTTCTTTCTCTCCTCCTGCGCACCTTCTTGTTCTCCTTAAGCTTGGACCTTCATACTCCGCCCCCCTGTGCCGAACCAAAAGGGGGTCCCCTGGATCCCCGCGTGTCGAGCACACGCATCGACGACAGCGTACCCGAGCAGCAGGCGGTGTCGAGCGCTCCGTAGCTAGGTTGGTCGGCTTAATTTCGAGCCTGCTCGGTCCTTTTTTTTAAAAAAAAACTCACATCGCTTTTTGTTGGGTATTCTTAACCGATACTAATTTATTTGTTTTGGATCCAAAGCCGGCGCAAATAAGAGTTATGACCCGGCATAATTGGGGATTCTTGTAGTAGCGGTGGTAGATTCAATACACATCACTACTGCCTCCAAAAGAAATGTAGTCAGTTGTTAGTATCATTGTAGTGACCCCGGTGACCATTTATCCTGGCTTCACCTCGGACCACCGCCAATACAAGTGAACAAATTTTTTTGAGCGGCGGGATGTAACGACACACAAACATAAGCTCAATTATGACGGCATCGAGCACTTACAATGGGTATGAAATGCATAATAAGAGGTCTTATTATATCTAGTTAATTATCATTGTTGAGGTTGATGCACTTAAAAAAGTTTTCTGTTCCGGTTCCTAATTATCGTTCATGTCATTTTTCCAACCAGTGCAATCAAAAGAATACCATTGACTTAAAAGTCGTTCGTGCCGGTTTTTTTAGCAACCTACCTTAACTATTTGCCACTTTTGCATTTGCCAACTCTTCAAATGCCACTTCTAGATTTGTTCCTACAGATCAATTTGCCATTGGAGAGAGAAGTTTTCATAATAACTTGCCACATTTGCTGACGTGTCGTGCCAACTCATCCTGCCAGCACTGATGGGGCATATGAAATGTCCATTTTACCCCTATGGGCCTCATAGGTCTGCTTCTTTCCTTCCTCCTTGTGCCACCACATTTATACTGATAAATAATATACTACTACTTCCCCCTGGAATCCTACAATTTGGATGGACAAGTCAGAACTAGAGCAACAGGTTAAGAGCATTGGACCGATACCATGGCATAGATCAACTGGCCTAATCATGTATAATGTATCGAATACATGTAAACTAAGTATCGAACATAAAATTGACAATGCGCAATATATTAACCATGGGTATCGATAAATAAAGAAAATGACTTCATTGCTAAGCTCATAGTTATACAAGAAGAAGAATGGAGTGCTCAACATACGTGAATCTTCAAGAAGACTACTCTTATTGCCTAAACTCCAGTAATACTAGAGAATGATATAAGTGAAAGAGAGGATGATTTTGCTCATTGATTGTGTTGTGAAATAAGTGAGATTCCTCCTTTTATAGTCTCCAATGACAGTTGTTTAAGTCGGTTCACGCATAACCGCCATCAAGAGCTAATGAGCAAATGACATCTTGTGTTGGGGGGGGAGGGGGGCAAGGGGAACCAGATCTAGTTGTGCCGAACCAGGGCACCATCCCTCACAACCGACTTTGCTCTAAGGCTGACATGTGGGCTTTTATGACGGTGCACAGTGGATTAGTTTAAATTAAGCTGGTTTGCACAGGCTTGTGGCCCTCCACACCATGTACTAGCGTCTGATTGGTGAGATGTGTGTTACTTTGCATGTTGAATCATTTCTCCTTCATTTCGTGTATAATCTGTACATTCACAAAATTCTCCAAGGACAAGTGAAACTATATTATTCAAAAAATATATATATGTAAGAAATGTTATTATTCCTTTATTTATTGAGATAATTAACGGTCAAAATCTATACTTAATGACCATCATCCTCCCTAGTTCCTTCTCCACCCTTGCACTAGGCCACCTGCTCATGGAGGGGAGTCACTGCCGCTTGGTTGTGTGGAAGCGCTGCTGCCACTTATGGAGGTGGAGGTGGGGAGAGGAGAGGAGTCAGTGGGGGAGAGCTGGATGGAGAGAAGGAAAGGAGATTGAGAGAATATAAGATGGGGGAGGAAAGAAGATAAGGTAGGGGATGCAGGTCCGTGGAGAGCTGGTCGAGGGATGTGTTCTGCTTGGGTCTGCTTTCTATCATTATTATTATTATTATTATTATTATTATTATTATTATTATTATTATTATTATTATTAGTACCATCTATTGTAATAGATTGGTACTAATATTGGCATCAGTGCCCTAGTCCTATCATTACCGATTTTTTAATAAACCATTAGTGATGCCGTATATTAGTACCCGTTCTTACATATATTGGTCCTACGGGCAGGGTGAGCTCGTGGGAAACCCTATCAGCATTGGGTATTGTTCAACCGGTATTAATAGGGGTAGTTTGGATGGTATGTTTTGTGGCAGTGGTAATGGACCATTATTCAGCAATAGAACTATGTAAAGCACTAAAAAGTAAACAGAAAAATAAAAACACGGTCTACCGTCCCGTCCTTTGGCGTGCAGTGGACGGTATATCCCTGACGTGACATTTTATAACCACTACTCCATAGTAGTAATCACCCAAAACCTTTCCATGCATGAACCCTTGCAGCTTTGTACCCCTCACCCGCCCTAGTTCGCCACCATTGCTGCAGTTACAACTACAACGAGACAAGGGCCTCTGTGGTGGATGAGCCTTGAAACATGCACATGGTGCTCAAGCTCTTGTGCTCCAGCCAGCCTCTATGATCCCGACGTCATGCACAAGGGGCAGATCCAACGTTATATGACACCAATGGCTTTCTATTATATGATCCAACGTTATATGACACCAATGGCTTTCTATTCTTGTGCTCCAGCCAGCCTCCAGCCTCCATGATCTGACACCAATGGCTTTTGCCATCTTTCAACTAGCACTTTCTATTCTACCATGCATAACATCAGTAGTCCTTATGTTTTGACCGAGTCAAAATCAACCCATTCTTTGCACGGTTGCTCAGCTTGTTGATGACTTTGGGTCTGTTTGGTTGCTCGCACCACTCTAGCCTGGTCCGTATGTGCCATCCAGGCTAAGTCTGGCCATGATGAGTGGATGCAACAGGAGTTGTTTGGTTGGGTGTATCAGTTCAAGCTGGATGAGTAGAGATGTTGTTTGGTTAGTTGCATGAGAGTGAATTTGGTTACCTCCTATATTCTTTTGGTAAGATTAACCATACATCTTAAAAATTCATGAAAAAAAATTGCTTCAGCTATGCCGCCTAACTCTATGGGATGAAAATTATCGATTAAACTGTAAAAAGAAGAGCAGAAGCATCCGATAAGCACTAGCCGCATTAACCTGTTGTGCTGGTCACAAACAATATTGTGCCGGTTACAAACACACATTTGGTTGGTAGAGAAAAAAAGGAAAAAAAATTGCTCGTTACTCGTTGTTTGCTCTCTCCGCAGAGCTCCTTCACCTGTAGCATCGGAGATCGCCGCCCCTCACATCTAGAAGCGATGCTGGCCGCCCGGCCCTGACCGCTGGAATATTCAATCCTCTCCTCCCCATCGGATCTGGCCGCTTGCCCGGTCGCCCCTCGCCATGCTGCTCCCCGTCGGCGGAGACTATGGCCGCTGGATCCGGAGCCAAAGACCTCAAGCTGCCGGGGAAGAAGATGGTAGCCTTGAGGAGACGAGGAGGAAGATGGTGGCGGTGACGACGACGGATCCCGTCCCGTCCCCAGATCCGGCATACTCCGTAAGATTTTTCCTCATCTGGATCGTCAGGGACGAGCGGCGAGAAGAGAAGAGAAGAGGAGAGGAGAGGAGAGGAGAGGAGAGGAGACGAGACGAGACAAATGGAACAAGGGAGGTGAGTGGACTGCAACACTGCATCGCGTGACCCCCGCGCCTGCATCCACCCAGCCAGGCTGAGGAGCGAAGCTCCTCCCCCGCGTTCCTCTCGGGCTTGGCTCGGGAGGGTATTTTGCATCCATGGAGCCTGGCCGAGCTGTCCGAACAGGCAACCAAACAATCAGAGTTTGCATGCGCGGGTGCGAGCCACGACGCATGTGGGCAACCAAACACGCCCTTTGTTGCTCAGCCCGTGGGCAGCAGCGTGCAGATTCTAATATGGGCGTCTTGAGCCTCACGAGGAGTGGCAATTAGTGGTCCTATATATTTTATTTTCTTTGATCTAGCAATTACTTTTATTTTCTATACATATTATTGACTTGCTAGAGTCTACTATTAATATACCCGTGCTAACACTACGGTGATATTTTATAATGCAAATCAATAGAAGATGATTATATGTTTAGACAATAAGCATATATAGGGTGAGATTAGATTTAAATTCGCAAAAAACACAAAAAAAAAAGAAAAGAAAAGAGAACCATAGAGAGTTATATTGTTGATTCCATAGCCATGTGCATAAAATGGAAGATTATATGTTTTGGGAATAAGAATAGGAAGATACCAATTTAAAATTCACACAAAACAAGAACTACAGAGGATCGTTACACTGTTGATTCAATTGCCATGTACGTGAAATAAAATCACATCGCAACGTTTATATCTTTTGAAACTATCCATCCACAATACTTGTATATGTAAATTTCAACCAGACATCAGTTATCATGTTCAAATTGTGCATTACAAAAATTACCATCACGTCATCACGTGTATTCTGGTATTCACAATGCAGCCTCTCTCTCTTCTCCACACTATACACTCCCTGATATGTATATTGTTTTGTTGAGAGAAGTACTGCAATGTTAATCAATCAGGAAAAAAAACAGATAAAGCAAAACGCTATTTGAAAATGCTCATGTATGTACTGAAAAAAGATTCCCAATATTTGACTCTGTCAAATACCAACACCAAGAAGAAATGTTTTGATAGTAAACTGATGGTAGAGTGAATTACGATTGCAAAATTGAGTGGAATGCTAAAGACTTGGATTGCATACATGCAGAATTGTAGCAATAAATCCATAATATAGTCAGGCCTACAAGACCAACTGAATGGACATACTTGCTGAAAAAAGAGATTGAATCAATCCATGAATTGCAAATCGATTTATAGTGACAAATAAACACACATGAGTTCAAGACAATAAGGCCTAAAATATGGCATTTTATATTACTGTAGCACCATGACTAACTGACCAATATTTTGCCAATCCAAATCTAAGATCATATAATTGTCCTTCAGAAATATCTATGCGCTGCAACGGGTGAAGGCCAATTGTCGTCATAAACATTAAATATTTACAACTGGAATTCCTTAAAAAAACTATGACTTTAGGGTGCACTACGTAGATATGAAATATAGTGTCAATTGACAGCCATGTCATGAGCACAGAAGGGCTTTCTTTGTTTCCCAGCCACGTCATGAGCAGAGCACACTGGAAGCGAACCCAGCAAAAGTAGTAGTTTAAGGTTGAGCATACTTCAGGTCTTTAATATAAGCAAAGGGAAATCCTGTCAACTACTCAACTGTCGTGCTAAATAGTAGAAGGTTCTATTCTTTATATTAAAGGTTTTTCCTATAATTAAAGAAAAACAAGGTTTTACAACGAAACCAGAGCAAAGATAGCATTAAAATGAAAACCAAATACTGAGATTGAGAACATGACAATTCCCGTGCAATACACCGTAGCTATGACATGGAGGTTTCATTACTGGTTAGAAAAATAGACAACACAAGATGAATGCAGCATGATCAATATGACTGCTAGGAAAAAGAAAGCAAGAGAATATATGTTGGCTTCTAGGCTATTTTATTGTAGCCACACAACCAATGGTCAGCTTATTAAAGTTAGTATTGTTGAATAGCAGATAAATTCACCGGTTTTAGGTAACATTAAGGCCTCCTCAATTCATGTCGCGTCATATTGTCAACAGCAATTATAGATCCCTCCTCTCTTCTTGCATCAAAAAATGTATGATATACTAAAACGACATGCTAACTTGCAGCCAAACAAAGCCCATACCTGGAAAGTTTGAACACTCTCCTTCAGCTCAACATAATATCCTCATTGAGCTTATCCGCTCCTAGAATGGCAACAAATCTTGAAGATTCTTTTAATTCTGAAGAACTTTCTAAACATATGTGTTCTAGTGCTTCCCATTCACATGGGAGACAACATTCTCGATGTGAAAACGAATGGACCGACAACAAGATAAATAAACACCAAGCTCAGAAATCTGCATATCCAGCAGTGCTAGATTGTCAAGTTCCATTGAAGCTTTGACACCTCACTCATGATTTCTTTCAGGACTCCTCTTGCTTATCATTGTGCACCAACAAGGTTTTTCTACCTGCACATTCAAACCCAATCGACTAATTAGGGCTTATAGAACCAACTTTGTAATGCAGAATACTCCTGATTTTTTTACCAGTTACCGTTCTTCAAATAAAAAATATGTTAACATGATGCTTCAAATGCTAAAGAAACTCAGGATATTAATGGTATAAAACCAATTAGAAGTAGATCAGAGTTAATGTCCAGTGGAATACACTTTGTGAATTAATTAATATAACAGTGTTCCAGAGTATAGACTGACACTGTAATGGTCAAACTATTGCTAAATGGTTATGCTGAAATTAACCAACGAATTTCAGATTGATACTAAAACAAAATTATTTTTTAAAGTAAAGACTACAGCAAAATTAATATCAGACATATGACACTCAAATTATTGCTGGCGAAATCAACAAACTCAAGTTATTGTGTGCCCGGCAACACCTTAGAAAGTTTGCATTAACTATAAACGCATGGGAGAAGGACAAAGCACTCTGGAATTATGAATTTTAATGCCCTACTGTTCTTGCCATGGATGATCTGCACCCAATAACATAGCTTAAAATCGATCTTTTTGTGTGACAAAGTGCAGGCGTGTGCAGTGTGTTAGATTGACGCTAAGAACCTGAAAAATAGTTACGTCATGCCATGCCATCAGTGGTTTCAATCACAACTCAATACATATTATGGTGTGCAAGATTATTTACCTACGCACTATAGTAAACTAAGAACATGGGTGTGAATGAGTTAAAACACCAATCAGCAAGCGGGAGGAGAGGTTCTGAGGGGATCGAGAATAACACACCAGGAGGACATATCTTGGGTGAGAGACGTGGCACTCAAATTAGACGATCTACCGTCATGCTGCTATCAGCCCATCACCGCCGCTGCTAGGCCTACTCCAAACCATTTATCACATCGTGCAGCGCTGTCGTTGGTGACGCACGTGCCCTGAGCTGAGCTACCATCGCCACCGAGTAGCATCGATCACAGCCGCGGCCCACGATTCCGACTTGAGGGCGAGATCGATATTTACCTTTCGGGATCCATTCCTTGTATATGAAGAAGGGTGAGGAGGAATGTGGGGACGGCGGCGGCGATTGAGGGGCAGAGGGAAGGAGATTGGAAGCGGACGAGCGGTGTGGCGGAATCGATGGAGTCTGAGGCGCGATATTTTGGGAAGAAATACCTGTCATTGCGGCCATCCGGCGCCACCATGGGAGGGTGACGACCGGCGAGGCGATCTACCGGCGGCCGCCGCGTGGGAGGGCGGCGGCAGTGTGGCGATATGCCGGTGAACACGGCTGCGTGGGAGGGCGACGACTGCGGCGGCGTGTGACGATAGCGACGAAGGAGGCAGCGGTGCGAGGAGGGCAGCGTGATTAGGGTGGGTTGAATGCACGTGAGAGGGAGGGGAGTGGGGGCGTCAGGCATGGGGGAGGCGAGGACTGAGGAAGTCGGTGTGGTACGATCCGGACCATCAAAATTGATGTAGATGAATCTCAGCCCTTCCATGGTTAAATGAGACATGAGAGATAAGTAAAACATGTTTGTGCATTATAGGATAGATGTTATGAGTTGGTGACACCATCATCCAAAATCCAGATTTGCCCCTGGATGCACTAGTTCCTCAACAACGTTAGCAAGTCCACCTTGCCATCAAGTAATTTAAAATCAAGTTCTCCTTCTCCCAACCGCATCCACTAGGTACATCGCCGTCAAAAGCCCTCTCCATTTCTTGCCATGCAGATTCTTGAGACTCATTAGAGAAGGGAGAGCGGAGGCAAAAAGTGCATGGCCTGCTACCAATGGTGGTAGATTTGGTAGTGGGCTGTACCAGCCGGTACTATTGGCTATTGCATCTATTATCAATGTGTAACAGCCGGTAACAAAACCAACTCCTACTCTGAAGAGTGTATCCTTGTTACTGTTACATGACTTCTCCGCCAATTTTCACCTGCCCCTCTCTGTTGAAGCACATGGCCGATTCCAGCAGGTATTGACTTTACTTGAAGAATTCGAACTTGTGAATGATATATGGACTTATGTGTGGAATTCGGGAATTTATACCCCAATGAGAGCCTACAAATTACTAATGGGTCATCAGAACGTCCCCCTTCTTTTGGCTGTCTTTGGGAGAGTATTACACGACCAAAACATAAGGTCATCTTCTGATTGACAGATCAAACGTTCGAAACCTTCTGAGAAAAAAGAATTTTGAAAGGACTTCTTGTTGGATTTAATTAGGGTTGGACCCATTTAAATCTAATAATAAAACAGCCAAGGGGATAAGTGCTCTTTCACAGGAGTATCCGGTAAAGTCACCGGAACATCCGATAAAAGGTCTCTATTGGATGCTGATTTTTTTACCAAACTGTTCGGTGAGGTGCTACCGGAGTATCCAGTAGAACTACCGGAATGTCCGATAAAAATATTCCGTTGGGAACAGAACTATTTTACCGGACTATACGATGATCATACCAGAATGTCCAGTGGCAGGCTGACATTAGAGGCGTTAATTTCTGTAAAGTTTGGAGATTTAATGGTAGCGTTTATTCTTCATAAACAGGTCACTAAAATTCAATAAAATAGCCATTTTCATCCCTTCTTCTTCCTCCTTGGCACATGAGAAGTCTCTTTCTCATTCTCTCCACCATTGTTCTTGGTTCTTGCTCTTGCATTGCAACTTCTTTATCTTCGATTCTAAACTCTTGCATACACTAGATCTTGGAACGAGCAGGCCTCCGGAACTAACGCCGCGTCACGAGTACCTGTACGGGTAGACGAGCGATTTAGTTTTTGGGAGCGCTTCCGCGCGACTGCTCAAAGGTCTTCCTTATGGCGACGGATGAGGCGAACGTCAACCTCAACGGCAACGGAACTGGTGATGGATCGGGAGGCAATGGTGGAGGCAACCTTGGTGGATCAAGTGGATCGTCTACATTCAACTCTGGATATGATCTTCTCACTTTGATCATGAACATGATAGGTGTTATCGTGTTCTTTTATATGCTGAATATGTTTAGTTTTACTTAAGACCATTTCCTACTTTATGGCTAAATGATGTTGATTATTTCTTTATCGAATTTATGGATTAAATTATATAAAAAATTGGCTAGATTTCCAACACTTCTTATGCCTGCGAAGTTTGTGATCTGATCCAAGAGGAAACTCTACAACACTTTTTTTCACCTGCCGTTTTGCGGTATCTTGTTGGAACCTCTTTTTCCCAGGAAGAGTACAGAATGCCTCAATGCAAGAAGCGTAGAATATTTTAAATTGAAGTTGCAAGTCCCTTTCTATATGGAGATCATTATTCTAATGGCTCGAGTGTCTGGATTACAAGGAACAATAAAATTTTCAAAAGCATCACTCGTCTCCCAATTCAAGAAGGAATTTGTCTTGGTTATCTATGGAACAAAGGAAACACAACAACAATTCCATCAATCATAGTTTGATCACTTGTAAATTAAACTATTGAACAATGTAACATTTTTATTTTGTATATTTTTTATAAAAAAACAACCAGTATTATTGTACTAAAGTGTATTTGTATCGATACATTAAAGATCTGGTACTTAGCCGTTATCATACTATTGCAATGGTATACCATGCCATGTATAACAACCCCCCACCCCCACCAAAAAAAAAGAGAAAATCTAAGAAATGTCATTGACAAATGTCTATGTTCCAGAAATGTCATCGACAAATGCAAGTTTCCAAAAATACCATCGTACAAGCGACTTTATCCCAGAAATACCATCGTCGTTAGGTTCCATTAGCATTTCTCTGTTAAATGTTGTAGGATAAATAATGCATTTAACAGTGCATGGTGAAACATTGCATTCTCTATCCACCCAAGCCGTTAAATGCACTGTTCATCATATATCACAACTGAGAAATGCTAATAGAACCCTCTACCGGTGATGGCATTTCTAGGGCAAAATTGCTTGTACGATGATATTTCTGGGAACTTGCAAAATTTGTCAATGGCATTTCTGAGACTTTGACCATTCGTGAATGACATTTCTTAGATTTTCTTAAAAAAAAAAATTAAAACTCTCTCCTCGCTTGTTCTTTCTCTCTCTCCACCCTTTGGGATATATATATGTGCGAAATAACATGGTGGAGAAATGTATAAAATACAAAATAATTAATTTCGGTCATCTATAGCACATATGATATAACTATATCTTGCCACAATAGCCATGTTACAATGCCACTCCTTTGGTTGTAGCAATATTAAAATTCTAGTCAATTGAAAGCCTGTTGCACAATGCCTTAATTCATATCCATCATGATACCTTAAAAAATACACTGATTGAGTTTAACTATTTTGCCACAGTTTCCTAAAAGAAATTTGTGACAGTTCATGAGGCAGGAGTATGAACCTTATTTTTTTGAAAGAAAAGTATGAACATTATTAATCCTCTGATTAAGCGGTTAGGAGCCTATAGTATCAGTAAGATCTAAAATGGGTTCTCAATCAAAAAAGAGAACAACTTTGCAATTTGCATATAGCGCCATATGGATATATAGTTGAAGAGGACGGTTGAAGAACAGGTGGTGGGATCAAATGTATGGTGTCGCGAGAATAAGCAGTTGGCATCAATGCCCTTGGGAGGCTGAATCAGGGGAGGTGATGGCTCCATACTTGGATATCTACCGGAATATACTTTCAGTGCCTGTCATCTTTTAGCATCTGTTCTCCCACAAGTCACAAAGAACCAGAAAGTCCCTTCAAAGTGTCAAAAGGATATAGCATCGGGCTCAAATATTTCAGTCATTTGACCTCATAATTCTGTTGTTGATTGCGACACTTTTGGGATTATGCATATCTAATTGTTTTGAAAGGGTGGTATTTCTAATTATAACTCAACTTCTGAAAACTATGTTATTATTAGTTTGCAAAAAATAAAAAACATGGCATTAACATGAACATATGTTCTATTCACATTTGGTATCACGAGTCTCTAGCTAGCTTACATAAACTGAAAAATATAACATCTGCTTGTCTAATTTTTGTCCCTAAAAGTTTGCAATCAGTGCAGGTAAATTTATCACCTAGCTCTTAAAGCCAGTAGATACAGTACATGTCATGATTTGTATAGATTTTCTCAAGCTCGTGTGCACATTGTTTCAAAAAAAGAAGCTGCATATCTCATATAGGGTTTCTTTACGGTACAAAATACATACCAGTGTATACTAGTCAATTATACTAGTGAATGAACGGTCGAGATTAAATTATATTAGTGGTTAGTGGTTAGTATATGGTAGTTACGCATTGGTATAAAATATTTGTATAGAAAGAACGGTCCTAACTGTAGAACCTCATTGTGCAAGAAGCTAAATATCGTGAATTTAAAACTTAAAGTCGATGGCGTGGAAGATAATTTCTTAAGTTAATAGATCAATTACTATATTAACCACACAAATGAATGGATATATTTAATCCGTACTACTTCCAAATAGGAATAGTATTGGGTATCGTAAGAAAACCCCTCATATATGGGTTAAATTTACTTACGAACTAGATGATACCCCAGCGCTTGCTGCGGGATATGCAGTGTGAAGAATTTTTGATAAGAGAAGTGCAAGCTAAACAAGTAAGAACAAACCTAGACATTCAGATATTCGCAAAAAAAAAAAAAAAAACTAAACCTTTCTTTTCACCTATGTGATTCTTCTCCAAAAAGCTAGTTAACGAAATTTGTCCTATAATGCAGCTGCAATAGCCACCATGGCATGTACCTACATAAATACACAATAAGCAAATTTTCTGAGATAAAGATATCAGTTGAAACATGGCTGACACATATGCAACAATCTATTATAAATATAATGATCAATGCATACAATTGGGCTAACTAAAATTTGAAGGCAACAGATGAAGATCGGCACTGGTGTGTTGTGCTCGGTGAAGGAACATGATCGTTATGAAAGAGGACGGTGAGATAACGGCGGGGCGGCCTAGCGTCCCATGGATGGAGCGGGTAGCCAGATCGCGGCGGAGTTGACGACGTTGAGGTGAGGTGAGGATGGCATCTTTGTGATGAAAGATGGCTGCATTGAGTGGGCTAGCGTGGGGGAGGGGCATTCATTCTTCTCTCTCACCCTCTCCCAATCCAACCCATCTGCGTGGATGGATCTTGAGTGTGTCGGACGTCTAGTTTCTTCCTAATGGCCAATTGGCGGTAAGCCACCGAAGTGGTGGCCACGTGTTGAAGGCTTTGATGATGATAGTTGCAACCTTGACATGTGAGAATGGTTTGCGGACGAAAGCCCTGCCTTCAATGGCAATGTCTACGGGCTATCCTCTTAGGGTGTGTATGAGTTTTTTTTTGTCTTCCTTAATGGTCTATTCAGGAGGAAACCTTGTCCTGGTTTTCCTAGGATGGGCGGCGACAGCATAATCTGTGTCATTTCCTCCCTAGAGGGGTCTTCATGAAGTTCCATTACCTTAGAGATGTTTTTTTTTTTCTGTTTTGGACTCTGCTTCGGGTTTAGGTTGTAAACGAGTGGTGTGGTTGAGTTTTGTTTTTTAAACTATAGTCTTACACGGCTATGGTTATGTAATTTTCTTCTTTGCATTATAGTATATCAATATATAAAATCCACATTCTCTTATGTGGCTCGTTAAAAAAAAATCATTATGGAAGTCTTTAAATAGCTCGAATAATTCTAAAAGAAAACTGATGGAAGTGCAATAACGCGGGCCTAGTTTTTTTTTTCACTAGTTGGCTATTACAGTAACGTGATTAATTTCAAGAAAACCGATGGAAAAGCGAGGGGGTGGTTTATTCTATCAACTCAATGTCAGTGCCATTACAAGAACACGTTTATTTTTTTCTACGCAATTAAATAATTTTGATGCATGAGTTAATAGAATATATGTGATTTCAGTAATGGTTTTAATCGGACGGCTCATATGAGATGAAAGGTGTCAATCTAATGGTCCATGTTTAGATGTGATGTGGTCTTATGCATGATTAGCTTTATAGATTTAATGCTTCTTAATGGATTCAAGCTATATAGAAAGACAAAAGAAAAGTCACATACCTCATATCTGGGTTAGGTTTACCTATGAATATGTTGGAACTATCACTTGGGCTACTGGTCTGCCAAGCGAATTGCCAAGCAACATTTCCCAATTGAGAACGCAGGTCCACAGCCACCAGTGGTTGAGAATGATGTATATCATCAACCATCAACCAGGATGAAAAAGCAGCTGGTATCGACATTTTCAAGTCACAGTTTGCACCTTTCTCCTTTTTGGAAGTTTACAGAAGAAACAGGAAAGAGAAATTGAAATAAAGAATACTAGTAAAGTAAATGAATGGTCGAGATTGAACGTACGTAAACCTATTTGAGTTTAATCCAAATACACATTGGCCTTAACAAAATTAGACATACCAAAACTTGCTAAATTTTGGTAAGACCAAAATTAGCCATAAACCATACCAACCCTATATTGCTACTACATGGTGCATATGTGGTGCTTAAGTAAAAATAAAAATGAAAAATGCCAATGAGATCTAGTGGCGACCTACTGAGTTTATGTTCGTTTGGAACAAAAGAAAACGCCGGCAACTTCGTAAAATATTTTTTCCTCTTTTTCTATGCATACGCTTCCAGAACTACTTAACGTTGTGTTTTTTTAAAAAAATCTACACAAAAGTTGTTTTTAAAAAATCAAATTAGTAAATTTTAATGTTTGAAATAACATAATAGGCCCATATGTAATCTCCTCTCCATCGTGCTTCGTACTTAAGTGGACCTTGTCTGTCCGACAGGTTAGAAGGGACCCAAAGATAAGTAGAGAAGAGATAGATTAGAGAGGTTTGTTCCTTGTGGCATCTCTCTCTGAACGGGCTATTTTGTTTGCCGAACTAGGCTTGTGATTAGAGAGGTCATTAATATATGACGTTTTTAACACTAATTTTAATGTTAAAAACATCATATATTAAAATACAGAGAGAGTATATAGCCCATCAGTCCCGTGCCATGCCAGACGTGGTGATCCGCTGTTTTTCTTTTTGTTTGTGTTTTTCGTTTTGTTCTCCGATAACACGAACCCAAGAGCAGTGGCGTAGACAGGGGGTGGTCCTGGGCCCACCAGGACCACCCCCGAATTTGGCCCATCAAGGGACCCCCTCAAAAATGATTTGAGCCCAATAACCAAAAATCCTAAATAGCCAGCAATCCAAATAGAAAATATCCCAATACTGAGAAAATATTAGGGTTAGGAGGGGAAGGAATCGTTCTCTCTCTCTTATTCTTCTCTCCCTTGGCTGCTCCTTGCGACGCCGTCAGCGCTTCGAGCCGACAACGCAACCGGCCGCCGCAGCCGGTCGACCAGCCCAGGACCTGCACCGCTTCACGTCGCCTCCGCCCGTCGGCGCCGCATCAAATCCCGGCCGTCGGGGTCGTCGTCGCGCTGCTCCCGCCTCCTGGCGTCGTCGTCGTGCTGCTCCCTGCGTGGGCGCGCACCATGGCGGCGTCCCGCAGCAGCGGCTAATGCCGAATGGTGAGTGGCGACCGCTCGCGTCCTCGCCTCCCAGCCCCGGACCTCCACCTCGCGTCCTTGCCTTGCTGCCTGACAGCCCTAGACTTCCACCTCCAGCGTGTGGGCGCGCGGCTCCCAGTCCCAGTGTCGTCGCGCTGCTACCGGCATGGGCGCGCCGCGAGGGGCTCCCAGCCCAGTCCCAGTTCCCCTCCCTACGCGGCGCTCTCCGGCAGGTAGCAGCTCTTGGCCGGCTCTCCCTCAAGTCCTAAATTGAAGCTCTCAAGCTTGAATCGGAAGGTAACTGTCCGGCTCACCCTAAATCTCAAATCCCCAATCCATATTGCCAATCCGTGACTTGTGATTGTTGATGCATTGTTGTAGTTTTCTATAGACATGAAGAGAAATTTGAACAAGAATTGTGCACTTAACAAACATGTGGGTGGTGTAGGAAGTAGTAATTTTGTTGAGGATGGTTGAGAAATTTGAATATGGTTGTTAAATTAGTCGATTATTAGTGGCAGAAGGTATTATTGATGTATTTGCATCACATTTTAGCTTTATTTGTATTTGTATGTGGGGTTTATGGTGTTCGAAATTTTGGTATGTAACGTGATGTTGCGATCTAGGACCACCCAAGGTTTGAATCCTGGCTACGCCACTGCCCAAGAGCAACGGTGTTGGGCAGCCCAAGGAGACAGGCCTAATACTAATACGATTACAAAACAACAATTTAGGAATTAACCCAAGAAAACTCCTACAAGAATACGTGTACAATATATACAAGATCGAGTATCCGAATACAACAACAACTAGGATATGATACACGTCGCTCGCCTCCTCCCGATATAATCTATTTCCACCACCCTGCGCGACCAAAAAAGAGAGAAAGAGGGACAGGAAACAGATCGAAAAGCCAAAAGAGAAGCTAGCCCTAAACTAACAACAACAAAGTGGCAATGGCGGCGACGACGGCGCTGGAGATGGTGGAGAAGGCGAAGGAGGTAGCGGGGAAGCTGGCGCGGAGCACGGGGAAGGCGGCGTGGATCCTGGGCACGACGTGCCTCGTGCTCGTGCTCCCGGTCCTCTTTGTGATGGAACGGGAGAATCAGATCATCGAGTACGAGTCCGACCTCCAGGCCGAGCAGCGCCTCATCCTCGGCGACGTCGGCGTCGTCCGCTGATCGATCGCATCACATAGATATACATGCATATAGAGTACTTAGATTGATCGATTGATCTTCAATTCATGGCTAACCATCGGTTGATCGTAGCATTGATGGAGCTAGCTAGGTTGTTGGGTTTTTTTTACTTAGATCTTTGCTTGTTTTTCCCCTTGTTATAGTAGTTTATGTTAGCAAGAGAGATTTTACTATCGTTGGTGAGATGAAACATACTGTGTACATGGAAAACACACCAGATTTTCATGGTCGGCTCTAGAGACTATATATAGTGCAAGTCTGCAGATTCTCCATCCTTCTTTTATGGTTTCAGATGTAATACTATGTATGCAACTTATTTTCTCCCTCGGGCAGGGTTTACAATTCTGATTGAGGCAATTTTTTTGCTAGTTGTCGGAATACTGAAATCCGCAAAATTCTATCGAAATTTGCTAGTTTTCACACAAGATTCAAAAACTAAAATTTAAATTCAATCCTCACTTTGCATCGGGAAGCTATTGAAATCCGACCGGTTTTATTGAACTTTCGATCGGTTTTACCAAAATTTTGACTGAAATGACTCAATCGAATTTCAGTCTGAATGAGTCGAAATTCGTGTGAGATAATTAAAAAACCAAAAGCAAAAAGGTAATTGTATTTTTTTTCTTTCTAAAGATGTAAATATTAGAGAAAAAATGCTTGAAAATTATGATGAATAATTTTCAAAAAGACAATATTGAAATGCCGGTTACAATAAATTTGATAAATTCACGTTGCCAAATACCTAAATAGTGAATGCAAAGATTAAAGCACATACGACTCACAATTCAATATGCATTAGACGCTCGCCGCACCACCTTATCAACCGCAGTAGGCGAAATATAATGTTTATTTTTGCATCACTACAATATTAATATATCGTATGGAACTTTCAAGGTTAAAGTCAACATTACATAGTCAAAGTCCAGCCCAATGCCTTGTTTCTGATTTAAAAATATTGTTTTCTCATATTATCTCAAATTTGTGCCAAATATACTCCTAATGCCATAGTGTTTTTTTTTAACTTTTCATATCTTATGATTTCAAATTTGAACTTCAACAAATTCTACCAAAATTTCAGTCGTTATAGATTCAAGGCACGTCGAAATTTCAAAAAATCCAGTCAGATTTCATCAAAATTGTGAACCCTGGCTGTTAGTGTTTGGCTCTAGCCTGTTTGACTCCATCACAGAAACAGCAAAGCGGCAGCCGCCTCACAAGGGTAGCGCCCTGATGCATGAAACCACATAGCATAAGGTAGTTCTGAACTCTTACTACAAAAAAACTCCATTAGAATTCTACATCAAATCATTCAGCATATCTTGCAATTTTCCAGTTCAATCATACATATGGTAAAAGTGGGATGCCTCACAAGGTGTCAGTAACACCACGACCTATACCAACCTAACGAGTAGCGGCACAATAGTTCGTTTGTTTGTCACCTCAAAATCTACAAATCAGAAGAATCATCACACCCGCCCTGAAGAGAAGCCATTTTTGTTGCACTGCCTTCAGTTCGCACACATCATATATTGCTCAATCCACTCATACTTTGTTTGACAGACAAACAGTGAGTCCTACCCATTCATTGATCAACCACTTTTAGATGACATATACACCAGCATTTCCATGTTGGTTGCTGGGTCACCAGAGAAATTCTTTCTTGAAGCATGCCATGTTTGGTGCAATACAGAATTGATTCATTGAGCCGCTTGTTGCTGAGATTGCACAGAAGTGTTCTTTTTCCTGCCAAAGGCAATCCATTAGTAAGTTAGTAACAGAAAGTCAAGATGAAATACCTTAATTACATGATAAAAAATCATCGATGTATTACTTAAAACTTGAGACCAGCTCATCTGCAATATGATTTGAGGAAGCACCACTTGTAAATCCTAACTGAAACATCAATTGCTCCAAACGCTTGAAATTTGTGAGGTAGAGATATCCAATCTAATAATAGAAACATCACCAAAAAAGCACGAGGATTAGTTTTCTGCACAAAAACAGCATGAGGATTAGTTGCCCATTGAGGAGTAGAACATACCAGTGTCTCAAGTGAAGATGCTCGGTTGTATACTGCAATTCCAGCACGTTTTCTGGTACGAGTCTTACTGCTAACAATATTTCTTCCCCAGCGAAGTATGTCTCTACAAAATAAAATTTCTAATAAACTCACAGTACTTGTGTAGCATGCGCCACATTGATAGCAGGCATTGGACACAGAAGATAGTATCAGACACTACGATGTTTGTTCCCAATCTATACAAGGTTTTTGTTTAAAAAAAAGTAACAGATAGCCTACCATGAAAGACAACTTTTCGTAGAGAGATGAATCTACAAGTCTTGGGCAGTGAACACTAAAGAGCTAACATTATCGAACAGACACACCCATGAGCTATTTCAACCACTTACTAACACAGGGACACCACCATTTTAAAGCTGAACTATGATAAAAATTCAGTCATGAACATTGGGGGTAGAGCATATACTTTCCTGAAAAGAACTCTATCTATTTTTTTACATCCACTATATGGTCAAAATCATTGGCTTACCTTTCTTCTTGGGTTAGAAAATCTTCTCCAAGAAGCTTGTTCAGCAGGAGGTCCTGAATCAAGGAAAATAAACAAAATTAAGCATCCTACTATGTAGCTCTCCAGAAATTAAAAACAGCAGCAATAAAAATGGAAGTGTTAAGTAACTTTTTGTTTATAGCAAACAATGTCCATCAACATATTCAAAGCAAGGAAGAAGAAAAATAGATAATAAAAAGTATCTAGTGTGTCAAATGCATTTAATTAGAAGATGAAGAAGAGCCAAACAAGACCTGTGATTCACATTTGACGACATCCATTACACGCTTGTTATAGTCATTGATGCTTAGTGGTGGAAAGAAGAAGTGTCTCCGAGCATAAAGCTGCATAATTGAATAGCACAATTATTCTACAACAGTATAAAGACCTGAACTTGGTAGTTTGTAAACGCTATATGTACCATCTTATCTCTTACTACTCCAATGCAAACTTGTGACAACTGGCATGAGCTATATATAATATATGTTACATAATAACAATTCTCAGTGGGTATAAAACCAAATTTAAGTCAACTGATTCTCACTTCATATATGCAGTCCCCCAAGTATGCGAGTGACGCGGCGTTGTAGAGTGAACGGGGCTTCTTCACCTCTGGTGGAGGCGGCAACCACCACCTCTCAAAGCCCATAGTTACGGTCTTCTTTGGTACTACAAAGGACAAACAGAGCAACAATCCACAAATCAAAATTCAGACATTTTCAGTTTTTTTTTTGATAATGGAACAATTCCGGCCTTGACTTCAATAGAAGATACAGCCATTTATTGCATAGGAGTAGTTCTTAACTCTTTTTTTTTTTTTTGTTGCTGGGAAGAGTAGTTCTTAACTTAAGACATAACCCGAAACATCCTTGGCTCAAAGCATCAATCACAGGCAAAACCGATAACACAGCGACAGATGACACGACCATTTCTATTGCTCTTGAAAATCGAAGGCAACAACAGTACATAATCATTTCATAAATTGTATTCAGACACATTCAGTAGCTGTGGCCAGTAACAGAGTAACCACCTAAGCATACAGAAATCCTAAGAAGTTTCCAGTGAAGCAATACTCGGTTTGGGAAAGCGGAGAGGAGGAAAGGGATTACCTTGTCCCTCGTTGCCGTTACTGCGTCGGGCGAAGAGGTCGGCCTGGGTTGGGGCCGGGGCGGTCGCCGGCGACGGCAGCGGAGGCGGGGGCTTGACCTTGGGCTTGGACGGCTTGGGCGCGGTGACGGTGGCGGCAGGGGGGTTCATGTCCCAGGCGGCGCACACGCGGAGGCAGAGACGGAGGCGCGAGTGGGGGCGGTGCGCCGCCACCATGGCCGGCGTGGCGGCGGCGGTGGCCATCGATCGAGCAGCTCGCGCGCCGTCGGTCTCACAAATACACCGGATAAGAACCTCGCCTTCTCTTCTGTAGATATTTATTTATTTATTGTTTTCTCAGTCACAACCGGCAGTGGTGGCCTGGTGGGCCCACACTGTCATAGACACGTAGCCACACATAGTTCAGCCCAAATGTTTATATATTTACACCCGAGATTATCTTTTTGGATAAATTTGAGAAAAAAACTATTTTATAAAAAATATCATTTTTGCTACAACTTTATCTGGACATTTCACAGATCTGCGACGCTAGCAAGCAATTTTATTTCAAAAACTACAACTTTACCCCGTACGTGTGTATAACATGTACGCCTAAAATGTATGAATTCCAACTCCATATGTCATCTTCGTCCTTAAATATAAGCTAAGCAGTTTTTGACTTGTCACGGTCTTCGAGATACTATTTTGACCAATAATATTTATAGAAATATGTTATTTTAAATAAAAAGAGTTGTTTATTATAATAGTTTGTTTAATGATGAATCTAATGACATAATTTTTATGTGATTATTCATTTCATGTTTTTCATTATCAATAGTCAAAGTTTAATATATTTGACTTTGACTTTCTTAAAATTTATTATATTTTGAGATGGAGAGAGTATTGCTGTGAAAATAAATTAGTTATTTTACTTTACATCGGGTTTAACTTTGCACCGAGTGTATCAAAATATGCACCGAGGTATATCATATAATTTAAATAAAATCTTGTAAAATATACAATTGTAACTTATAACATATTTTAAATTTAAGTCGGTTTTCATGGAGTTTGATTTATAATTTAAAAAGTCCAAGAAAATATATAGATTTAATAATTTATTTTGATGTTAAGCTGGTGGAAGGTGAAACTATGTACCCTGCTACACCATGCTAAACACGGTGCAAAATAAAACAAGCTACATTTTACTCGATATAGAGCGTAATTTACTCTATAATACAATTATACTGCAGTACTAATTCTCTAAATCTAAAATGCATCGCTAAGTTTTGATATTTTTTTTCGAAAAACTATACGAAATTACCATCTTTTGAAGACAAAAGGCGACGCAGCTGCCTCGAGACCCCGACAGCGCGTCCTCAACTCCTCATCTCGTCACTCTCGCTGCTCGGAGATCGCACGGGCCGTACGTCGATGGCGTCTGCAAGATTGGAGGCGGCCGCAGCCGGACAACGAAAAGGGTGGGGTAATTTCTGAAGCAGATGGATATGCAGTGAGCTTGCGAAGAGACGAGAGCAGAGACCTTCCATCTCTATCCATCGAAATGCTCTCTCCCTCTCTGTTCATCAGTTCTGCAGGCTGCAGTGTTACATCTCTTTTATATGGTTCACTCACTGCTGCTTCGGTTTATGGTGTCGATCTGAGTTATTCATGTTCGAATTGATCCGCTGGTGGTCGAGACGATTGGATTGGTGAACTTCTGCAACCATATGCAGTTACCCTTAAGCACATCATGTGTTCGGAGAAATGCCAAGGTTAGCTGACTAGCTGCCGTTCTTGCAGATTATACATAAAAGACAATTTACTCCTGTGACTTCATACAATCGTACTCCTTGATTTTCTTCTGGTACACACTTCGCATGATTGTCCAGTTGGCTTGCATAAAATGGCCATGAAGGTCAGATCATTCATGTAAAAAAAAATTTTTGTTACGACATTTTATACATGATACTCATTGTTATTAACATTGCTGGTAGAGTTTGATGTTTTACTTAGCTGGTAGAGTTTGATGTTTTACTTAACACGTCCCATATAAATTGCGTCCTACCTTAATTCCCTGGAGCCACTCCAATGGGTGTCATCCATTGTTTGCATCTTGAGATAGATTCACCGTTTTTTTCCTTCCATTGCTCTCTGTTTTGTTTCGTTAGCTAATGTTTCTTCTTTTGTCAAGTTTGTGCATCAATTTATCCATACATCGCCTAACAACTTATGAATGGACTATTACTGATGTGAGATTCCTGTGTGACCAAATTGACTAAATAAAATTGATCTATGCAGTGGCGGAGCTTGGCCTAAAGTTTGGGGAGGGCAATGTAAAATTATTCACAAAACAGGGATTATTTTGCTATTTTTAAAATGCTAAATTAGTGAGGTATAAGGACTTTAGTGTACCTCTTGAAAAACTGGAGGGGGCCAAAACCCCTTTTAGTCTCAACTAAGCTCCGCCCCTACTACAGCGCAACCCAAGTATCATCCAGCCAGAGTGGCAGGTGGCAAGCAGGCTGATTGATCGGGACTTCACGATACATCGAGTAAGTTTTCAACGCCTCTCTCTCTCAAAAAAAAAACGAAATGAAAATCTGAGTGACTAATTTTTTCCAATGAAACTTACTAGTGTATTGAGCTTATACACATTATTTGTATTTTCTTCAGTAAGCTTGTACTGAGATTTCACAAAAACCCAATTCCACATTATAAATGCTCTCCTTATCAAGCTAGTACAGATGTAAGGGTACAAAATACAAGATCCCCTTATTATGATTGTTTTTAGATACAATGCAGCTGCCAACTGGAAAGAAACCTCCGAGTATACTTAACTCCTAATTATTCTTTTCAAGAAGTTGTCAAGAGAATATGAATAGCAAAAGTCAAATGATGTTCACATCATGTGGCAGAATTATTTATCACTATTATTGTCCTTGAACAGGTTGATTCTCAAGCCTTTATCTATATATACAAACTTCAGCCTGTTGCCTTGTGTAGCATATACCCTATATTCTTTCCTGTAGACTGAGATTTTTATTGGGTGAAGTCTATTTTAACCTATCTTCAACTATAGAAGAAAATATGCTACACCCTTCAATCATTGAAACAAATATACTGATAGATGTTTATAACCAGGAGACAATTAATCAGAGGGCAAATTAATTGAGCAGGACAATGACAGAGGGACCTGGCATCTATAATCCATCAGTATCACATGATTATTATAAACAAGTAAGTAGATACAGAAGACAAAACTTAATTATTGGAGTTTAAATTCTAATGCGTTACATGAACAACCATTCTCTTTTACAGTTACATGTATGGTATGAAAGTCTCAATCCCTGAAAACCACTAAGACAGAGGGATCTAGAGGGAAAGCGAGAGGAGGGGAAAGAAGAGGACGGGAAGATGGGAGGAGTTGGAGAGAGGATCATGGTGAGTGCCCTGACAGGGGTGATGAGCCCTCTGATTGGAAAGCTCACCAACCTCATGGGCAAGGAGTACTCCAAACTCAAAGGTGCGAGGAAGCAGATTGAGATTCTGAGGAAGGAGCTGATGGCCATCAACATGATGCTGGAAAAATATGCAGCCATGGAGAACCTTGATGTGCAGGTGAAGGCCTGGACAAAGGAGGTGAGGGAGTTGGCCTATGACATCGATGACCGCATAGATCTCTTCACCTACCATGTTGATCATGAAGAACCAGGTGGTTTGTTAGTATAATTCTTGTTCTTGATAGTCTTTTGCTTGGTTAGCAAGTTAGCTAGAAGTAGTAGTCAATTTGGTTTTTCTTGTGTGTGCCAGGATATTAGTTCAATATGAGCTGTCAAATATCTGGTACTGTAGCAGTATGTCGGTTACTGTAGCAACCGACTTTAGGTCCTATATAAAGAGATGTAACCTCTTTGTAAGTTAGAGCTTGTGATATTCACTTTCAATTATTCTTCTTGCTCTCAAAAGTTGTGAGCTGTGTTTCCCTCACTGGAGTTTCTGTTTCCGTGAGTGTGAGAGCTAGCTAGGAGCTTGGCCAACATGGTTTTGGCAGCTCCACCACCGGTGTCAAGAGGATTCTCTATGAGAACATCACAACGCTGAAGAATCTGCACTATCGCCACAAGTTTGCGGCAGAGATCCAGGAACTTCTGGTTCTAGTGAATGAAGTGTACGAGCGTCAGAAAAGATACAAGATTGAAGATATTGCCTGTAGCAACTTTCACACTAAGATTGATCCTCGATTGCCAGCGCTGCTGTATGTGGAGGTCGAAAAACTTGTGGGCATTCAGGACCCAACCGAAGAAATCATTGACCTGTTAATTGGTCAGAAAAGTGGCAAGATGCAGCAGCGTAGGATCGTCTCTATTGTTGGACCTGGAGGTTCAGGGAAGAGTACTCTTGCCAATCAGGTATACCAAAAAATTAATGTCCAGTTCTCTTGCAAAGCTTTTGTGTCTGTGTCACAAAAGTGTAATATGAATAGCCTTCTATGGGAGTTGCTATCTGAAATTCAAAGAAACTGTGGCATATTAGATAACGATCATCAACCAGCAGGTTCATATAGCAACCAACAGCTCATCAACAGACTAAGCCCCCTCTAGAGTCAGATTTTTTATTTGGCTCATGGCTAAAGAGAGATGCTCCACGGCTGACAATCTAAGAACTAAAGGATGGCCCCATTCACCCTCTTGCTCTATGTCAGGCTGAGGAAGAAGACGGTCTGCACTTGTTTGCTTGCTGCAATTACACTAATAGGGTTTGGCAGCAGTTAAGGGGATGGCTGGGAGTAAGCTTTGATCTTCCTGGTGAGATTGCAAAAAAGGCTGCTGATTGGTGGCTTGACGTGAGAATGCAGATCCACAAGCAGCACAGAGAGGCTTTCGACTCCTTTTTCATGCTCACCTGTTGGACTATCTGGAGGGAGAGAAATGCAAGGATTTTCCAACAAATGTTCAGAACAGTGGAGTCCATTACAGCAGACATCAAAGAGGAATTTTTTCAGTGGAAAGCTGCCAGGTTGATCAGTGACAATGGCTAATTCTTGATCTTTAGTCTGTTTTTTTTCTTTCTCTCGGTTTATTTTCGCTGATGCGAGGCTTACTTGCATCGAAATCGACAGCTTACTGTCGAGAATTGTAACCGAACTTTGTTTCCTATGTCTTAATGAAATTGGTCGACCGAATCTTTCGGCCGACCCGGCTAAGGAACTTACTTACAGGCAAAGGGTATGTTTACTTTATTACCCTCTATGATGTGTTTTGACAGCACACATACCATTCATTTTATCCTACTGTGTACCTGTTCTGAGTTGTCTGTTTTTAATCTCCTTGAAATATAAAGTCCTTAATGAAAAAAGTTGTTCCTACAAAAACATAATTATGAAAGTAGGCAAGAGTAGCAGGTCGCCTGGGCAAATTGGCTTAACTTTTTATTTTATAATAGAGAACATCTTGATGCTCTAAACCCTTGAAATTATAAAAGAAGTCATGATAACGTAGATGTACCCTGTAATACAGCTACGTGTTATGGAATTCAATATCATCAAGCATACCACATATTTCAACTGAAAAGTCAAGCAACCCAGTTTTCTGTTGGAAATTTTTCGTTAATATCTTTTTGTGCTGTTTTATCATGCTGATTCGGTCTGATAATAGTGAAATTTAGAAGATGGAGAGAGAGACAATGTTAAATGCTTGTGCATATAAATATGGATACCTTTTGTATTTTAAGTATTATTTTCAATCCTTTGCTGAGACATACTGCATCACAAAATTGCATAGCAGGTACCTTATTGTAATAGATGGTGTTTGGTGTTAATCTGATTGGGAAACCATACAATGTGTTCTTCCTGGAGATAGCCTGAAAATAAGCAGAGTAATCATGACAACACGTATCCACAGTGTGGCCAAGTTTTGTTGCTCTTCCAAGGAAGACGTGATTTATCAAATGAGACCTCTCAGCAAAATTGACTCTAGAAAATTACTTCTGACAAGGACTTTTGATGTGGATGAGAAATGCCCTGATCAATTGGACGAGATTATATATGCAATATTGCGTAAATGTGATGGGTTGCCATTGGCTATAATTAGCATAGCTAGCTTGCTATCTAGCAAACCAAGAACAAAGGAAGAATAGGAGGTGTTAAATTCAATAGGCTCTATACATGAAAAAGATACAGGGCTGGAAGTTGTAGATAGCATATTATCACTCAGTTACTGCGATCTTCCTCCTCCTATAAAGACTTGCATGCTATACCTAAGTATTTTTCCAGAAGATTACATGATTGATCGAGATTGCTTGATATGGGGATGGATATGTGAAGGGTTTGTGGCTGAGAAACAAGGCTATACTTTACAGGAAGTAGGAGAGTGTTATTTCAATGAGCTTATAAATAGGAGTATTTTTTGCCGAGACGGCTGAAGAATTAGCCGTCCAATTTCATTAAGGTTGGGGGGAAAAAAATTCTTAAAACAAAGATACAATTCTCGACAGTAAAGCTGTCGAATACAAGGAGAGGGCATACCCTCTCAGCACAAGCTAGACTATTGAAAAAAGAACAAACAGGTAGATCCAACCAGCATATGTGGGATATGATGGTAAAGCAGGTGCATGTCGAGTCCATGACATAGTACTTGCGTTCATCGTCTCTCGGTCAATTGAGGAAAATTTTGTAACTATAATGGATCGTCAGGAAATGTCATTTCGACATGACAAGGTTCGAAGAGGCTCCTTCAGGAATGGGCAATCAAATGAAACTGTGAATTTGTCTCATGCACGTTCACTTTATTTCTTTGGCTCACTAAGCTGGATGCCCACTCTACTGGACCTGCAGGTTCTGCGGGTATTATATATGGATGGTCGTTTCTTATGGACAATATCTATTGATCTTGTCTTAAAGAAAATATCATCCCTAGATCAAAATTTGCAAGGTTCTGCTTTGGAGAATAATCATCTGGAGAACATTGGAAGTTTAATTCATTTAAGATATCTGGGGATCAGTTTGACTGAAATTGACAAGCTCCCTGTCCAAATAGGGAAGTTGTCGTTTTTGCAGTCACTTGATCTGAGGAGAAGTAGTATATGACAGTTACCAGAAGCTATTGTCCAGCTTAAACGTTTGATATATCTGATTGGCAATGGACTCATATTACCGGATGGGTTTGGCAATATGGAAGCTCTCCAAGAGCTATCAGGCCTTGATGGCTTCACCAGTTGTAATTATTTTATGGAGGATCTACAAAATCTGAGACAGCTCAAGGTGCTAGCTTGGAGTACGATTTGACCAAGTAGAGAACTCTGATGATTTAACATATAGAACAAAATTTTTGATTCCAGTTCTATGTAATCTTGGGGAACATAGTCTTCGGTCTTTGTTCATTTGCAATGACAATCTGAGTGTTGATATAGATTGCCTTGCGGATTCATTGTGTCCTCCTACTTGTCTCCTCAAAAAGTTTGAGATAGAGGGCACGGAAGGCTGGTTCTCCAAGTTCCCTAAATGGATCAATCCATCACTCACCGAACTGACAAAATTAAAGTTCAGTATTCAACAAATGAAAGAGGAAGATATTCAGATGGTTGGAGGATTGCCTTCCCTTCTTGCCCTCAGTATAACTGTACAACAAACTCCCAAAACTGGACTTAGGGTGAGTCGAAGTGGATTTCCCTCTTTAACACATCTTCACTTCAGTGACATCCATGGACCAGGTTTGATGTTTCTAGAAGGTGCTTTGCGGAAGATTGAGAAATTGGAACTCAAGTTCACAGTTGAAAAAGCACTGAGTGCATATTTCGGTTTTGGTTGTGGCATCCGACACCTCTCCGCGGTCAAGCATATCATCATCTGGGCTAGATTTAAGCTTGCCAAATATTTCTTCGAGCCAATGATGAACAATGGTGTATTTGATGTCGATTATCCTCGCCATCTTATGGAGTCTACCATCGGTTATGAAGTTACCGTACTTCGCAACCATCCAATGGTTGAAATCAACATGCTGTAACCCATGAATTTTCAGCCTGAAGTACGAACAGAACCCTGGTACTTGTTGGAGTGCATATTCATCATTGTATTTTCATCAAAACGATCTGCCACATATGACATTAACAATTGAATTGTTTATCTTTTGGCTTAAGATAGTCTATTTGTAAAATAATTATTTATAAATAACTCCTCGGTGCCAATAACACTAGCGCCGAACCCCTTCATGTCAGCAATTTTTGCTTCCATAGGGACAAGGGGTTCAACATCAACATTGTTGATGCCGTTCCGTAGGACCTCAGCGTCAATAATGTAATACCGCAAAAAGGTCTATTCCTATAATAAGTTTTTGAAGAGTTTGTTTTTAAGTTAAGTTATCAAAAAAGACTAAAATATGAAAAATACAATCGTGGACGCACCGTAAAAAGGTCTATTCCTATATAAGTTTTTGAAGAGTTTGTTTTTAAGTTAAGTTATCAAAAAGGACTAAAATGTGAAAAATACAATCGTGGACACACTGACGATTACTAGATAAGAGGTTGTGTAGATTTTTTTTTTCACCTTTTCTATTTAGCTATGTTCTCACTCTGTAATGCGGGCCTCAGTTTATTTGGTTCTTTAAATGCAGAGCCAAAAAATATGTATAAAAGGTTTGGCGGAAGAGAACTGCACTAGCTAATAAATGAAAAAAAATCATTTTACTCTCCCAAACTATTTCATTGGATTATTTAACCTCCCTAAACTATTTAGCTAACTTTACCTTAAACTATTGAACGGTTCACTCCTTAATGATATTTTCCCTTTTACGTTTTTAGCTAACAATCTGTTGTCTGCACACGGAATTGTTTTTAACTTGTTTCTGTAGGGAGAACATCCAAATTATTGAGATCACAGCTGAACGGCAACCACCACTCCATCGACACATATTTTGAGTGTTACTATAAAATTAGAAAACATATTACAGTGATTTAAAATGCAGTACAGATAGCAGCTTCCTAGTACAACTTTGCATGTGCCTTAGTTTAATTCTCCAAAGTACAAACACGCTAGCAGCCTACAAAAATGTGACGTTAACCTTGGGATTATGAGGATGCATCTGGACTTGGTCACTGATTACAGACTTTATAGTCTCCTGTGTAAGGTCACTTCCAACTTCAGATGAGATCTTTCCAACAGTGAGATCGATACGTTTCAGAGAGGACAAGTGCTGGATACCAACCACTAAACTTCCGTATGTTGCTTGTGCTTTATCAGCACTGAATTCAAGTTTAAGCCACTCAAGCCTTGGCATATCTGCTCCAAACATCAAACCTGGTCCATCAGTATTACAAAATTCAAGGCGTGTTAGACACTGGAATGCACCATGACTGATGATCATGAGTCCATCTTCAGGAATTCGCTTTGCAGTTAGGCATAGTACAGTAAGGGCAGGCAAACTTCCAAGAACAAGTAGATCTTCCCCTTCCATTCGCTCAATCCTGAAATCGAGGTAGGCGAGATCGACGAGCGAGGGTTTGATCCACTTTGGAAAGCTGGAGAAGTAGCGAACACCATTGTACTCGAACTTTTGAAGGAGAATCGGAGGAGGACACCATGAATCTGCCGAACAATCAACACCAGTAACAAGGCTCTTAATATAGAGAGACCGAAGGCTGTTACCTCCAAGTTTGCAGAGTGATAACATCAAAGATTTCTTTCTAATGTCCAGATCACTAGTTTCTTCACACTTGAACATTACTCGAAGCACCCTTAGCTTTGTCAGAAGTTCAAGATCTTTCCCAAAATTTATGGAGCAGTTGCAGCCATCAACAATCCCCAATTCCTGCAGGGACTCCATGTTACCGAACCCATCTGACAGTATAAGCTCATTGCCAACAAGGCGCATCAGTCTCTTTAGCTGAATAATACTTTCTGGCAGACGTCTTACTAGAGTGGAGCTTACATCGAGCGTCTGCAAATACTCTAGCTTCCCAATTTGAACTGGCAGACTGTCAATGCTTGTTCTAGAGAGCCCCAGATATCTTAGATGAAATAAACTTATAATGGAATCGAGATGAACATTCTTCACAGCACGACAACCCTCTAGATCTAACACTCGGAGAACAGGTAGGTCTAAATAATGAGGCAATGTCCAGCTATCAACATAACATATACTGATTGCACGGATATGGGGCAATTTCATGATTCCTTGTGATATTAACCCTGAAAATTGTTGCTTGTTCCAAACAGAGAGACGTCGAATCCTTGCCTTTGAAGATGGGAGTTCCTGACCGTCCAACACAGTCAGAAAATTTTCTTCAGCTGACCGAGAGACAATGAAATTGAGTACTATATCATGGACTCGGCATCCCTGCTCACCTACCCCATGCACCATATTTACAGGTTGGACCAAGCTCCTATTTATCAGCTCATGAAAGTAGCTCTCTGCAATTTCCTCCAAGGTAAACCCTTTCTTTGCGACAATGAACCCTTCAGCTATCCATTTCCATACCAATATATCTTTGCCGATATCATGATCCTCTGGAAAAGTACTGAGGTATAGGAAGCAGTTTTTCATATGGTGGGGTAGATCATTGTAACTCAAGGACAATATCTGATCCATTACCTCCAGCTCACTATCCTCTTTTGGAACTGAACCTATGTAATTTAGAACTTTCTCCCACTCTTCCTTTATTCTTGGTTTTTCAGCTAACAAGCTAGCTAAAGTAATAATGGCCAATGGTAAACCATCACATTTGTAAAGTATCTTATTGATAGCCCCCTCCAGCTGACTGGGACATTTTTCTTCAGCACCAAAAGTCCTTTTGAGAAATAGGTTCTCAGAATCACTTTTACTAAGAGGTTTCATTTGGTAAACATTGTGCTCATCTGGAGTGCAACAGAATTGAGCTACACTTTTGATGCGTGTTGTTGTGATTACTCTACTTGCATGGTTGTTTTTAAGAAGAGCACACTGTATTGTTTCCCATGCCGACTTTTGCCAAATGTCGTCAATCACAACAAGATACCTAACAGCACATATGAAGCAGTATAAATCATTTTTTGCACTAATTAGGAAATGCTAAAAGTAACTTATTAAAATTCAAATACCAGAAATTTCACTTCCTTTCATTTTGTTTGTTTTTTCTTGTAATAATCCTTACATATTTTCTAAAAATATAGCACTTGGATTCCTGCCGCATATAAAATACAATCCCCATGTAAATCTATCTCTATATCTGCAGTCTCATGTCTAGTCCATCTGTCCTAAAATAAACACATTACTGGATATGTCTAGAATCAAACCCAGGAATGCATTTATTTTGGGAAGAAAGGGTGTACAGTTAATCACAGTTTTCCTGGATAGATGAAAAGACATGCAAGGCTTTTGCATGCCCCCCCCTCCAAAAAAAAACAAAAAAAAAAGTTTTCCTGGATAGTACCCTTTTTTTTTTGCAAGAATGATGATGTTTTAGACTGCAAAAAGGTCAAAAAATATTTTCTTACTACAAAAAGGTAAAAAAAATGATTTATTATGAAACATTAGTTCATTTGCTTTTGGGTGAAGTCAATTTTTGGCTCTTGAATTTTTTGATCAAAGGGCTCTTGAATTTGGCTCGAAATATATTGTTCACCTTCAACTGCAAAGTGATTTGTTTTTCAGCCCCAACTTTCAATACAGGACAAATAACACGCTGTCACATATTTCTTTAATGGTTTTGTTTGGAACGAGGTGCTTCTCTTAGTCCATACTCTTTATTATGCATATTTTGACAACGTAGATGTCAGTTAATCATATCCACAACCATGAAAAATCATAAATGGACTTTACGTTAAAGAAAAACTTTGCACGAAGTTTAGGACCAAAATCAGTTTTTTTTTTCCTCATAAAACAAGTTTCGTGCATGGATACTCCAAACAAGTCTACTGTCAACCTAATTTCAAGGGCGTGCAATGCTTATCATTTTTATTAATGAAACTTCCTAAATGCCAAGTGAAGTATAGTACTGACCTTTCTTTTTCAAGACAAGCTCTTAGTTTGTCGATGAGTTGTTGGTCACTATATAATTCTGTTTCTCCTGAAGCTCCACAGCCGCTACCAATTCGAGATAGCAACTCCCTCATAAGATTATTTATATTTGGCTTTTGTGATACAGACACAAAAGCTGCACAAGAGAATTGTCCTTTAATCTTCTCATACACTTGTTTAGCGAGAGTAGTCTTCCCTGAACCTCCAGCTCCGACAATGGACACAACCCTACGCTGCCTCCTTGGCTCCTCACCAATTAACCGTTCAATGATTTCCTTACTTGGACCCTCAATGCCCACAAGTTTTTCAACCTCGACGTAGAGCGCTGGCAACCGAGGATCAATCTCCATAAAAGAGTTGCTAGAGGCTCCTTCTTCAAGCTTGTATCTCTTTTGCCGCTTGTATGCTTCATTGACTAGAACCTGAAGTTGATGCATCTGCTTGGCAAACTTGTGTCGATGGTGAATCTTTTTCACCTTGCGAAGGATTTTGAGGATGATCCTCTTGACTCCCACGGTGGTGCTGGCTGGCTCGTGGTCAATGTGATAGCTGAAGAGGTCTATACTATCCTCCATGTCGTAGGCCAGCTCACGCATCTCTATTGTCCAAGCCTTCACTTGCATGTCAGAGTTCTCCATGCTTGTATACTTCTCCAGCGCGAGGTTGATGCCCATGAGCTCTTTCCTTAGCCGCTCCAGCTTCTTCCTCACACCCTTGAGTTCAGCATACTCCTTCTCAATCAGGTTACCAAGCTTGCCAAGCAAAGGGCTCATCAACCCTGCCAAGGAACTCACTATAATATTCTCCCCAACTCCTCCCATCTCCCTCTCTTGCAAACAATTAATATACGTCTCTTAATATATCCTCTCCTCACCCTCCTCTTTGCTCAGATTATGGCTGGATCATGGATTTTGGAGTAGAATTGGATGCAAATTGTATAATTCTTGTGGTAGGAATGTGATTGCAATGCTGCAAAAGAGTGTATGTGCCTTTTCAGCTGCTCCATGGCTCACTAGAACTTGAACATATTTATTGTGGTGAGCCTGACGCACACTAGCTGAAAGTCTATGGAGTCAGCAAACTTGTCTTTCCCGCTCCGTCATTTTTCATTAATGTAGCACACATTGCGGACTTGTGACTTTAAGGGCAATCTCTAGCCCCCCCCCACCCACACACACAAAAAAAATGGCCTGTTTTTAGAAATATATATAATTGGCATAGTCAATCACATGGAAGTTTAGTGGTGAATAAAAAAAATCAAATATGCAGATGGATCTAATGCACTTTCATCAGATATCAGTTAGCACAATGTTCGATAAAAGAGAGAAAAATTGTTGAAGTAAGGCTCCTTTGGTAACTTTCCTCTGTCCATGCTATGAGAACATGCCAACATCTACTATATAAAAATTAGTTTAATCAAACCCACCATGTTCTTTAGTATATATATTTGTTTTGTGCTAGATTTGATGTTGTATTTTTCTATATATATATATATATATATATATATACTTGGCCAAATTTAAGGAAGTGTGACTTAAAATAAACCAAAAACACCTTATTATATAAGACAAGGGGAGTAAGAATGGTAAATTAAATGAAGAGGGACGGGGAAACTCATGAATCTTTATCTATTATAAAAATCCAAGATGAATCTGTCATCTTTCTGCGTACAAAATTTTCGTCCGTCGCTGACGTCGTCATCATGATGACGTTAGCGTCCGTTTCAGATTCCAATAGAATCAAATCAAAAAACCCAGCACACCAGAACTGACAGATACATCCATCAAGATTGAAACAATGTAATACAACTATCGGTGAATCAAGAAACACGAAAAATCCAGAGATGGCATCCCAATCGATCTTCACCCTCTAGCTTTTGGATCCCATCGATCTATGGATGGAGCAGCATGTGTCTCCCGCCGGTGTATCCATGCCGCTGGTCAAAACGCCTGTGCCAAAATCATCAAAAAAAAGTCATAGTTGAGGAGGCAGGACAAGATCCAAAAAATCAACCGCCCTCGCCGCCGGTCGCGAGCCGCCGCC
>CM002478.1:5761094-5784454 GCA_000325765.3 Leersia perrieri
GGGAGGGGAGAGCGAGAGGAAGCGGTGGCGGGCTGGTGGCGGAGGGGAGGGCGGCGTCTAGCGGGGAGGCGGGAGGCGTCGGCCGGGGTGGCTCCGGCGGCTGGGATGGTGGGGGCTTCTAGGGTTAGGGTTGGGGGGAGGGGGGTTGTTCCCCCATCTCGCCTCCCTGCCGTCCGATCGGGAACCCTAGGATCGGATGGCCAGGATCGACCAGACCGATTCGGCCCAGGAAAAAGGCCGTGGGCCTATTGGGCAGGCTGAAGAAGTCTATATTTCGTCCCTCGGCCGAAGAAACAAGTTCAGTTGTAGTCCTTTATTTTTGTAGAAACGTTTATAATTCATATTTATTGAATGTGTTAATTTCTACTATTGATTTTGCCCGTTGCAGCGCACGGGCACATTTGCTAGTATGATAAGAAGTTCGACTCAGCTTTCCATGAGCGTTGATCCAATTAAACTTTATATGACTTCAAATTAATGGTAGAATTTTCATGGTTTAAAGAATACAAACATATATAAAATTACACAATATCTAACGGGAGAGTAGTCGCCATCATGTCCTAACTGGCGACAAGCGACGTGCGCGCGACACGTGTCGCCCCCACTCCCACGTGAACCTCACGCCCGCACCGCTTCAGAAACCACGCCCATGAGAGAGTTGTTGTGCCCATTGCCCATTTCTCTCCTCCTCAAATCTGGAGATTTCGACAGCAGCAGCAGCGGTGGTTTGCTCCCCTCAACTCTGGCGCTGCCTCCGTACGCCCTCGGTGCTCCATCCGCCTTCCTCCTGCTCGCTCTTCCCCTCTCTTCCCTCAGACCTGGCATGTCGTTTGCTCAGTCGTTAGTGCTGCCTCTTCGGGGGGACGTCTGGATCTCGCGTGCAGCGACCTAAGGTAGAGCGGTGGTGGGGTCAGGCGTTTGGATTCAAGGGTGCTTGGTTTGTACTGCATGTAGTCTGGAGTTTTCATGCTTGACGGGTTAAGGTAGAGAGACTGTTGTTGAATGCATGAAATTACCTACTTGCAGTGCGCTGTTTTTGCCTACCTTTTGTGTTGATTTTGCCCATTTTTTGCGCGGCCCCTCAAGTGTACGGTGGTGAGCAAGTTTCTAGGGCTTCCTTGTGTTGTTTTTTTTCATGGACCTTGTGTTTTTTTGCACGGACCTTGTGTTGTTTGATATCTGTTTCTGGTGGATGTGCATATGATGTAATTTTCGTCTCAATGTAGGATTTTTTTTCTGATAAAGGATGTATTTTTGTCTAATAGAAGATGTAATTTGGTATAATATAGGATATAGTTTGGTCCGAAAACCGGTCCTTATATGGTTGGGGTGTAAGTACCCAAATTTTCAAGTGATTTTAAGCAGAGCTAAGCATATATTTTTCATGCCAATGATGATACTTCGTGGTTTTACATTTCTACATACTCATATAAAGTAAAATTCACAATAAATATGATAAAACATATATATACTCTCTTCTTTCATATTTATATGACATTGAGCTAGCCAACATCATATAAAGAATATGAAGGGAATGAAAAGTACATACTAGTGTATTACACAACGTCTTGCCAAAGAAAAATATCAATTGCATTCTAGGCTCAACTCATCCATGGACCATGATAGGCTTGGCAATTTCCCCATTAGGGCCGGGGATCCATCAGGGACCCGACCCTATGGGGCCGGGGGCAGGGCGATTTTTTTTCACCTGCAGGGGTTTGGAGCGAGGGCCTCGGACAACTTCAGGGATGGGGGAAGGGATGAAAATCACCCCATGGGGCCCTGGTGGTGTATCAGAAATTTTTCTGGATATCTGAAATTTAAAGCCCATTAGACATTTTGGCCCAATAGCCCAATACACATGTCCACATATAAAGGTCAAAATCCTAACTCCCATCCCCCACTCCTCCCTCATACCCAACCACCGCCAGCGCCACAACTTAACAGCCACTGCTCGTCGCCTGTGCCATCGACACCGTCGCTTGTCACCGGCGCCGGTCGCCACCACGGCCATCGCCCTCATAGGTCACCGCTGACATGCATCTCCGTGTCGGTCATCATCGCACCCATCTCTCGTGCAGATCGCTGTCACGGCCGTCGCCCGCCGGTCATTGTTATGTAGGTCGTCACGCTCATTGCCCTCTAGCCGCCTTCGACGCTCGTCACCAAGCCGGGCTGCCAGCGATGCCAACTCTTTGTCTTCTTCATCGCCTTGTCGGCCCCTCAGGGCAATTGGGCCCCGGTTGTGGGACGGGCCCCATAGGGCCGAGGACAGGGGCATATGTCACCCCGCTGTTTCCTTTGGGGCCAAGGGCGGAGGAAGACTTTGGGGATTGGGCTAAGGTCATTCTGGTCTAACCCAACGTATGCAGCATGCCTAATCTCTATCTTGTCCTTGCCAGCTTTTAGAAAGCAGTGGGTGCATGAATCATTTGGGCCTGTCCCAGCACGCCTAGTCTCCATCTTGTCCTTGACAGGCGTTGAAAATGACTTCTTTTCATTACTCACCAACCACTTAACTATTCATCTTTTATGTGTGGGTGTTCTTTTTATTTTTTATCACTGCAGCATGTGTTATTGTACCACATCGTTAAATTTTGTTAAGACTTATGTGCGTATACACCAGGCTTAGATTTAAACCCAACTAGACAGTCATATGCACCAATATTTCTGTCATGTACCACAACGGCAGTGATTTCTTGTAATATCACCCTTTTTTAACGGTTTTCCTTCCCCTCTAATTTGAGCCCAACAATACATAAGAAAAATAAAGTTGACGCTGAAATGAGAATAAGCAACAATAAGTAGATATCCAGTACAAACCAAAATATCTAAAAAACAAAATCCTAGTTAGAGAGGACTTGAATTAACTTCATTTTTTTTATTACACAAAGTGCACACGAGGAATGATTTTCTTTTCTTTTCAATATGTGTTTTTTTCTCATTGGCGTGATGTAAGCATACTAAGGTAGTCAAATTAAATGGTGGGAACAAAAGTGTCACGCAGTCATAAGTGTAGTGAACAAAATCAAATTTCATTGTAGGAAATTTGGATTTCATGAGGGGGCAAAAGGCGAAGCGGACAGTGGAGTGTCATAGAATGCATTGGTGGGATGGAGGTCCTAGCTTGGCAGAATATAGGACCCATGCTTCTTTAGACTCTTTAAATTCTATGGGTGATGTAGCTGCCGAGATCGATGCAGTTAATTATGTCTCTTTTAGCGACCTCCCATTTTATTCTAGGATTATTCTTTTTTGTGGGCCATTTGTGGCATGCAGGAAGAGCCCGGGCTGCTGCAGCAGGATTTGAAAAGGGAATACTCGGTTCTAACAAGAAAATAACTTTTTGCTCCATCTATCAATAGCGGTCTCTAGCTAGATATATTGACGTGTCGAGTATACATAAAGATTATATCAGCTAAACCTATCATGTATCTATATTCAAGTTTCTCTGTCTCCTGATATCGATTAAGCATAAAGAGAGGTATGTGCCATCCTTCCAATAGCTGAATGGTCCACTCGATTTTGAAATAGATTACTCATATTGTGGTTGACTCTTCAATCACTCGTATTGGCTAATACACTTCCGTAATCCATTACATTGAGGGGCCCGTGAGATATCTTTTCCATGAACAAGGAAGGACAAAACCCATCTTGATCGCTCACATCTCATTATATGTTTCATAGCGAACCCAAAGGCTATATTTATGACTATCTAGTTATGGTGCAGTGTTGGATAGTATGTAATGGATAGTATGTAAGTAAGCTACTACGCATGTTAAGAATCATGATGATTTTAGGTATAATGAATCAATATCACCACTATTCAAGATCAACTGATGACACATATAATCTTTGTAGTGTCTCGTGTGGGTCTGTCCAATAACATATTCTCTAACATATGTCCACATTATTGATTTGATGTCTTCTTTCCGTGATCCATGAGACAATATGTGCTCATTTTAGAATTATATTTGTTTCACGTATAATATGATTAAGGATCATTTAGAAATAGCAACCTACTACCTCCGTCCCAAAATATAATTATTTCTAGTATTCAAATTTGTCCCAAAATATAACTACTTCTAGCTCTTTTGAACCTATTATATCCACTATACCCCTATAAACTACCCTACATCTCTACTCACCGTAAGCATCTTTGCAATAGTAAAGGGCATAGTAGGTCTTTTTAGTCTATTTCTTAATCCATCCAAAAAAGTTACAAGTAGCTATATTTTGGGCGCGGAGGTAGTAACATATAAAGAGCCTCAGTAATAAATAACATATTCATCTATTAATAATAAATTAACTATTTTAAGAAATAAAATAACTCTTTATTCATAATATCTATAAACATATAAACATAGTAAGTGATATAATAATCTCTACGATTGCCATAGGGCATATCACTTCCAGGTAGCTAGTGACGCATTTAAATTTGTTACTGTTTTTTTGACGGTGTCTGAGATATATTGACTGACTCCTCACCTTGCATAAGGACATCCACAATGTGATATAAGAGTGGCTTATAAGTGGGTAATAAACATCGTAGAAGAAGAAAGTAGTAGATACCAAATAGTAGTGATATCACCCAGCAATAAGAAGTAAACAAATATTTTCTCTCCCTTATCCCTCATGGCTAGTGTGAAGTGGGGGCCCATCTTAATACCCACTTCTGTTGCTTCACCGTTGTAGGATTGTTTATCAACATATACGAATTGGTACGGGATCCTCTCTTACTATCTTAGGTGACACTCTCTTTATTTCATAATATAAGGGTTTAAACTTTTTTAAAAAAATTTTGAACATTCGTCTCTCAAAAATTTTTGCAATTTTTTTAAAAAATTAGTCGTATTTAAAATATTGTTTATAATAAAGTAAGTCATAAACAAAATAATTAATATTAGCATAATTTTTTAAAATAAGATGAGTATTCCAACGTTGCAAGAAAAAAGTCAAAACACTAACGAAGTGCAAAGCAATTCCTTGGACTAATGCATTGTTCTAATTCGCGATTCCCTAACGCATTGTTCTAATTCGTGATTCCTTCGACTACGCTGTATAGGCCAAGTGCAAAGCAACAATCGAGATATATATATCGATCGATCGATTGCGAGCGTACGTGCACGTACGTGAGGGACACGGCCCGGGGCGGAGTGCGCTGCTGCCAACGCGGCGGATAGCTTGCGCGCGGGAGCTTAATTAACACTAACCATACATTTTACTGTTTATTTTTTAAACTGACATTTTACTGTTTTTTAATTACTCAATCACGCAAGCACACAACAAAACCCCCGAAAAAGAATTGCATCACAAAGAGAGACAATACACCGCACTGCTAATCTAAGGACAGGGGCGGATCCTCCATGATTCAAGGGTATTCAGTTGAATACCCATCAAAATTTGACAAAAATTTTTTATATATAGGTATACCACATACATATATAGTGAAGAATAGGTTTGAATTGCAATGTTTAGAGCCCATAAAAACGAACAAGAGCAGCCCAAACCCTCCCTGCCTCCCATCCACGCATCCGCGCCCATCTATGGGCCGGCCCATCACGACAGGCTGCCGGAGAATCCAAAAGCTAGCCCAACAACTAAAGCCCATCTATTAGCTAACCCTAGAATCCATCCTATCCATCCATCTACGTCGGAGAGAGACTGGGGGCAGCGAAGAGAGGAGAAGCAGCGCAGGCGTCGTCTACTCTCGTCTCGTCGTCCCGCCGTCGCCGCCGCGCCCGGCCAGCTCCCGTACGCCGCCGCGTCGCTGCCGCCTGCCGGCGGCCTCTCCGTCCCCGCTCCCCGGCTAGCTCCTAGCCATTTTTCCCAGGTAAGTAAATCTGTACAAGATGAAACTCTTCTCAAATACCCCCAAAATATAGATTATTGTGGTTGATTTGAGACTAAATTAGTCCACTATTGAATTGTAGAGATTAAATTTGAATATGAAGAAGAAGAAGACAGTAGATTTGAAGACTTTATGGGAAAGATCAGTCAAGTCACAAAAGTTAGCATCAACCTCAACTCCAAAACCAACCGTTGAGACTCAAGGATCAAACACACGCCATCCCGACCAAACAAGTCACGCCGCATGGGCCAGCTAGAGCGGGAGGGAAGCCAACTGGGCCACTTGTGGCCAAGCCGAATGGGCAACGGGGAATAAGTTCACTTGAGGTCCCTTAACTTGTTGGCGAATCCAATTTTCGTACTTCAACCACAAAACCGATATAGGGCTACCTAAACTATCAAAACCGGTGTAATATAGGTCTTATGGCAGTTTTGATGGTGGTTTTAGCTGACGTGGCCGCCTACATGGCTAATTTGACTCGGTCTTCATCTGACGTGGCATTAATGCGACATACGAAGTAAAAATGAACAATTTAAAAAATTAAATCAAAATATGTGGGGCCATATGCCAGTCAAATAGTAAGACTTAAAAATAGTGGGACCCACATGACAGTGGCCCCACTTCCTCCACCTCATCTCAATCTGTCTCCTCCTTTCCCCAAATGCGGCCAGCATAAACACCGACATGCCAGCGAGCGAGAGCGGAGGCAAGGTGGAGGCGGACTCGGCGGAGGCACGGCGAAAGCTGAATTGGCAGAAGCTGGCGAGTGAGGGTGAGGCTAGGAGAGGTCGGAGATGGTGCATCTGGAGCTTGCCGGTGACTTGTCCCCACCTTCTCTGTCCTTGATGCGGCTTGAGGCCTCGCCATCGATGTGGAGCGGCAGCGGCGCAGTGGCGACTAGGGGAGAAGGAGGCGGCGGCTAGGGGCGGAGGAGGCGACGACGACGACTAGGAGCAGCGAGGAGGTGACGACGACGCGGCACCGGTTGTGCGGGTGGCGACGAGGCGGCCTCGGCTGGGGGCGATGCCGTCCTCTAGCTGCCCCAGCACCTCGCTGGTGTGTAGTAGAGAAGGTAGCCCCAGATCCACGAGGACGCGTCGCCGCCTTCATCGCGAAGACACCAGCAGGGGCGGCTGCGGCACGCAGTGTGTGCACGAGGGCCGCCACTGGAGGGCGAAGGCAGGCTGACATGGTGGGGAGCTCGTCCGCCGCGAAGGCCCCTGGGAAGTGCAAGAAGTAGTCGGGTTGCCGGCGGCGGCGAGGCAGAGGTCACCGCCCACTGCTGGGCTGCCGCCGGCCTTGCTCGCCTGCTCCGCTGTTCTTCTCGTCGCCCACCTGCCCGTTCGCCTTCCGGGAAGAGTCGATGAAGAGGGGAGAGGGAAGAAGGGAGGAGTGAGGATGACATATGGGGCCCACACAGGATCCACCATTTTAAATTATGTTTTGTGTAGTTGACATGTGGGCCCATAGTTTTATTATTTTTTCGGATTGAATCGCCACATAACAGCTACATCAATGCCACGTGTGACAAAGACCTAGTCAAACCAGCCATGTAAATGCCAGGTCAGCCAAAATCGCCAAGGGACCTCGTTTGCACATGTTTTGACAGTTCAGGGACTGGTTGTATCTGGGTTTGGGGTTCAAGGATGAAAATCGGATTCGATGTAAAGTTAAGGGACTTCAAATAAACTTATTTCGGGTAACGGGGGGTCGGTTTGGACCAAATAAGAAGGTAAGATAAGACTAGGGAACAGATTAATAGCCCAATTGTGAGGAGGTGGCCCAAAGTAGGAGAGAGGAAAGGAGGATTGAGGGAAGTTTGAGCCAGCAAGAAAGAAAGATAGACTTTTGTATGGATTTTGCCTACAGAAAACAAAGGATTATTTTTAGTTTTTTATGAAACTCTAAAGGAATTTTTTTAATAAATATATATAAAGTGATCTAGAAATTCAAGAAAATATTGAGAAGATAATTTAGAGCACGAACCATATAATTTTTTTAAAAAAACTCCATAGCTCATTCAAAATTTTCTTGCACATATTTTATTGTTTTACCATTTTAAGGTTTTATTTATTTCTATTGTTCCATTTAAATATAACTATTAATTAGACAAATGAATCATAACGTGACACAGTAGACCTACATAATAGGTGGACCACCCTTTTTGAAATGACAAAAAGAACATTATCATAAACTCGTCATGTTTGCTGGTCGGCCACTCGTTATAAGGTCTTGTTTAGTTGGTGAAAAGTTTTTGCGAAAAGGTCACATCAGACGTTTGACCGGATGTTAGGAGGTGTTTTTGACACGAATGAAAAAACTAATTTCATGGCTAGCATGGAAACCGCGAGACGAATTTTTTGAGCCTAATTAAGCCATCATTAACACATGTGGGTACTGTAGCATTTATGGCTAATCATAGCCTAATTAGGCTTAAAAGATTCGTCTCGTCGTTTACAGTCTAACGATCCAATTAGTTTTATTTTTTATCTATATTTAATGCTTCATGTATGTGTCTAAAGATTCGATGTGATGTTTTTGGGTGAAAATTTTTAGAAACTAAACCGGGCCTAAATAACGTCACCGCGATATGCATTCGGCTTGTTTATAACAATTTCCAGGTGTTCTTAGTGACAAACACCAACGTTTTCGTTATTACGTCACACAATCCTACTCTGAACGTTATAAGACAAAACGATTTTATAATGAATATTTGCAACGTTACGAGGAATTCATCACGTAAGGTCATAAACTCGGGTCCATTTTTTTTCCGTCGAATCACTTGAAATTCCTTGCTCCGCGAAGCTTCTTATGCAATCCATTATCTCACTGGTCAGTCAATGACAAAAGAGGGGAATATCTATGCTACATTAGAAACCTCACCAAGAACAGCCACCACAAAGAGTCCAGAATGAAGAAAAGCAAGCAGCCATGACCCCGAGAGCCGGGCCACCCACCATGAGTCCATGACCCCAGGAGGAAGTTTCCCCGTTGCTTCAACGAATTGGACGCAGCGGAAAAAACAAAAAAACAATAATGTTGCCTTGTCTTATCACGTGTAAATTCTCGTTAGTGTCGAGTAGAAATGACCCAAATATCCATCATCAATAAAAATATAAGTAAAAACTAGTTTAATAGAAAAGTTCACTAGTTAGCTACACGTCTATATTGCAGGATCTCGCCTTTGACGAGGGGAGTGTTGGAATTTTGAAAATTCATCGTACTAGAATAGGACTAGTCATGTGCTGGCTAGGGAGAGTAGGTGCTCAGGTGGGCTTCTGGTTTTTGGCCACGAGCATTCTCCTGTTTCACAGCACTTGCTTGATGATTGTACTGTTACTGAGTATGATTAATAAAATTTTCTTTACCACGCAAAAAAAAAGCTACACGTCTATATTAGAGTTTGACACTAATTTTCTTCTTTATCTCTCTCATCTATATATTTAGTATATTTTTTTTGAATAAGTATAGAGTTTACTCTTGCATAAGAGCCAACACTCGTTTTAATTTCGTTCTCTTCTTCGAATCAACTTATAGTTATCTTATAGCTCCTTCTATTGTATTTGCTCTAAAGAGAATGGGTAGATGAGAGGCGTTAGCTCACTATTACATAGTAGTGGTTGATAAGTGCGTAGAAATTAATTTATTTTGTGACAAATTTTGAATATTAAAAATTGATTTATTTTGGGAAGAAGGGAGTACCTTCTAATCTTTCATTTAGACGGAACTATTTGTTTGGTGAAGTACTGTACTCTATTTTAACCACACTTTTAGCTATCATCTGTGTCTAGAAAAAAAAACATTTAGCTATAGAATCTGATATTGGGGGTTGTTCGGTGCCCATAGAAAAGAAAAACAGTGCTCAACTGCTGATATATTTCTATAGTGTTTTATTTTTTTTAATGTATGTTTCTCAAACTGCTAAACGGTGTGTTTTTTTAAATTTTTTATATGAAAGTTGTTAAAAATCAAATTTTAAAATAGCCAATAATTAATTAATCATGTAGTAGCGATACTTCTCCATTTGCTAGAACAGAAAGTAATGTGAAACGAAGAGTACACTATTGTATTAGTACTACTTAATAATAAAATGGCAGGCAGACAAGGTTAGCAATCGTTTGCTTACATAAGTAGAATGTTTGGTATGAAAGTCTCAAATCTTGCAAACTACTCCCAGTTTCGGCGAGTAAGAGGAAGAGATTAGAGGGAACGTAAGAGGAAGGAAACAGGAGGGATCAAGAGATGGGAGGAGTCAGGGAGAAGATCATGGTGAGTGCCCTAACGGGGGTGATGAGCCCTCTGATTGGCAAGCTCACCAACCTCATGGGCAAGGAGTACGCCAAGCTCAAAGATGCAAGGAAGAATGTGGAGACTCTCAAGAAGGAGCTGATGGCCATCAGTGTGATGCTGGAAAAATATGCGGCCATGGAGAACCCTGATGTGCAGGTGAAGGCCTGGACAAAGGAGGTGAGGGAATTGGCCTATGACATCGAGGACAGCATAGATCTCTTCACCTACCATGTTGATCATGAAGAACCAGGTGGTTTTGGCAGCACCAAGACCGGTCTCCAGAGGATTCTCAGTCAGAAAATCAAGAAGCTGAAGAATCTGCACTATCGCCACAAGTTTGCTGCAGAGATCCAGGAACTTCTGGTTCTAGTGAATGAAGTGTACGAGCGTCAGAAAAGGTACAAGCTTGAAGATATTACCTGCAGCAACTTGCACACGAAGATCGATCCTCGGTTGCCAGCTCTGTACGTGGAGGTGGAAAAACTTGTGGGCATTCAGGACCCAACCGAAGAAATCGTTGACTTGTTAATTGGTCAGATAAGTGGCAAAATGAAGCAGCGCCGGATTGTCTCTATCGTTGGACCTGGAGGTTCAGGGAAGACTACCCTTGCCAGTCAGGTCTACACTAAAATCGGTAGCCAATTCTCTTCTAAAGCTTTTGTGTCTGTGTCACAAAAGAGTAATATGAATAGCCTTCTATGGGAATTGCTATCTGAAATTCAACGAAGCTGCGGCGTATCAGATAATGATCATCAACCGGCAAATTCATATAGCAACCAACAACTTATCGGCAGGTTAAGGAACCTACTTACAGGCATAAGGTATATTTACTCAATCCCACTCTATGATGTGTTTTGACAGCACCCGTACTATTTATTTTTTCCTACTATGCCCTGTTCTGAGTTGTCTGTCTTTACTGTCTTTACTTTTTTTGGATTATAGATAAAAAGTCCGGCTTCTACACCCAATGTGGGTGTACACAACCATAGTTTCCTGTCTTTAATGACTTTTTGAAATAGAATGACTTGATGCTCTTAACTCTTGAAAATAAAAGTATCTTGTAATACAGATGGAGTGTTATAGAGTTCAATATCAAGTACTTTTCTTGATGCTTGATAAGATTTTACTCCATGTCACCCAGTTTTCTTTCAGAAATTTCCGGTGATATATGTGCACCTTTTTGAAATTTCCGGAGTATTTTACAAAAGGAGAAAAGTGATACAAGATTATAGCCCACAGCTGAACCATAATCATGAAAGAAAAAAATCACCACACCACGTGTTTACAACATAACCCTCGCTACTGAAACCTAAACATCCCCATGACACCCCTAAAGTGCGTGTTCTTTGAAGAGACGCCTTCAACAAGGGAATGATGATTGCGCTGCCGCCGCCCGCTCTGAGATCAGGACATGGTTTTCACCTAAAGAAACCACGCTCACATGCGTCGCCACTGCAAGCCCGAAGGCTAGGCTTTCACTCGTAAACTTCCCGTCGTCCCGTGCCAAAGAACGACCGTCAAGCTTAGAAGCCACAACCATTGGTCTTCAACACGCAGTCACCGCACCGACGCCTCGTCGTCGGTTGGCCATCAAGAAGGATCTCAAATTCCGGCACGCCCCAAATCCATCCACGCAGTTGGGTTGGATGGGGAGAGAGTGAGAGAGAAGAATGGATCCCCTCTCACCCACACTAGCCCTCTCAATGTGGCCATCTTGTGATGGCAAAGACGCAGCCACATGAGGACAAACTTCTGGAATTAGGGCCTGCCAAAGGTCTGCACCACCCACTCACGACGCTACCGTCGTCGCCACCTCGGTCAGATAACTCGTGGGGCACAGCCTCAAATCGTCCGACCAAAGCTCCGTCGCCTCGCCAATTTCCACGCCACGGCCTTCTGCCACCGCCAACACCACTCTGCGATGCCTCCGTGCAGCATCAGACTCCCAGACACCGCCCCTCGTCCTCATGGACTGCCGCCTCTATGAAACTCTTCTCCCGGACAAAAAAATCGGGCATTTCTCCAATGAGAGAAGCCAGATTCATTGCCGGGGAACCCAACGGCGAAGCCCTCGAGGTCAATACCGCGACTGTCCAGCTTCTAGGCCCCTCACCGCCAGCGCCACCAATTCAGATCTGTTCCTCCACGCATACCTGCCTGGGCTGCCGAGGTCGAAAGCAGTTGAGTGCCTCCGCACTGAAACCATCGAGCCGTCCTGGTTGGCCGAGTAGGCCCATCCCCAGCTGCCATCGTCGAGCTAACATGTCTGGAGTAGCGCCACACCGCTGCCCCAAAGCCACCTACACCGTGCCTTGGGCGTCCTCCCAGCAGCCTACACCGCCTCCATTAGCGCAGTCGCCGTCACGGTCGTGCCCACGCCGCTGCCGCATCTTCCTTCGCATCGCTTCCATTTTCGGCCACTGTTGCCTCTGCACGCGCCCGAGCTGATGCCTTTGCGCTCGCCCGCGCTACTGCCGCGACCTCCTCCGCACCGCTCCTGCACGACCGCCGCGGCCATCTTCGCGTTGCCGCTATGGCCTCCTTGGCACCCACGCTGCCACACGCGGCCTCCTTTGCGAGCCCGCGTCGCGCACTGCTGCAGTGTTCCGCCAGCCGGGGTTACAGATCCGGGCACAGGGTTGCCGGATTTGGCCGTCGGCACCCCCCAGCCGCGTCCTCCTTCATTCAGCTCTTGGCACACCCCCGCCGAAGCGTGAGCTGAGCGAGAGAGAGCACCCCGTCACCCCCGTCTTTGCGGCCGCCTGGCTCTGCAGACGGCCGCTCGGACGGCGGTGAGGCATGAGGGAGGAGAGGGCGGTGAGGTGCCGGCAGGAGAGGCGCCGCCCGTGTCGCCCGGGGGTGGGGCGGCAAGGTGAAAAAAGGTCAAAAAAATGTGCACTTTTGAATGACTAGGAGCGTAGCGTGGGCGGCCCATAAAGAATATTACTTCTGTTTATGATGCTGATTCAGTTTGAAAGTAGTGAAATTTAGAAAGAGGGACAATATAAAATGCTTGTGCATGCAATTTTGAATTCTTTTTGTATCTATATCTGAACTCTTATTTCATATTATTTCAATCCTTTGCTAAGATATACTGCATCACAAAATTGCACAACAGGTACCTTATTGTAATTGATGATGTTTGGTGTCAATCTGATTGGGAAACCATACAGGGTGTTCTTCCTAGAAACAGCCGGAACATAGGCAGAGTCATCGTGACAACACGTGCCCATAGTGTGGCCAAATTTTGTTGCACTTTCAAAGAGGATGTGGTTTATGAAATGAGGCCTCTCAGCAAAATTGACTCTAGAAAATTATTTATGACAAGGACTTTTGACGTAAATGAGAAATGCCCTGATCAATTGAAGAACATTATGTCTGCAGTACTGCATAAATGTGATGGTTTGCCATTGGCGATAATTAGCATAGCTAGTTTGCTATCTAGCAAACCAAGAACAAAAGAAGAATGGGAGAAGGTATTAAATTCAATAGGCTCTACGCATGAAAAAGATACAGGGCTGGAAGTTGTTGGTAGGATATTATCACTTAGTTACTTCGATTTGAGTTATCCTATAAAAACTTGCTTATTGTACCTTAGTATTTTTCCAGAAGATTACAACATTGATCGAGATAGCTTGATATGGGGCTGGATAGGTGAAGGCTTCGTGGTCGAGAAAAATGGCTATACTTTACAGGAAGTAGGAGAGTGCTATTTCAATGAGTTTATAAATAGGAGTATGATCCAACCAGCAGAAGTGGGATATGATGGTAAAGCAGGTGCTTGTCGAGTCCATGACATAGTACTTGCCTTCATCATCTCTCGGTCAATTGAAGAAAATTTTGTAACTATAGTGGGTCATCAGGAAATGTCATTTCGTCATGACAAGATTCGAAGGCTCTCTTTCAGGAACGGGAAATCAATGGAAACTGTGAATTTGTCACATGCCCGTTCTCTCTATCTTGGTGGCTTCATCAATTCTAAGTATTTTATGGAGGATCTAAAAAATCTGAGACAGCTCAAGGTTCTTAGTGTACAATTTTACCAAGTAGAGGATGGCTATGATTTAACAGATAGAACAAAATCTTTGGTCCCAGTTCTATGTGATCTTGGGAAACGTACCCTTCAGTCTTTACTCATTTACAGTGACAATAAGAGTTCTGATATAGATCGCCTTGTGGATTCGCTGTGTCCTTCTCTTCTCCTGAAAAAATTTGAGGTGGGAGGCAAAGAAGGCTGCCTCTCCAAGTTCCCTAAGTGGATCAACCCATCACTTACCGAGCTGACAAACTTATATTTAAGTGTTCAACAAATGGAAGGGGAAGATCTTCAGATGCTTGAAGGATTGCATTCCCTTCTTGCCCTCCATATAACCGTACGCAAAACTCCCAAAAATGGACATCGGGTGAGTCGAAGTGGATTTCCCTCTTTAACACATCTTTACTTCAGTGATACCCGTGGACCAGGTTTGACGTTTCTAAAAGGTGCTATGCGGAAGCTTGGCATGAAAACAGTTTTACAGGGAATTAAGCAAATGACAAGAGTTTAGGACTTAAAGTGGATTACAAATAACAAATATTAGCTTAATGGTAATGATATGATTACTAAAGCACACGATGGTCGTTGATCTGCGTTTGCAAGTCATGTGTGTGCCCAGTCGTTCGATGCTCTATAACCAAGTCGTCAAAGTATATAAGCTAGCTGCCGACTTCACTATTTTCTTCAGACTTCAGACTTCCAATTGTATCTCTGAATGTTTCTTCAGACTTCAAGCATATTTCTGAACTTCTGAATATTCTGAACTAAAAACTTTCTCATTTCTGAATTTTCTGAATTACGGTCATGACACGGTCTCGGTTCTTCCCAGCCGTGGCTATTTGTGGTTGATAGCATTGACCGTGACTGGCCGAGGGCCGGCGTTGGGTTTCAGAGTCGGCCGCATCGGCGAATCGCCCGTCCCTCAGTTACCTGATCACCTCACCGGGATTAGTCGAGTTAGAAAAGGCAATGGTTAATGGGCTCATGGGCCATGATTAGTTTGAGCTGTGTTTGTTATTTTTAAGGTCTTGGTGTTATTTTGACGTAAGTCGAAGAATGTAATCATTTTTTTTATTCTCTCTATATTTATTGTACTAGGATTAGTCACATCTCATTCCAAATTCTTATATTTTAGTGTTTATTATAGTATTCTTCATGGTCGATATATGGTTATCAAAATAGGTCCGGCTATCTAGCATCTGGGCACCAGAAACATAATTAGCGTTCGGTATTTCCATTATGGCTCTGTTAGCTTCACGCATCCGGCATCCTGTTTCCACACCTGCTTTCACCATTTTTTCCGGACGTGTCTTTCAGAATTAAAAGTTTCAGTTTCAAATAAAAAGGATTTCCACAATAGAGGAGATAGAAGGAAAAAATCATTTTTCAGATAGAAAGGAAATCCTTGTTTTGAAATAGAAGGAATTTTTCAATTTAAAAAGAGATGGAACTTTCAATCTGAAATAACTGGAACTTTTAATTTGAAGGAATTTGAACTTTCAAATAGAGAGGAAGCAGAAAATTTTCAAATGGAAATAAAAATTAAAAAAAGAAAGCAAATAAAAAATTCAAATAGACAGGAAATCCAAATTGTCAAATAGAAAAAAAAAACACAAAAAACATAATACAGCGACGGCAATACGCGAGGCCCCGCCACTGGTGGTGGAGATCCCCGTCGGTGATGGCGGACGCGACGAGGGCGGTGCCGGCCCTTCGCCGCCGGCCGGGGGAGGTGCTGTCATCGATGGCGGGTGCAGGGGAGGGGCTGCAGGAGCTCGCCGCCGCCACCAAGAGCAGGGCATCATGCAGACTCACCGCCGCGCCACAGGGAGACGGCGTGGCCTCGCACGCCAGTCAGGGTAGCCGGCGTTGACACGCAGGCTCGAGGAAGCATCGACGACATTGGCGCGGGGAAGGCCACCATCGGCGCGGGGAGCGACATGTGGAAATCGTCGAGACGGAGGGCGGGGATGTCGATGGTTTGACGTGATAGGAGGCGGTGCGGCCTCGCCGCCGTAGGTTGGAGCAGCGGTTGCGGTGCGGCCTGCGGGGGGTGGGGGTGGGGGATGCTTAGGGGCCACGCCGTCGTGGGTGGACGACCCAATTTGGATATGGAGGTCTGTATCTAGGAGGTTGGGTAAAAATAAAGGAGAAATGCAAAAATTTTAACGAGAGAATTAACGCATTCGGACCACGCGAAGCTGAATCCTTGACAACCGTAAGTCTACAATATTTCAGTTTTTGTGAGCCATGATTTCTAAAAGCTTTTTTTCACACCCCCTATTTTGGTTTTTGGACCCAAGGAAAAAAATCCGTCCTTCCAGTAGCATCCCTATATGTTCACATACAATTGTTCGATTAACCAAGGTCAGCAATCATACTATTCCTAATCATTTTAGTACTGACCTCGTCACCTCGCCCGTGCTTGCTGGCTTGCTGCTGTCTGTCGTCCTCGCCCGTGTTTGCTGCCGGATTCCCGCCTGCGGCCGCCGCGCACCCAAGCTCCCACCGGCCACCGCCGCACGCCCACGCCTATGCTGCCGCCTGCGCCGCCGGATGCCGCCGCGCGCTGAGAGCTGAGAGAGAGAGAGCGATGGACATCAGCACATGTGGTTAGAGAGAGACACCCCCAACTGGGGTGCGTAGAATTGCTCTTGATGTGTGGCAGCGCACGGTAGATTTGAGTGCTTTCGCCGCTCAGCAACTGTTTCGAGTCATGCCATGCCAATTCATGGGTGTTCCACTGTGACTGTGATCTCAATCAGTTGGAGGTGTGCCATGTGAATTCTTTCCCTTAATACACATGAATACATCATCTCATATGAACATGTACGGATTTTGGCCTGCAATTTAATTTCTCTGAAAATTTTGTGTATACATGCATGTTGTCATGATAGTGGATAGTTAATTTACATGATTAACGAATTGGTTTTATGTAATTAACAAACTTCAATGGCAAATTAGTTCTCTTAGTGCTGGGTACACAGTCACACAGCTTGTTTAATCTTAGCCTAGCATTACTATATAGTATGCTGCTATATATCTCTGAATAATTTGATTAGTCTGTATATGCAGTGATATGGCTTTCATATCACAATTGAGTCAAATTCCATCACTCCATCAGTAATACAAATCAGAAAAATTAATTGTTTCTTCTGATTTTAGCAATGGAGTCCCCAAAAGTGGTAAGTGGTTGCAATGGAAATCTGGTAGCTCCAGGGAGCTTTTCTTTTCATCGTATGAACTCTGTTTTATGCTTTATCCTAAAGGCCAATCTGTATTGATCTTAAAAATGAAGGTAATTGGAATATCGTCATATAGTCTTCTTGAATACATAGGTAATTGACGTGGCACTTACATGTTTGTTCTTGATCGGTTATTCCGTACAAACCAGGATTAATTGAAATTACTTTAAGTGAGTTCTCTCCAGACATATCTATTCGGGAGGTACAAGTGCTTGTCAGATATAAAAAGTACGAACCTATCAATAATGGGACATATTTTAAAATATAAAATGCACATTATCATTTTTTATGAGCTTCAAATGCAAGAAAATATCACTAAAGATTATAGTTTGTTGTTGCATTGCACCGTTAAAACAAGTGAATTGACCCGTTAACGCATGAATATTTTTGCTAGTTTCTAAATATATATCTCACTCACCAATCAATTAATCAAGGTCAATCCATATCAGAGTACGTTTTCATCCTCCTCATTCATCCCACACCAAACATACCAAAGTACTATCATCGTCTCAAAATATAATGGCTTATGCCGTTTTTTATAAAGATTAATGTTGGGGTGAAAAAGAGTTACGATTGGTTGAGAAGATGAGGTAGGTGAAAAAATTAAATGAGGAATAATTATGATTGGTAGAGATATGATAGATGGGTGTAAAAAATAGTTGTATTTTGAGACAAAATTAAATTGCTCAGGTATTTATATTTTGAGACTAAGGGAATAATATTTATATAATCACCGGCCACATTTTACTGTTCCTTGATGACTCGATCGATCACGCAAGCACACAACAAAAGCCCGAAAAAGAATTGCATCACAAAGAGACACAATACACTCCACTGCTGATACGCATCGAACACACGCCATCCCGAACAAACAAGTTACTACAAACAAGATAACAAGAAGGCCGGAAGACTGTGTGGCTGCTGGGCGTGGCCACGTAGGGTAGCAACAGGTGGGGTGGTTTTTTTCCGAAAAAGCCATCTCATTTGTTAGTAATTCGGTTTAGGTCCCTGGTGAAAAGAGGATAATGCGTGGAATTGGGCTGATATGTAAATAATATAAACTGAGATGCTTTTATGAAAAAAATAATGACCGCGGTAAAAATCCCACCCCGAGCCCTAGCCGTCCCCGCCGCCCCTTTCTCTCTCTCTCTGCCTCCCGCTCTCCCGTCGCCGCCACCGCTGTGACGTCCTCCGCCGCCGCCTCCCCGCCTCTCCCCCCTCGCGCCACCGCTCCGTCCGCCGCCGCCGACCGCCGCCGCCGCAGCCACCTCCTCTTCTCTCCCCCTTTTTGGCGGAAGCAGCGGCGGCGGTGCGTCGCCGTGGGTGGGGTTCGCGGTCGGCCGGCGTCGCTGGCCTTGCGACGGTGACGGTCGACCGGGGGCGGGCGGATCTGGCGGCGCCGGCCCCGGTCGCCGCGGATCAGTCGCCGGCGGCGGCGGCAAGACACGGCGAAGGCGGCGTTGGGTCGCCGGAGTGGGTGGAGGAGAAGGCCGTCTTCTCGCCGTCTCTTCCTCTCCCCCTTGCTCTTCCTCTTCCTGTCGCGGCGGCGGCGGCGCCGAGGCAACGACGTCAACGGACAGGGGCCGGTGGGTGCTCTACTGCAGCAGGTGCGGAGATGGCGGTGAGCGGCGGGGCGGTAACGGGGACGACGTGGATCTGGCGGATCGATCCATCCCCTTTGGCTAGGGTGCCGACGCCTTCAAGTTCGAGCTCGAGCTCGTCGGGTCTTTTCGTCATTCACCTGACTGGTTGAGGAGATGTGGTCGTCTCACGGTTCCCCTGTGCCCTGTCTCCTTCCAGCATGGCACCGGCGGGAGAGGCGGCAGCGAGTGGTCTCCGCCTCATTGGAAAGATTCTCTCGGTGGGGACGCCCATCCTCTTCCCTGCAACATGACTGATGCGCTTTTTCTCCGTACTGTTCCTGCTCACTGTGTCAGCTTCTTCTTGGTTTGGATCGGGAGGTGGGAGGAGGAAGTCACCTGCGGGAGGGTATACTTGGTGGTAGGGAGCAGTAGTGGCTTTGGCGGCAGCGCCGATGGCGACGAAAGACACCGATTTCTATGAAGTGCTCGACGTCTGCTGCCGATGGCGATGAAGGAGACCGATTTCTATGAAGTGCTCGACGTCTGCCTTGCCGCTACCCACGACGAGATCCACAAAGCCTACTACATATCAAGGTTTAGCTTCTTTGCCGCCATGCAAGGCAATTATCTTGTTGCTTCAATCTAATTTGAGAGTTGTACGAGTCAGGGGCATCCTGACAATAACCCCAATAATCAAGCTATCGAGAAATTTCAGGTCGTTCATGCCACTCAAGTTCATTTCTTGGATGGTTTCAGGTTTCTTACTGATTTATTTCAGTTGCTCTGTCTGACCAGCTGAGCTTCTCATTGGTTTTGCAGTCGCCTGGAGAGGCCAAACAAGTGGTGAGTGGCACTCCTCGCAATCAGGCCTACGATTGCTACGGCCGGAGCAGCATATCCAAGTAGCGAAGCCCAAAAGCTATATACAAGCAGCTGAATCTGTGCATAAATTCAACTCGAGGTTCAGACTGACAAGATGTTTTGTTTTTTTCTTAGGGAGAACATGCTGGATGGCGCTGTGGTGTTCATCCTTTTTTCCAGGAGTGTTCCATTTGAGAACTACATCAGCCACCTTGCAATGGCAACAATGGCTTCCTCCTAGATGACAACTGACAACAACAACCCTCAAAAGATTGAAGGTAGGCACATCAAGGTCAGTGGACTCAACAAACGGGCAGCTATATGTGCTTATGGATGACCAAAGCCAGTTTGATCGTCTTTTTGATGGAATGTTGGTGCTTGGTAGACACCGACGCCCCTGAAAGGAACTAATTTAACGATCTTAGTTCAATTCTTTTAATAAATATCTTTGTAGGTGCATTTTCTCCCTCCCCCCAGCTCACTGCAGCATGATTTCAAGACAGCTGTTGGCATTAGGGATAAGGAAGCCTGAAACCCATCATTTTTTTAGCAGAATTATATTTTTTTTCCTTTTCTGAGGCTGCATGCCAATTGGAGCTATTGTTATCACTTCAGAAGTAGTGGATATAATTTTTCAGAGTTGCAATCTAGCTGTACACATAATCTATGACATGAACTTATTTTTCTTTTAGTTCTCCATACATCAGTTTTCGGTGCTGTCATCATAGAAGCAATTGAAGATTTACAAGTAAAAGCCCACTCTTCATAATAACACAATGTCCACTTCTAAATGGAGTTTGAGTCAGCTACCTTGAATTCTTTGCTTGGTCTTTCTTGCATCATGTATGTGCTACTCTAATCACAGTTGAACAGCCTCACATGAATTATTCCCACTGTTAGTTCATTTGTGTATTAATCCCTACTCAGCTTTTCAGATAATTGGCTAATAAAATATCTCATCCAATTTTCTGAAGAATGTCATATTTTTCTATGAGGTATGAAAGAAACCATGCGTGAACTGCATATTGAACGAATTAGGTCTATTGCTCTTATAAGTAGTTCTTCTTTCAGTGTTTGTCAAAGGTGTAATTTTTTGTTTGGTTTATGGCTGAAACATTTTTGTGGTTCGAGGAGTCCATTTTTTTGGCAACTTGAGGGAAGAGGAATGGGAGTTTTGATGAGGGAATTGATGGTGAGATTAAGAAGGGAAATTGATTTTTAGTCTTAATCTTCAGTTTGGTAGAGACGATGGGAATTTAGTAGGGAGTTTAGATAGAGACTAGATTTAAAATTGAGTATTTCCCTTGCTAGATCTTAAATTATTTAGAGCTGCAATTTTGTGGTATCCATTTTTCCTTGTTCGTGTCGCATCTTTTGACTTCTTTTTACCAGATTTGCAGAGGCAGAGAGCAAGCTGAATGCTGGAATCTTGGTTTGACTGCCTTAACATCTTCTCCTTATAATCCACTTTCATTGGCCGGCTCAAAGATCAGTAGACAGATAAATAGTTTCACAGACACTCCCAATGGCTATCTTCAGAGTAAGTATAGAGTTGCCTTGGACATGCTGCAGTTCTATTGGTATGTTTATGTAGATTTTTGTGTTATTTATTATCTATATTAATATTTGGATGGCATTTGGTCAGCATTTTATCTTTGCTGCCAATGTAAAAATAAATGTGTTCTTTTGATTTGTATGTGTTTTTGTTCCTAAACAATGACGTACCTACTGTCTCAAGTGATTTTGTGTGAATTTTTAGTAAAATTGCACGATCAAATTTGTGACCTATCATCCAGAAAAGAGTGTACCCTGCCATTGGCCATTGCTCTTATCTTCTTAGTTATGCTGCAGTAGAGCTCAATTTAGATTTATATTTTACACTGTACTGTTCAAAGTCTGAAACTTGAAAGTGTAGTTAGTTGAAGAGACGCGGGAATTCTTTATGGTACGCTACTGCTATAATTTGTAAATTTGCTTATCTTTCATCTGAATGTGCGCGGTATTACTCAAACCTTGTAGTCAGTAGTACTGATTTATTGCTCTCTTAGGGCCTCATCATTTGCCAATTGGATTATAATACAATGTGAAAATTTGATTTTTACAGTTAATTTTGAATTTGATTTTAGTTTTTTTTTCATTATAGTTTTTCATTACAGTTTTTTTTTTCAAATTTCAGGTTATAAAGCAGCACACCATAATACAATATTGGTTAGCTAAAGCCTGTGAGATAATTGGAGCCTGATGTTTTGGTTTGTCTAACCTAAGTGCATAATTTCAGGAATTTAGCAGCCTACACCACCGTAATCTGTCCTTGCAGTCAATGCAACATAGAGCCATAGACAGGTTCTTATCTTGCTGACCCATCTTGATTCCAGATCCATCTTGTTTCCAGTCTGTCTATGTTTGTCAGTCAAATTTCTATATATTCTAAAGGTGCTCTTAACGATTATGTGTGTTTAATCATGTGTGGGAACCTGCAATTATGAGGGGAAAAATGTCATGTTGCCAAGCTTGATCTCTGTTTTCTTAAAAACCTGACAGCTCTTTCTGCATGTTGATCTGTATGTGCAAGCATATTTCTGATTACACTTATTTAATCTTGCCACATGATTTTCAGATATTTCTTGCAAATGTTTTTTTAAGTAACTGCCAATTTTTATTACTGAATTGTAAGGCCGTTTTTGTTATTTTCTCTAGGCTACATGGCTTTGAGTTTATTCGCTGCATAGGACATTTTCCCTTGACATAATTCAGCAAGTTCTCTCCATGGTGAAAATATCTGTGTTTTATTTTATTTTTCTCAAGATAATTGTATTTCTCTAACTATCTTGACCAAGGCGCTGCTCGGCTGCCTTTGCTATGGCTGCCGCGGGATGCAGCAGCAAGCAAAGCAACATGCTCCGTGCCTTGCTATGCCTGCAGCACAGCCGCATCAACACCACAGCAATGGCTACCGATCAGCCCCTAAGTTTTTTTCCCCTGTTTCAATTAAGCTGCATGTTTACACGATGTCAAGGTGTCTCGGTTGAGCTGCAATTATCAGCTGTTGGTGACATTGATGATGTGATGATACTGATTTGGAGTGTTGGGTTTTCTCAAGAGTTTTAGAAAACAATGTGAATGACGTTATATTCGCATCAAAATTAATTAAATAATCTCATCATTTGTGTGTTCGTTTACAAACCAAACTTTATAGTGCAACTTTCTTGAACACAATGCTCCCACACCTGCCTCACTGTTGGCCTTGTCAGTGTTTTTTGTTCATCTTGTATGATCTGCTTGAGAGTAATTGTGTTAATTGTAGTTGATTAATTGAATTGATATTTTCTGAATTTCTGATGTACTGCATGGTTTGTTTGTGCTTGCAGTGGCTAAACCATTTTCCTGAAAGAATCCATGTTGTCTTGAGCTAGGAGCTGAGGAGCCTCGGAAGAATTTTGGGGGAGATGCCGAGGTGGACATCAAAAGGCAACGGGATAACGTGTTTACAAATG
>CM002478.1:5784554-5871911 GCA_000325765.3 Leersia perrieri
TGCGCACCTTACAACCAAAAACGGACGGACGAATCGATCGAAATCTCGCGAAAATGATGGCGTAGTGAAGAACAAGTTTGAGCAAGAGGAAGAACTTAAGAGCTTGAGCAAGCAAAAATGGTCTCAGGGTTGTCGGCTGGAGAGGAAGGAAATGGATATAAAGGGGTGGACAAATTAATCTCGGTTCATGGCTTAAACCCGGACTAAAAGTCACACTTCAATCCCGGTTTGAGACACGAACCCGGACTAAAGGTCGGGGGACCTTTAGTCCCGGTTTGAGACACAAACCCGGACTAAAAAATACTTTTAATCTCGGTTCGTGAGCTAAACCGGGATTAAAGGTCCCCTGCTGGACACCAACCGAAATAGCCGTTAGGACACGAAGCTTTAGTCCCGGTTGGTAGTACGGACCGGGATTAAAAAATGTTTTAGTCCCGGGCCCAATTTTGTCCGGGACTAAATCTCTAGATATTTGCCCCGTTGTCTACTAGTATCATATTTGCTGGCAGCAACTACTATCAAGGCGTTGACTTGTAAATCAATAAACGAAGTCAGAACAAGCTATATATGTACTTATTATGATTATTTTAGATGCAATGCAACTGGTACGAAACCTCCAAGCATACTCTTAACTCTTTTGTTTTTCTCTCTTCAAGAAGCTGTCCAGATTCCAGAGAGTATCAATAGCAAAAGTCAAACGATGTTCACATGAGGGATCATCAAGTGGCAGGATTCTTTATCACCACTATTGTCCTTGAACAGGTTGGTTCTTAAGCTTCTATCTATCTATATATACAAACTTCAGCAGTCTTGTCTAGCATATAAGCGTGGGATAGTAACTGATAAATTAAAGGGTTGTTTGAGCTGGATGCCCTGATATCTATAGTATATTCTGTTAGTATTACAGGCAAGTAGACCCAATTCTAATGTGTGTTACATGAGCAATCATTTGCTTACATAAGTTCCATGTATGGATATGAAAGTGTCAAATCTTGCAAACTACTAAGAGTGAGGGATTTAGAGGGAGAGGGAAAGAGAAAGAGGGGACGGAGAAATGGGAGGAGTAGGGGAGAAGATCATGGTAAGCGCCCTGACAGGGGTGATGAGTCCTCTGATTAGCAAGCTCACAAACCTCATGGGTGAGGAGTACGCTAAACTCAAAGGTGTGAGGAAGCAGGTGAATCGCCTTAGGAAGGAGCTGATGGCCATCAACGTGATGTTGGAGAAGTATGTGGCCATAGAGAAGCCTGACGTGCAGGTTAAGGCCTGGACAAAGGAGGTGCGAGAGCTAGCCTATGACATTGAGGACCGGATAGATCTCTTCACCTTCCATGCTGATCATGAAGAACAAGGTGGCTTTGGCAACACCAGCACAGGTGTCAAGAGGATTCTCCGCAAGAACATCGCTAAGCTGAAGAATCTTCACCATCGCCACAAGTTTGCTGCACAGATCCAGGAACTTCTGGTTCTGGTGAATGAAGTGTGCGAGCGGCAGAAAAGATACAAGCTCGAAGAGATTACATGTATCGATTTGCATACGAAGATTGATCCTCGGTTACCAGCACTCTACGTGGAGGTGGAAAAACTTGTGGGCATTCAGGACCCAACCGAAGAAATCATTAACCTATTAATTGGTCAGAAAAGTGGCAAAATGAAGCAGCGTAGGATCGTCTCTATTGTTGGACCTGGAGGTTCAGGGAAGAGTACTCTTGCCAATCAGGTCTACCAAAAAATTAATAGCCAGTTCACTTGTAAAGCTTTTGTTTCTGTGTCACAAAAGTGTAATATGAATAGCTTTCTATGGGAGTTGCTATCTGAAATTCAAAGAAGCTGTGGCATATCAGATCACGATCATCAATCGGCAAGTTCATATAGCAACCAACAACTCATCAACAGATTAAGGAACCTACTTACAGACAAAGGGTATGTTTACTTATTGTTAATTCCCCTCTATCATATGTTTTGACAGCACCCATACCCATTCATTTTTCTCCTACTATGCCTGTTTAGTGATTTTTGGAATATAAAATCTTTAATGAAAAAAAATGTTCGTACAAAGTCGTAAATTATGATAGTAGGCAAGATCAGAAATTCAAAAGGTCTCCTGGGCAATTGGGGTTGGGCCGGTTGTTATTCATAAGCTCTAAAACCTTGAAATTAAAAGGATAAGAGTCATTAAAAAATAAAAAGTATTCTGTAATACAGCTGAAGTGTCATGGAGACATGGAGTTCAATATAATCAAGCATACCACAAATTTCAACTGATTCAAATGCTTGCTGCGATCTTACTCTACGTCACCCAGTTTTCCTTTGAAATTTTTGGCAATACATGTACACTTTTAAAATAGTAGGAGCATGGGTGACCCATAAATAATTTTACTGCCTCTTTAATCATACTGATTCAGTTCAACAATTAGAAACAGGGAGGGAGATACAATGCTAAATGCTTATGCATGTAAATATGAATTCCTTTTGTATTTTATTGCTGAATACCAAGGTTATAAATCTCCCGCTATAGCTGCCGCTATAGCCCGCTATAGCTGTTTAGGAAGGATTTTGCTAACCGCTATAGATTGATTTAGCCTGTTATTGGCCGCTATAGCTCCATTTAGCCCGCTATCAGCTGTTTGGAGGAGGCAACCGCTAAATGCCTTAGCCCGCTATTTAAAACCTTGATAAATACTCTTAATTTGTATTATTTCAATACTTTGCTGACATATACGGCATCATACAATTGCATTACAGATACCTTATCGTAATAGATGACATTTGGAGTGCATTCGATTGGGAAACCATACAATGTGCTCTTCCTAGAAATGGCCGGCAAATAAGCAGAATAATCATGACAACACGTATCCACAGTGTGGCCAAATTTTGTTGCATTTCCAATGATGACGTGGTTTATCAAATGAGACCTCTCAGCAAAGTTGACTCTAGAAAATTACTTCTGACAAGGACTTTTGATCTGGATGAGAAATGCCCTGATCAATTGGATGAGATTATCTATGCAATATTGCATAAATGTGATGGTTTGCCATTAGCCATAATTAGCATAGCTAGCTTGCTATCTAGCAAACCAAGAACAAGGGAAGAATGGGAGAAGGTGTTAACTTCAATAGGCTCTATACATGAAAAAGATACAGAGCTGGAAGTTGTAGATAGCATATTATTACTCAGTTACTGCGATCTTCCTGTTCCTATAAAGACCTGCTTGCTGTACCTAAGCATTTTTCCAGAAGATTACAAGATTAATCGAGATAGCTTGATATGGGGATGGATAGGTGAAGGTTTCGTGGTCGAGAAAAAAGGCTATACTTTACGGGAAGTAGGAGAGTGTTATTTCAATGAGCTTATAAATAGGAGTATAATCCAACCAGCAGATGTGGGATATGATGGTAAAGCAGTTGCATGTCGAGTCCACGACATAGTACTTGCCTTCATCATCTCTCGATCGATTGAAGAAAATTTTGTAACTATACTGGATCGTCAGGAAATGTCATTTCGACATGACAAGATTCGAAGACTCTCCTTCAGGAACGGGCAATCAAAGGAAACTGTGAATTTGTCTCATGCCCGTTCTCTTTATCTCTTTGGCTCACTGAGCTGGATGCCAACACTCCTGGATCTGCAGGTTCTGCGCGTATTATGTATGGAATGTGGTTTCGTAAAGAAAATATCAGCTGATCGTTTCTTAAAGAAAATACCAGCCCTGTATCAAAATTTACAAGGTTCTGCTTTGGAGGATGATTATCTTGAGAACATTGGGAGTTTAATTGATCATCTTGAGAACATTGGGAGTTTAATTCATTTAAGATATCTGAGGCTCAGTATGACAGAAATTGATAATCTCCCTGTCCAAATAGGGAGGCTGGCATTTTTGCAGACACTTGATCTGAGGAAAAGTAGTATAAAACAGTTACCACAAGCTATTATCCTGCTTAAACGTTTGCTAAATCTGATTGGCAAGGGACTCATATTGCCAGATGGGTTTGGCAGTATGGAAGTTCTCCAAGAGCTATCTGGCCTTGATGGCGTCATCAATTGTATGTATTTTATGGACAATCTACAAAATCTGAGACAGCTCAAGGTGCTTGGAGTACGATTTAAACAGGTAGAAAACGGTGACAATTTAAGAGAAGGAACTAAATCTTTGGTTCCAATTCTATGTAATCTTGGGGAACATAGTCTTCGATCTTTATTCATTTGCAATGACAATGAGAGTGCTGATATAGATTACCTTGAGGATTCGTTGTATCCTCCTACTCTTCTCCTCAAAAAGTTTGAGCTGGGAGGCAGAGAAGGCTGGTTCTCCAAGTTCCCTAAGTGGATCAATCCATCACTCACCGAACTGACAAACTTAAAGTTCAGTGTTCAACAAATGAAAGTGGAAGATATTCAGATGCTTGGAGGATTGCCTTCCCTTCTTGCCCTCAGTATAACTGTACAACAAACTCCCAAAACTGGACTTAGGGTGAGTCGAAGTGGATTTCCCTCTTTAACACATCTTCACTTCAGTGACATCCATGGACCAGGTTTGATGTTTCTAGAAGGTGCTTTGCGGAAGATTGAGAAATTGGAACTCAAGTTCACAGTTGAAAAAGCACTGAGTGCATATTTCGGTTTTGGTTGTGGCATCCGACACCTCTCCGCAGTCAAGCATATCATCATCGCAATCATCCCATGGTTGAAATCAACATGCTGTAGCCCAAGAATTTTTCAGTCTGAAGTCTGAACAGAACCCTGGTACTTTGCTGGAGAGAGAGTGTTCTCAAACTTATTGATCTCACTGTGATCTCAGAAGTTAAGGCTTGAGACTCTCAAGTCTATTATCAATGATCAAGTCAAGATGCTTCCCCATAATCCCATTTTTGCAGAGGATGTAACAGACTAGCAGGCATATAAGCTCTTATGCACAACTCCCAGGGTGTTTGGAGGGAACGAAAGGCACATGCAAAGTTGTAGGAAGCTTGTGGTCTGTAGTGCAATTCATATCACTGTAATAACTTTCATAATTTTATAGCACTGAAAATATGTATCGATGGACTCATGGTTGCAGACTTGCAGTGCAGCTATGATCTCAATAATTTGGATGTTCTCCCTGCTGCAATAAGTTAAAAACAAATTCCGTCTACAGATTGTTAGCATCGAATTTTCTAGACCACATTGGGCTTGCAAAGTTTTTGTTCTTTTTTCCATTGTTTCTCTTCTAAATAAAAGCTTATACTGGTGATCTCATTTGTTTCTAATATTTTGTTTCAGTCCTTATTTGGACGAGGCTCAATTCCCTGGCCTATCTAGGTGTGTAAGCTGAGATTTTATCTCAAAATTATATCAGATAGGCCAGGGTTTCGTCATCCAAACAAGGCCTCCCATAGGACGAATTCTCAGAAGATCATGTAGGATGGAATCCTTAAGAGTCGTTTCTTCCAGTTGGAACTGTTCGTTTAGATGTTGTACTTCGAATGTATTACTCTCTTACAGATTATAAGTCGATGTAGCACTCTGCTGTAGCGACTTATATCGTGTGATGGGAAGAGTATATATGAAAATAAATAACAAAACAACAAAGGGAAACTAGTTTAATGTAAAGAATAGGCTAAGGAAAAGTTTTATATGCAGTATAACAAGTAAAGCATATTCTTTTAGATAATATAATATTGATTCCGGCCTTAACTTCGTAGAAACTACACTACAGTCAACTAGGAAGGAAGCCCGCTCACATGCGCGGGCATCTTATTTAACATGTTTCTTAAAATTTTATTAGACAACTTTTGTGTGGATATCTTTTTTAAGTTACCCTCGAAACACATAAGGTTTTAACTAATAATTTCTTGTAAGGTGAAATATAGAATTTTGAATTAATGGGAAAGTATTGTATTGCAACATACCAAGAATGTGTTAAATAATAACTTTAGTAATTCACTAATGAAACTGTGCATAAACTGTATCACGACTCAAGGATAACCCATATTAAAATATTTAAATAGGAATTAAATCTAAACACTTAAAACTCCCTCTAATGTGTTCCTAAGTCATCATGTGGTGCTCTAATAAATTTGAGAAATTTAAGAAATTCTAAGAAAAAAGCAAATCACCCAGTCTTTGATTTTCATTTAAGTGGACACATTATTTACCATTAGATCTATTTTAATCTATATTTTAAGAAATATCCCAACAAACTCTCTTATTCTCTCTCTCCTCACCTTATCCCTCCCTCACGGTGAAGGCACCACACGTACGTACGTTGCCGTATGTATGTACTACCCTACTCCCATCACCTCTATTTTATATATCCTTCTCCTATACTTTGGCCAACCTACAGATTTAAGCATGTATATCACAGAACTACAGAATTTGGCGTCACGTTTATCATAAAACTACAGATTTAATGCATCATATCGTAAAGTTGTAAATTTAGTATGAAATCGACAATGAAACATATATATATATATAATAGATTCATAGCACAATAGTATTTTTAGTTACAAAGATATATTTCTTTTGATTAAATTGATGCTAAATCTCTTTAGTTTTGCGATGCAATTGCTTAAATCTATAGTTTTGTGATATACTCCATACTGTGCCCCTTGGCCAGATGGTTAATTTTGACCATAAATTTTACCCTACAAGCTAGTGATCCAAAAAAAAAATGGGTGCTCTTATTTCTCTCGATCTCTCCTCGTCTTTCACCAACCTATGGGTCCCATATATCAACCACATTATAGCCTCACATACGCAACCATCACCGCTTTCACCCCTACCCCTTTGTTCCAATGCACCTCATCTGCCTTTGTTTTGATGCGGATCTATGCCACGATACATCATGCACCACGCTAATCACTCGTGCCTATTCATTCATCCGCAAGGAGGAATGAGTTCTTGACTCCAGAGCACATGATAAAATTAACCACATCATCCCCATTCCTTGTGCGCTCATCACATTGAACCCATCCTCACCAAACCTGCCTCTTCTTGGGCCATAGTTTTCTCGAACTTCCGCTATGACATTACCATTCTATAGCGCACCAAGATCATTTGTATTAATACGTCATACCAACCAACTTGGGGCAGATTAGGCCATGTTACCACGTCAAACAGAATCACCATGGCCCAAGGAGCAGAACACCTCAAGAAATACCCTCCCTCACAACATGCACACAGTGATCATCCTCGTCTTTTTCCACTTCCGGTGAACTGCCTCCGTGAGCCCTCATGAGTAAACCGATGAGCGTTGAGTTGTGTCTCTTTGTGTACACCATCACAATTAGGGTTTCCTAGCCCTGTGCATGCAATAGTTTGATCTATGGATCCGTAAATTAAGCCATCAGCGCTGGTCTGGAAGCTTTTCCATGCCACACCTTGGCCCAATTTGGAGGAGCTTCTATCATGTAATACCCCTTAGTCCAATAATTAAAATTAGAATAATGGCATGAAAAATTCAACTTTCGAACCGTTGCTCGAATAGGCGATCGGAAACTGTGGGTGCGTAGAGCTCGTCAAGTAGTGCGATTTGAAGTATAAGTTTATGGTGTTTAGAGTCCGAATGAAGTCCTGGTGATTGAATCAATTTGGACTATCGGATTTTAATTAACCTTCTCTATTTAACTAAAGGAAGAAAAAAAAAAGAAAAAAAAAACAAGAATCGGGATCGAGAGGCAGAGGCAGCCGCTGTCTGCCCTAACACCGCCGCCGCCCCTGCCCTCGCTGCGCCGTCGCCTTGCATCCTCGCCGCTGGTGCGCCACGCCGCTGCCGGGGAGCGCTGCCGCCGTTGTCAGACTCTATCTCTGGTTTGGATTCGTTGCTGTCCGCTGCGGCTGTGCATAGTGGTGTTGGTCTGTCTAAGTCGTTGCTGCTGCTGCCGTTAATCTGCTGTCCTGATGCTGCTGCTGCCGTTAATCTGCTACTGCTGTTAATCTGCTGCTGTGTACTGCTGCTGCCGCTTGCTGTGCTCAAAGGAAGGAGAGAAGGGAAAAGAAGATAGAAGAAGGGAAATTTGGAGAAATTGGTGGAAATTTCTAAAATTCATTGTTTTTTCTTGCAAATTAGTGCTTCAATGTAATTCTTTTAGTTAGTATGTGTTTCTAATTCAAATATAACTCGATCCGTTCCAGATAGTTTGAAATTAATTTGTTGATCGATAGTCTAAATTCGTATTTTTAAATTTGGCATTAAACCATCAAGATTCAGGATTGGTGAATTTGTCGTTATCTTTCCAACGCCGCTGGTTTCATTCAATTCCAATGAAAGGTTTAGGAGATACGCTAGATTCAGTGCTGCTGACCAGGTCCAAAATCGGTACAGCGGGTCGTTTTCTTAAATCTGGGATGGATAGAGGTAAATTTAGTCTCACCGAAAAACATAAAAGTTGTAGAGTATTTCCTGTAGATGTCCAAAGTCCTATTATTTGCTATTTTTCATTAGGTGGATTGTAAGATACTTGTATAATGATTAATAGGTTGACATATGTTGTTTTTGTGCGGGTTGACGAATAATTTAGTTTTTGGTCCGTATTTTTGCTGGAAGTCCTAGAAAGCGTTCTAGAGTCTAATATATAGATTTTCTCCATAGGTGTGGAAGGTTCTGGTACGAGAGGTGTTACGCCGTTTGACCGACAGGGTTAAAGGCAAGTGCATGACGAACTTACTAATGTTTAAATGGATGGTTTGTTGTGTATTCTTTGCTGCAATGTTGAATCATTCATGTATTTATCTCTCTTGATATTCTATGTTCATGTTTATATTCAAGTTATATGTTTTTATATGTTTATGTTCATGAGATATTGATTTTAGTTTTCGAAAATTCAAATACAATGCGTAGCCATGGAGTTGTGATCCTATGAGTAAGCGCTCCCCCCACTTTACTCGGCTTACCGTAATGCTTAAAGAATGTTCATGTATGTCCGGGAGGGGAACTACTACTTCTTGATATGAATTTTAAAGTCAGTTTAATTTTCCATTTGGTTTCTCTTTACGGTTGAAATGATGTATCGAAGTGCATGTTCTTTTAGTTTCATATTGTACTTGCTGAGTATTTTTACTCATTCTTGTGTTTCATTTATTTTTTTAGGTACTAAGTGATCCAGACATGCATGGGATGCAAGTAGCTCCTTGATCAACACCTTTTGCACACACATACATAATTTTAGCTCATTAGTTTGATTAGCATAAATTTTAAAATTAGACTTGTAAAGGCCGTTTGAAATGGTATTCTTTTATTTTATTACGGTTTAGGTGGACTTGTTGGTTTAGAATTCTGGGTTGATGGTTATTGTTTATCTATTAAACTGCTTGTCGTGGATGTTTATAAATACAGGGGAGACTCTGCCGAAATTTCTAATAATTTTAGGAGTTAGTATATTTTTTTTGTTAGGTTCAGTGTAGCACTCGTGGATACCTGGGGCGTTACATATCAACTGCAACGGCTTCTCTCAGAATTTTCAGTTGCCACAAACTCCAACCAAACAGTCCAAATTCTGGTCCATCTTCTGCTGGAAAGTGAACTAAAAAGTCAGAAGCTGGAAAAGTTGGGTCTTTTTAGCTTTTCCAGAATCTCAGAAGCTGGATAATAGTCAGCCGCTTCTCAAAATCTAAAGATTCCCCAAACAGGCCCCTATATTGCCAAAGCTTCTCAATCCTCCAGACGTAGTCCGTAGGAACCTAATTTAGCAATACACACTTACAATATTTTATGTGATCAACAATATGTATTATCTGTTATGTTTATAATGTGTTATTGCTATTTGGTTGACACAATATGTCCAATTATAATTGAAATAAAAATTCAAACTTGGGATATATTGCGTTTTTTGTACATCATTGCAGGCTAGAAAGTAATGAGGGGAGTGAGGAAGGGGATAGAGAGAGAGTCCACAGGAGGGAAGTGACGAGCGTACACATGTGTGCGGAGGGGTTGGAAGGAGAACAGGAGGAAGGGGATGTTTTTATATAACATATCTAATAGAGTAAAAATAATGGAAATACGTGTTTGAGTAAAACTTTTTTTTACGATCGAGTGAATGACATGTAAAGATTAGAATCTAACCCAAAATAAAATAATTCTCTTACAAAGCTGTTGTGCGGGCGTCCGATCCCATCCGAAATATTGGACGCCTGCACCACCAAGCCTCACGCAGACTTCCAAGCAAAAAAGAAAGCCGCACACGGACGCGCAACGCTAGGTGATGACGACGGCAGCGGCGCCCATGGCCGCAGCGGCGCTTAGGGACGGCGGCAGCGCCCGGATGCAGTGGTGGCCGGTGACGGCGGCACCCGCGGCCGCGTGACGGCGACAGGGTTGCGGTAAATGCCCCCTCTCTGCACCCTCCATTTCCTTCCCCATCCTCACCATCTATGGTGGCCGGAGAAAACCGTCATAGATGAAGAAGAAGGTAGAGACATGATTTGTGATTTTTTGATGTTTCAGCTAATGTATGTTGATGTTTCTTGCGTTGGACTCTAATGTTTCAATGAGTATTTCTACATTGTTTCAGATTTTGTCTTTGATTTTTTTGCGGGTTTGTTTGATGTCTCAAAAGATGAATCTCGATGTTTCATAACCAAGGGATTGAAACATATTTTCTACGGTGAAACATTTTTCTTCTACTCATGAAAAATCTAAAACATTTTTCACTGAAACATTTTATATCGAGCAGTGAAACATGTAAAATATTTTTTTATATTGAGTGAAACAGCGTCCGATAAATCGTCCGAATCGGACGTCCAGACGTTAGTCTCGTATGTGCATATGAATTTATTCCGTGGACCATAAATCCATAATTTAAGGGATTTTGGAGATGCACCAAGACAAATGTCTATGTACGTTCCAAAAATTGCTTATATATTTTGTGACAAAGTGGGTAGCATGCAAAGAAAATTAGGAGAAAAGATTTTTTTTCATAAAGATGGATCTAATTTTGGGTCCACTAATTTATTCTAAATTATGATTTTTTAAACACTAAATGATAGAGAAAGGGGACGAGGTACATGCCTTAGTTTTGTCCGATCGCAAAGGATTAGAGGAAGTTAAATCGACTTTAATTCCTTTTTAGATTGATAGATAAATAATGGGTCCACCGATTTAGAGAAAAACAAAGACGAGATGTCGGAAATTATAGCATTTTGTATGTGTTCAATTATTGGAATGCAATTCTAAGTCAAAATTTGTATTTCATACTTCCATCGATCTATTTTAGCTATGTAATACATTTTTCTTTTGTGGCATATAACGATGTAATAGATGTAGTCATTTTTTACGCAATTATTCTTAACTATATAAACAAACATGCATGTGAAGAAGCTATGGTCCACATGAATATTGAGTTATTGGTCGAGAGAATGCTGTTGTTCGTGCTGAGCAGACATACAAATCCAAAGTTACATCTTAACTTGATTAATTAACTTAACAAACTACCATAGAGAAAAAATAGGAGGAAAGAGGGGTACGGTGCAGAAGAAAAGAACAAAGGACCCGGGGACAACGTCGGTTATGAGGGAGCTGAAAATGAGATTCGTTTCTTTAGTCTCAACTCTAATGGCTTAAAATAAAGGGCCCACCATATAAATGAAAATCATGGGCTAGATACTTTGCTTTTTTTTCTTAGAATTTACAGGATTTTATCTAATTTAAGGGAGCGCCACATGACTGCTTGAGAGCATCTTATAGGATGTTTAATGGGTCTTTAGTATACAACAGATAGATAGATAGATTGCTGCAAGGTTTGCAGGATTAATAAAACACATAGTCCATAGCTATCAAAGTTGCGTAATGGCCTATCCTGATGCATAAATTTCTTAATTAATCCATGATCAAACAGCTGATCAATCATTTATGACCATCTGGTTGTGCGTGTTGAAGTATAAGTAAATTGCACACATTTTCTCATAATTCATCATGTGCCTAATGCCCAAAGGAAGGGTTCTTGGAGGTTGCTCACTTTAGTAACAACTAACAACTGCGTTCAATCAAGAGGTCTTTTAACTCTCTTTTCAGTCATATTTATTCCCAGAGGGTTTATGTCAAATATAAGACTGACAGTCCTTAATTACTCATAGGATCAAACAGCTCCCCATCCATTAGAATTCATGTTCCTAAATAAAATATATCTCAGGCACCACTCAATCCACATCAGGCGTACGTTTTCATTCTCCGTCACGAAATCACCAACTTAATTAGCACTACTCATTCATCTCACACCAAACATACCAAAGTAATACTAATATAATCACCGGCCACATTTTACTATTCCTTAATGACTCAAATCACGCAAGCACACAACAAAACCCCGATAAAATAAAACTTGCATCACAAAGAGAGACTATACACCAAACAAGCTCACGCCACGTCGACGCCGACAGCTATCGAGCAAGCACGCGGTCGAACACCTTGTCTGCATCACTCGCTGCCGCCGCCTTCGCCGGCAGCGGCGGCGCTCTCGGCGACGAAGTGGGCGATGCGAATCATGAGGTCACGGGCGTCATCGAACACCGGGAAGAGGTAGAACGCGTGTATGGCGTCGGGGTACTCGACCACCCTCACCTCCTTCCCCTTGCTCCGCAGCACGTCGGCGTACCTCCTCTGCCAGTCCTGCAGCGGGTCGTACCCGCCGACAACGAGGAGCACCGGCGGGAACGCCGGCGACTCGACGCCGGCGCACGACGCGTCGTCGACGACACAGCACGCCTCGTGCGTGCGGTCGCATCCGTCCGGGAGGAACGCGCGCCACATCCAGTCCGTCCTCGACACGCTCACGATCGGCGCCGCGCCGTCGAGCCGCATCTCCGACTCCGTCCTCTCCTCCCCGCCGAAGAACGGCTGGATCGCCACGACTCCCGCCACGCGCACGTTCCGGAACGTGGAACACTCGGTGGCGAAGCGGCGCGCCACGTGGTGCGCGATGTTGCCGCCGGCGCTGTCGCCGGCGAGGTAGCACCGCGACACGTCGAGCGGCGGCTCGACGATGGCGTGTTCGTCGTCGAGGAAGCGGAGGGCGGAGAGGCCGTCGTCGTAGGGAGCGGGGAATCGGTGCTCGGGGGCGCGGCGGTAGTCGACGGAGAGGACGGCATTGACCTCGCGGCAGAGGCGACGGCACACGCCGTCGAACGCCGCCGACGCCGCCGAGAGGAAGGCGAACCCGCCGCCGTGGAAGAACACGATCACGGGGAGAGGACTAGTACTACTCCCCTTGCTCACCGCAGTTGGGTAGAAGAGGCGGGCGCGGAGGCGGGGGGAGGAGTCGGGGCGGAGGACGATGTCGCGGGAGGAGACGCCGCGGCAAGGGGAGGAGAAGGCCGGGACGCGTGGGTCCAGGAGCGAGAGCGCGACGCGGTTGAGCGTGCCGTCGCCGCGGCGTGTGGCGTCGGTGACCCAGTCCACGGCTCTCAGCGACAGACGCATCAGCCGCGACATCGGCGGCTTCGGCTTCCGCCCCGGCGGCGGCGTCTCCGACGACATTATCGCCGACAGCGAGCGAGCTAGCGCGCGCGGGCTCGATGCAGAGATCGAATCCAGGTGGCGCACGTACTTGTACCGGCTAAGGTTGGGACTGTGGGCGTGTGTGGGTGACGTAAGTAAACATGACTGGTGATGTGGATCGGTGTCGTGTGCCGCATTGCCAGTGCTATCCATTGGCTAATGGATGTCGTGTTAAGTTGGGGTTTTGTTTTTGGTAGGCACAAAGGCAGGTCGCAACAACCAAACATGGCTATTAAAAATATCCATACTACTACTTTATTCCGTTTTTAATGTTTGACACCGTTGATTTTTTAGCGAATGTTTGATCATTCGTCTTATTTAAAATATTTATTCAAATATTTTTTATTTTGTTATGAGTTGTTTTATTACCAAGGATATTTTAAGCATAACTTATATTTATAAATTTTTTGAATAAAACGAATGATCAAACGTACGTTAAAAAGTCAACAGTGTGAAACATTAATTAAAAACCAGAGGGAGTACATCCGTTTTAAAATATAAGGATTTATTTTTTTCTTGTAAAATTTGACAATTCGTTTTGCTCATGGGTGTTACAACGGGAATAAAGAAAAAAAGAGCTAGAGATTCCGTTGTTTTGTGATCGTGGCGGATCCATTTGTCAATAGTGACGGATGAAAAATTGGTAGAGACATAATCAATTTTCATAATAATAGGAAAGGTAAAATCGTATTGGTCAGTATTCATCCTTACAGTCTGAAGTCTGAACCCACTGCAATGTACCAATTACGATGTTTCTCGTTTTCTTGATTTAACGTGGAGCATCGACTGAGCCGACTTGACATTTACATCAGCATTATCCCTTCCTAAAAGTATTGATGTTTGTGTGAAGTAACTTTATTGGAACTGAAACTGCCTGAAAATTGAGTTGAACTTGTTGAAACTACGTTAAAAAAACAGACAACTTCTTTTTCTTATAAAAGCTGCCTGTTATCCCTTCTCTTTAGGAAAAGAAAAGGCTGGTACTTGGTCTTTATGGGCCGCCACCGCCACACTCCATCGATGTTTGGTGACCGACCTTATCGGCCGAGGGACAGCCACCACATTAAAAACTGACAAAAGTCATTGAGAAATGAGAACGTTAGAGAACCTTCTGAACCGCTTGGGCTGCTAATGAGGACATTCCTAGCATTCACTCATCTCCAAATGAAACTACACTTGATATAGCTGGTCCAATTACAAGGAGTAGAGCTAAACAATTGGAGAAGGAAATTCATTCTGAGGTGAACGCTAACCTTATGCTTAATAATCAGATTACATTGAATGAACCTATGCTTTTGAGTACTTGTTTTAATGTTCTTAGGAATGGTGGAGTGCATGAACAAGCATGGGATGATGACGGATTCTGCCCACCAAATATATGAAAGGAACCTGGACGTGCATGAGAGAGGAAAGGCCATTCAACTACCATGAATATCAGCTGTTGACGTGCAAGCAAATAATTTGGGAGTTAGGAATGCATGCAACCAGCAACTAGGTTGCTGTCCACACAAGCTCCAGCATGCATGCAGAGAATACCAACCAGCCAGGCATCCCACTAGGCTTGGTTATTAATAAAATTAGTGCTGTAACTTCCCACTACATGTTCTCATTTATTTTTCACCAAGCTGAAACTTCATTAGTGCTATATATCCATGTAATAGATGACGTGAACAGTAACTCGTGATTGCAATTTCAGAAATACCAACTATTGGAATTCTTGTTCCAGCATGAGTCTTGAGAGGCTTGCAAACTTGTTCTTTCGATTCCTGAGGGAATTGTAGAACGCCGAACTGCGGTTCACCCAGTTCGTGCCTTCACGTCTATAGGGCGTGATTGCGTGGGTTGTTTCGTCGGTACGTGGAAGGGTGATTGTTTCGGTCGTTTGTCGCGTGGACAGTCTCGCGGTGCACTGCCTCTTCACCAGGTCACGCAGCGACAAGTTATCAAGTTCGCGGATCCTACGAGAAAATCAGGCCACACAATTTGCTACACGCGTTGCATAGGCGTGTGCATATCAGCTGCGTTACTCCTGGCCCAGCTTCGGCCTAAAGCCTCTCCCCAGGCTAGCCCAACAGTAAATTCAAAGTATTGATTAATTCTGGTAGAAATAAGTTCACTTTAGGTTCCTCATGTTCACGCGTCGTCTGAAAATTATTCCTCAACCATAACACCAGAAATGTTGGACCTCTAAGTTGCAGAACCTTGCAAAATAGGTCCCGGGGCAGTATAGAGGAATTGTTTCGCTGACGTGGCATCCCAGCAGCAAATCAAATTTTAGAAATTATGGGACCCCGTTAATCAAAGACAAAAACAACCTTCTCTCTCCTTTCCCATCTCTTCTCACACCTCCCCTCCTCTTTGCAAATGCTAGCGGCAACAAAACGCTGGAGCGGGCGTAGGCAGCGTAGGTGCCCACTGTCGGCGTCGTGGATGTCCCCAAGACCCCAACATTCCTCTCCAGTAGGGCTGTCAACGAGCCGAGCTCGAGCGAGCTTGCATGTATAGGCTTGAGTTTGGTGTGGACTCGAGCCAAGCTTGAGTCGAGCCTAGGTTAGCCTTCGAGCATGGAACTAGGCTTGAACTCGGCTCGTTCGAGCCTCGAGCTTTAGTCGAGCTTGATTGAGGAAGATTGTTGTCTGGGTTTGTCAAAGTGATGCGATGGTTTGTCCTTTTTCAATTAGGCTAACGAAGGTTGTATAGTTGGGAATCGCAGGCATCCATGCACTGCACAATATACAAGCTGTCAAGCAGCTTTTTGTTGGAAAATGTGTCACATAGCTCGGTCAATTTGAACTGCCATAGTACTGTTCACTACTTAGTATATTATTTGATGGAAGCAGTGGGTGCGTGCAAAGAAATCAGGCATACTGATCAGATACAGCTTGCAGGTGAGGCTCGTCGAGCTATTCGAACTCGGCTCAGTAGGCTCGCGAGCTTCCAATCAGGCTTGAGTTTGGTTCGAGTTGCATACGAGCCGAGCTCGAGCTCAAGCTTACAACGAGCAAGCTCGAGCAGCTTGCGAGCCTCGAGCTTTTTTGACAGCCGGACTCTCCAGCTTCTTCCAAAACCCACCAACGCAGGACACACACATTCTCCTGGTGTACAGCAACCGAGAACACCTTGAATAGCCGTTGTTGAGACTAGCTCCTCTCCTCTAGTTGTACGTCCTCGCCGCCGTCGGCCATCATCATGCACCCCTGATCTGTCACAATAGTAATGTATGTTAGAGAACCCCTTGCTACCAAGTATCACTCGTCCCAGGGGTCCTCTAATCTAATACAAGAGTTGGAGATACAAGATATGAGGGAGAGACCAATTCATTCATCCATTCTATAGCATCAAGTATACAACAGTGAGCCACATTCTCTCTATTTATAGGCATAGAGCCATCTTCTTTCCATATTTAGTGATGGGCTTAGTTAGTGTGAAACGGGCCGGGCCTTCATGGGTCTTTGGTTTCACAACACCTCCCCCTTGAGCTCTCACTGCGTGATACTTATGCGTCATTAAAACTCCACAAAAACCCAGTGAGAAAATTTTGGAGAAAGAATACATAGCATACGCTACAATGTTGCACGAATTGCCTCATTAAAAACCTTAATAAGAAACCGCATGGAAAACTTATCAAAGGGAAAAGGAGTATAATTCATCCAATTCTCTATTCAATCTTCTTGATTGATTTTGGGTACTTGATTTGCATACCAAGATTTTAGAATGAGTTAACGAAATTCTCCCCCTGAATTTTGCATTTCTCAAAGTCTCATAATTCTGATTTTTCGATTATACATCTATTCAAGAGAGAAGATGTTGTAATTATTTAGCGGATGGATCTTGCAAGATCTCCACGTGACTTTGAATGCAATACTCATTTTTCCATGTAATTTTAGAACATAGAAAATATAGGGTTCATATGTTGTATGAGATTCTTCTCATGTAACCCATTCATACATATGTGTGACATTCATTGCATTATTCATGATGGTGGGGGTTGAGACAGTGTTTGAATCACAGTTTACTAAATGTGATAATTGTCTCATAAAGCCATGCACATTCATGGGAGGCTTTGTATGTCCTTGGTTTTGTTTAGTATAATACGCCACGTGAGTAAGTGCTGCTATGACATTTGTTAGGGCCAAGTAATTAAGTGTTGCTATGACACTTTTATCAGAGAATTGTCCCTAATTCTTCCTCTTTGCTTTAGGTCTATGGTATGTTCACGATGATCGTCGAACCATGGGGGTTTGGCGATAATTTACTATCCCAAAACCAAGTGTTTCTGATATTTTTAGAGTACGTTTGGACTGATGAATTACTGTTACATCTATCATATGCTCTAGCTGCCAGCTTAAGCATAATTTGGTTTCAACCAAATATTCAATTCAAACACAAGTTCGAAGTTAACGGTATCCGGACCGTCGTCTTAATCCATTCTGGGAGCTTCTATTTCTAATTAATTCAGCGTGATACTATAATCTGCTAGATTATCTATATTGGTTCGTGACTTTGTACTTCGTGTACTTTCATATGTCCAAACCAAGCTCCCATCAACATCCATTTTATATTTCCAAATTTCTAGTTGATCAATTCCTGGTTGACTGTCAATGAGATTCAATTCTAAAGGTAATTCAACCTACGTTTTCGGGAACGGGTTTCACGATCAACTTCTATTTGTTGAGTAATATCCCGAATGTACATAGCTTCTAGCTTGCCATGGGGAGCACATTCATGTGCATTTCTACCTTGCTCTTTTCAATGCATGAGCAGTTCCTTTAGTGTACCAGCGGCTTTATCGGTGCGCACCATATCACCGGTTTCCTTCTTCATGGCAAGATGCAGCATGCCTATTCCGAGGTCCCATACTGTTGCCAGGTCTCAACCGGCCCCCTTCCATACAATGGGATACTTTATGTGACATTGAGTATGATAGGCCCTCTTGCCCTGTTTTTACCAGACGTCTCCGGTTACACAGGGGCTTGAGGAGCCGAAGTTCTTGTCCTATTATTTTGTTTCGAGGTCTCTGGACAAGATGAGGGATGCCTTTACTTTCTTCGGTATTTCACCCTCCTCCGGTGCGTTACTTTGTAGTAAATGCAACTTACTCATGCTCTTGAAATCACAAAAGTAATTACAAAATGCTATGAAAATAATTCTTATGTAAAGGAATTTAGGATACATAAATATCTCCAATGAAAGTTTTTTACTTTCAAAGAGAGCCATTTGTAATGCAAAATGATAGTGGGATATGCATATTAATTTAAGTAATGCAGTTGCACTAGTTTGTATTGGATGTTATGTGTCAATGGTCTGAATTTTTATAAGAATTAGTTGTTTTAGGACTTATTGTCCATACAACAATATTGTAACTCTGTAATAGTGGTCTGCATTAGCTTCTTGCTAGTTTTATTCTTGCGAATATTCCATTGCTTAATACTAATGTCAATTCAAAAATCATCAAATGCACTTCTAGCATTGTCCTTCCTTTGTGTGACTTCTCATGATGATTAGTGGAATTGTTTGAATTCTCGTGATCTTGCTAGATCACTTCTAACATGACATGGAATCAAATAAGACGTTCATACACTATTTCTGAAGCACGTCTCATGAGCTTCACATAGATAGGAATAGCCTATGCCAAGGCTTAGACCTGTTCAAGTCTGGCCCGATCCGGTCGTGCGTCGGGCCAGACCCGGGCCTGAGAAGTGCAGCCCGAAAAAAGCCTGAAAAATTCAAAAAGCCCGAAAAAACCTGGCCCGGCCCGGGAAAGCCAGGGGTCAGGCCCGGGCCCAGGATTTGATTTTCTACGAATTTGCCGGGCCGGGCTCGGGCCTCGGGTTTTTAGGCCAAAGCCTGGCCCTGCCCGAAGCCCGAAAAAGCCCGCATGTGAACAGGTCTACCGAGGCTATACAAGATTGCAAAATCCTTACAATTTGGTAAAAAAATGTTTAGGATTATGCGATCTATTTCCCATTTCCTCAATGGTGCATGCGGGCACGCAATGAGGAAATTTTCATTTATTCTATGACCATATGAGTTATAACATTATTCTTAATTTTAAGACCAATATGGCAAAAGTTCATTGCTAATTTAAACCATATTAATTGTGCGCTAGGAAGTAGTAACACAATAAAAGCTTTATGTATGCTTGTGAATACTAGAAATAATTCTTTATTGCAAGGGAAATGTGCATGCTCTACGAGAGCAGTGGCCATTTTATTTAATTTATTATTGTTTTCAAAATTGCAACAAATCAATCGACAAAAGTTAGATTGAATCAACGAAATATTTCACTACCTCGGTTTCAATCAACAATATTGACAAGTATTCTGACACGAATTTATTCTAACATGGGAAATTCTTTCATCCATAACTATTCAAAAAACTATGAATTCCCCCCCCCCCCCAAATTTTGATGGGTGTGCTATTAGGATCTCCTTATTCATGTTCATATGTTCTTAAGTTGTTCACCAATGTTCCGTCTCCCTTTTCCCTCTTCTTTCGTTGAGATAAGTACACCATATGGCTGCTCGTGTTGATTGCATTATCAATTTTATGCGCTATATGGTTGGAGAGATGATGTTCTTCTTATGAACACCATATTGAACATTTTGCAATTTTCTAGTGTCAATTAGTTAGGCATATTTCTTGCATGCAAACTAATAACTTGCGAACGATTTCAATCGCGTTCAAGTGGAACATGATGAGCTTTGACGGTTTTGGTGCAAATTCGGTGCACAATCTAACAGTGCTCTTGGTTGGTTTTGCTTCGTGAAATATAGTTGAAAATACCCATGCTTTCTCTGCAAGAGGTGGGTTTGCCTACCATAATTTCAATCGCTTCTTTGGTGCGATCAAAAGAGAGCTAACATGCTCATTTCTCAAATATACTCATTCACGAGAGTATCAATAGAGAAAAATGACATGAGAATTGAAGTGCGTGATCAATCTCATCGTCAAAGGATAGCATTCTTCGGAGCTAAATTCAATGGTAGTTTACAATTTCAACATTTAATGCATATGTCAGAAATGTTCTACGATTCAACGAACTTCTAGTTCATAATGCCAATATGTGTCTATTTTCTAGAGAGAAAATTAGAGCCATGCCAACACAAATTACATGCTGGTAAAATATGTTAATGTTGCAATATAATGGTACACAAAATTCCCGCAATATTTCTAATATTTTCTATGCAATTCAATTTTTCTGATAAAGAACAACAATTTAAGTCGTATTCATAGATAATTGTACAGGGTGCTTCAAATATGACCATGAATCCAAAACGACGTTCATGTCGGTGACTTCAAGTCGGCCATGGAGATCCGTTTACACCCCAATAGGATTGCGTTGGTGACTCCAAGTCGGCGTTGGTGGTGTTTTATCGGAAGACATAAAATAGGTCAAAGATGACGTACTTTATTCAAAATTCGATGCGAGTAAATGCTAATTACTTAAATTTAAGGGCTAATTTAAATGCTAAAATAAAGAGGTACACTTATTCATAAAGGCATTCAAATTATAATTCAATAATGCAAATAAATTTATAAACAGGAAAAGGAATAAAATGGACTAAATTCCAATATTTGGGATTTAAATTCAAATTTCCAATTCATATTAGGCATGATACAAAAATTTCAGCGAATTTAGAATCCAAGGCCCATTTTACGGATCAGAGGGTCAAATGGGATTTTCTATAATCCACGGGATCCTACGCGCAAATTCTAGTCATACACGAGAGATCCCAGGGGTCCTTTTGGAAAATTTCCAGATTTTTCCGCTTCCTTTCCTTTTTCTTTTTCGTTTTCTTTCCTTTTTTTTTTCCTTTCCTTATTTCTCTCCTCCACCCGTTGACCGAGCGGGACCGGCGGAGAGGGATCCGGCCGGTGCGTCTGCCGGCGAGGGCGGCCGTGCGGCGGGCCGACGCGGTGGCCGCCGAGCACGGAGTATTCTTCTTTTGTCTACTCTGGTGACTGGTGAGGCTGCTGCCATTGGTGGCGCAGAATGCGGAGTGGCCGATGCGGGGCAGTGCCAGGCGGAGGGGCAGCAGCCGGTGCGTTCCACTGATTACGTTGCCTACCATATATGCATTGCCTCAGCTGCTGCTGCTGATGGTGGCCGGCTGCTGCATCCCGGTAGTGGCAAACCAGAATGTCGCCGTGCAGGGCGTTGCTAGTCGGCGTTCCCGTTGACGGGCGCGGCGCGACTCAGCGGTGTGTAGGTCGGTGCCGGAATTCCCAACTCGGCTTTTATCGCCGGCGACTTCGAGTCGACTATGGGTTCGTCGGGATCGACCCAAACGGGATGAGCATGCAAAGCCAAACCCGTTTATGCTATTCTTTCAACAAGACGCTAAACGATCTCTTCCTCTTATGATCTGGTAAAAAGTCGTGCTGATAACGTGTTGCAAAATCCTTTGCTATCGAGTGTCACTCCTCTTAGGGGTCCTCTAATCTAATACAAAAGTTAGAGACACAAGATATAAGAAAAAAACCAATTTATTTATCTATTTCATAGCATCAAGTATACAATATTGAGTCGCATCTCCTCTATTTATAGGCATAGAGCTATCTTTCTTCTATATTTAGTGATGGGCTCAATTAGTGTGAAACGGGTCGGATCTTAATTTAGTAGCACAGACAGCTGCAAGCTAAAAGCACATCAACATCAGCAGATATAGTAAATAATTAGCTTACGCTATAATGGAATTACCGAATAACCGGAAATACGACCCTAATTAATGTTACTAGCAAAAGCCTCATTCAGCTGTGACATTGTCCACACTCTGTTGTCACATATCATAGCTCTTAATTATTTGTGGCATCTTCTTTTAAGAATTGTTGGAAGAGATGTGATGCCAACCATGCACGAGCACGACATTAGAAAAGGCCACGTATAAATGATTTAGTGGCAAACATGGATTGAATGCGAGAGGTTATGGGATTTCTTTATGTCTAGATGTAGTTGGCTGGCTGCATGAGCGTTTCCTCTCCTTCTCGTCTTTTGTTCCTCCTCCAAAATCCAAACCATACGACCACCAGTTTCATAATTCTTGATATTTTGGGCAAAATTAAAGTCAAGCTTTTAAATTTTGATTATAAATTAATCTAACTTTTAAAGTATGTAGTATAAAAATTTTAAGGTATATGCATATATTTGTCTTAAATTTTTTTTGAATATTGCAATAAAAACTTTCGTAATTTTTTAATTACTCATTTATATTTCTATGAAAATTAATGTTCACAATATCATACCATATCATCGTCTAAAATGTCAAGAATTATGAAATCATAGAGAGAGAAAGACTTTTAAATGTAGTGTAATTGGAGTGTAATCATACTGCAATTTCACATACATAAAACATGTAAATAATTTATCAAAAACACGTCGTCGGGTGTTAGGCTAGCAAAACAGGTCAGCCTTTTGGCTACTGAAGCAGTTGATAAATTCGCGGGCCAGGAATTCGACTCCTGCCTCGCACACTCATATATTGTGTGAACTTCTCCAATTCACTGCATGGATCTGTAGGTGATCCGACGGTCACAAATTCGAAAGTTTGGAGGGAGAAAAACTGGCAAAAGTTGTTTAGCAAATCCGCAATACTCTAATTGATATAATTGATAACAATGCAAATTTCTATATAGAGTGAACGACAAAACTTGATGAGAAATTAAATGAATGTTTAGTTCAAAGATAATTTTAATCTCATACCGAGTAAAGTTTACGAACACTAGAGACATACGGTGTATAGTCCAATCTTCGTCCCAAAATATAAGCAGTTTTTGAGTCGTCACGGTCTTCGAGATACTATTTTGACCAATAATATTTATAAAAATATATTATTTCAAATTAAAAATTATATATTATAATAATTTATTTAATGATGAATCTAATAGCATCGTTTTTATGTGATCGTTCATTTTGAGGTTTTTACTAACTATATTCTGGGGCGAAGGTAGTAGTTTAAAATGTTTGACTTTGATTTTTTTTTACGAAGAAAGTATCTTAATTGATGCCTTAACTCTTGAAAACAAGTATAGAAAACAATAATGGAAGCATTAGAAAAGCCACTGTCAGTGATGGGTGTCCATCCTCATTTATCACAAATCATGGAGTAGCAGTTCATATTTATTCCTGGCCTCTCCTTTCTGAGTTGAGATTAACAAGCTTTGCAAGAAATCATTGGTGGCTGATGGCTCCAGCCCCCTGGCATACAGTACAACATACAGTACACGACAAGGAGAATCCTCCACATGCCATCTCCTTATTGGCCCAAACTCCCTAGTGCCTAGTGATAGCGCTACCACACGTAGAATCAGTACAGTACGTAAGTCCACGTCATCACTCACCACCAACCACAACCAGTCACTCACTCACTCAGTGCTCGCCGTCGCCGGCGCCGGAGACGATGTCCTTGATGCGGAGCATGAGGTCACGCGACTCGGGGAATTCGGGGAAGAGGTAGAAGGCGTGGATGGCGTTTGGGTACTCGACCACCCTGACCTCCTTCCCCAACCCACAGAGCGTGTCGCAGTAGCGTCGCTGCCAGTCCTGGAGCGGGTCGTAGCCGCCGATGACGACCGTCGCCGGCGGGAACTCCGGCGAGGCGACCCCGGCGGCGCCGTCGGGCGACGCCGCGTGCGCCGCCTCGTGTGTCCGGTCGGCGCCCGGCGGAAGGAACGCGCGCCACAGCCAGTCGGTGCGTGGGACCGACACGATCGGCGCCCCGGCGAGGCGGAGCTCCGCCGCCGTCCGCTCCTCGCCGCCGAAGAACGGCTGGATCGCGACGAGCCCGGCGAGGCGGAGGTTCGAGAAGGTGGAGAACGCGGCGGTGTAGCGGCGGGACACGTGGTGCGCTATGTTGGCGCCCGCGCTGTCGCCGGCGACGAAGCACCGCGCGACGTCGAGCGGCGGGATGTCGCCGCCGGCGGTGGGGTGGTTGGATTTGTCGTCGAGGAAGCGGAGGGCGGAGAGGCCGTCGTCGTAGGGGGCGGGGAAGCGGTGCTCGGGTGAGCGGCGGTAGTCGACGGAGAGGACGGCGGCGGCGGCGTGGCGGGCGATGCGGCGGCAGGCGGCGTCGTACTCGCGGGAGGACGCCGACAGGTACGCGAATCCTCCGCCGTGGAAGAAAACCACGACGGGCACCGGCTTCGGCTTCGCCTCGCCGGCGACGGGGTAGAAGAGGCGGGCGGAGAGGGGAATGGAGGCGTCGAGGAGGAGGTCGAGGGAGGCGACGCCGTGGCGAGGGGAAGGGGAAGGAGGGACACGGGCATCGAGGAAGTCGAGGAGGCGGCGGTTGATTGTGCCGTCGGCGCGGCACGTGGCGTCGGTGACGTAGCCGGCGACGAGGACGGACAGACGTGTCCGCCACGTCATCGGTGGGGCCACCGCCGGCTTCTTCTTCTTCTCCGCCGCATCCATCGACGACGACTCTCGCTTCAGATTTGGACAGTTTTGAGCTGAGTTGAGAATCTGAGATAAGATGAGCGGAGGCTCGTCTACCTTTGTTTGTTTGTCGGAAGCGGATGGCGTGCGAGGCTGGCGTATTTATAAAAGGGGGACCGGAGGATGACAGGTGGGGCCATAGGTGGAGTAGTTGTCGGATTCACCGGTGGCAGCGGCGATTTACAGTGAGGACGGAGTAAGCCATTAATTAACTACTAACGGCGATCGATCTACCAATACGGGATTAATGGTGGTGGCAAGTGGAACTACTAGTGTGTGGATGATGAAGATGATGCATGTATGGGCAGATGCACGCACTGTGCGTGTACCTGCGCGTGTGTCGGCTGGGAAGACCAGCACAACAGCACACGGGTTGAATTCGACCGCGCGGCGCAGATGGTGTGATCGATCTCTGACTGTGAGGATGCGTGCGATGGCCGACTGATGGCTCGGTGATCACCTCACCAGTCATACTGTAATTAATTAAGAGAGGGGGCACTGCCGTTTGTGACCTGTGAGGTTTAACTGCAAGATTCACTGCTCGCTTCATAGCTCAAGCAACCGGTCAGGAGCAGGGTTTGAAATTTCGGGAATTTCGTCGCCTCCCTATATTTCGGAAATTTTCGGGAATTCGGTGATTTAGACAAATTTTGTATAAATTTAATCAAATTTTGTTCAAAATTTAAATAATTTCGTTCAAAATTTCTGAAAAAAAAATAAAGGTCAAGAAAAGATGAGTACAATCAGTGGCGGAGCTTAAGCTAAATTTTGGAGAGGGCCAACACTTACAAGAAAATGAAGTACATGACAAAGAGAAAGGCATTTTGTAGTGTAATCACTTTGCTATGGGTAATTATGTGCTACATATAGGTTGAAGCTTGCAAAGCTGGGGGAGGCCAAGACCCATGTTGGTCTCTGCCATCCTCCGCCACTGAGTACAATGCCCCCTAAATTGCAGTTTGGTCCATCTTTTGTTGCCGGTGTTTCAATTTAGATCATCTATAACTAATGTTTTTACTTTGGACCGGATAATTTTATCTTTTTGCACACCGATAAACTTCCAAAGTTATATTTAGACTACACTTTCAATATATGATGAATTACATACAGATAGATAAGAGAGTAAAGGTGATCCAAAGTAACACAAAGCTAAAATTGACACGTTCAAAGAAAACGATTGGTTAAAGGATGGTCTAAACTAAAACTTCGGTAATAAAAGGTGGCTCAAAATGCAATTTGCTCTATGTACATCTAACATGTCTCTCGGTGTAAATTGTTGTCGCTCTCTCGTAACGAAATCTTTGTTAAAAGATATGGCTCTCAATCATTTGTCTTTTAGTTTATTAGCCGTTGCCAAAATTTAAATTTTGGTTTATCTTCAAAGTAACAAATTTCCGGACCCACTCGGTTGGGTACGTGGCTTTGAGTATGATGTTCACATCATGTTTTTCTCGTTTAACAATATCTAGACTGTTGTAGTGTATTTGTGAGACTTGCACATTATAAAAGGTCATCGAACATTATGCTATTTGTGTTTCCTCTTGGCCGTATAGTAGCTTTTCTTTTTCTGCATTGTCTGCTGAATACAGGGGACCCAGATTAGTGTGCATGGCATAGCACAGCTACGCGTGGAATTGGCATGATGGAGGATTGATCATGTGGGGCCTTGTTAGCTGTAAACAACGGCAGGAGTGCTGGACATTAACATTCATGTCAAGAGAATCGATGGAAATTAATATGATAAGATGATGTCATGGTAATAACAATCCTAACTAACAATATTTGCATAACCATTGTGTCTTTGCGTATAGGCAACCACTGCATGATGCCATTGTATAAAAGCTATGCTTGCGAAAATGCCGAATCAAGGTAATTAATGCCTTAATGGTGTACGATATCATGTACTCTAAGCACTTTACGGTATGCAAGATAAGCATGCAAAGTAGAAAAAATTAAGAAAGAGATAATAAGAACAGTTCAGCTGGGGACATGAAGTTTATAATTATCAAACTCCTGGTTCTTTTCTGGCTGAAATATCAGTTCTGAAAGTGTAGTCCGTAGACGGCCATATAGCTGTACTGTTGTATGTATTGGTCTATCTTCTCACAACCATGCCTCATTTACCCCTATGAATTTAAATCATTTATGACTAATTCATATGATCAAACTTGTACTAATTGCTATCTCTCTATTTTATATTGGTCCCACGGATATATAGTTGACCCCCAATGATACTTGTTGCCCCGCACTTTCTCCCTCCCCGGCTCCCCCGCCACGTACCCCTTGTCAGCCAAATCGATCTCCGATGATGCAGTTGGCGCGGGATGAATCTCCGTCATCATCCATGCTGCAGGCTGTTCCGGCGGAAGCTCCGCCGCAATCCCCGAAGAGTCAACTGTGTTCCATAGATCCCAGCTGCCGTAGGATCGATAATTCCTTGCAAAAGGAAAAACAATGTTGTTGATCTATTATTCTTATTGGTTTTTTCTGACCTTGCACTTGGTGCATTTGTCCAAGAAACATCTCGTCCTTTGTGAATTCTCTCTTCATTTTTTGTTGTGCTCATGTTGAGAATATCTAGGCGACCAAATGTTCTATGTGTAGCTGTACTCATTGACTTGATGCAATCTTCAGATTGTGATTTGGTTCGTTGATTTTTGCTTGGAGAGTAGAGAGAGAGTAGAGAGATTGGTGCAATCTTCAGATTGTGATTTGGTTCGTTGATTTTTGCTTGGAGAGAGAGAGATGATCATAGACTTTTTTTAAAAAAATTGATGTCCGTAGACTTGATACAATCTTCAGATTTTGTTTTTGGTTCGTTGATTTTTGCTTGGAGAGAGAGATATGTTCATAGACTTTTCTTTTTTGAAATTGATGTTTCACTTGATACAATCTTTAGATTGTGATTTGGTTCGTTGATCTTTGCTTGAAGAGAGATAGAGGTTGGGGGTTAGGGCTTGTTTGGTTCCTCCAACTTTTTTTAAGTTTCTATCACATCGGATGTTTGGACACTAATTAGAAGTATTAAATATAGACTATTAATAAAACCCACCTCATATTTTGGACTATTTCGCGAGACAAATCTATTGAGCCTAATTAGTCCATTATTAACGAATGAGATGCTACAGTAAACATGTACTAATCGTGGATTAATTAGGCTTAAAAAAATCATCTCGCGAAATAGTCTTCATTTATGTAATTAGTTTTATTATCAGACTATATTTAATACTTATAATTGACGTTCAAACATTCGATGTGACACGAACTAAAAAAAAATCTCTGGATCCAAACAAGCTCTTAATCTTGTACTGGAGCTTTTGAGTTGCCTCTTGCCTCCAATGGCATGGATTGTATAGACTGTACTGTACAGTGTTTGATTGAAATGTATGGTGCTCAATCTTCTTCGTGTTTCCTTAAACCGCAGAATGTGTTTGTAAAAGTTTTTTTTTTGCGGGAAAAGGGAATTTCATTACTCAGGAATAGAGTTTACAAGTTCCTCATGGATTAAATCATCCATAGAACTAATCATAGGATGAAGCCAAAAACCAGAAAAAGAACCAACCCTTCGAAAGTTGGCTAAAACATGACTAATTCTATTGGCACTCCTATGAGCTTTCATTATTTTGAAATTCCTCTCTTAAGTAGATAACTCTTGAATCTCCCGGACCAGAAACGCGTTCGTCGAGAAGTTTAATTGAGACGAAGAAATAGCACATTGCGCCTCCTGGCAATCAGTTCTAGGATTATTGGCAGTGACGACCAGGTAAGCGCAAGCTTAATTCCTTCTCGGCATGCATAAAGTTCCGTCTCCAGCGCACCTGCACAATGTGGGACTGTTCGTAAAAGATTAACAAAATCACTTCCCATACAAAAAAAAATCGCAACAAAGACAAAGGTTCAAGAACCATAATAGAAGGAAGAACGATGGAAGTCATGAGGAAGAAGCAATCTAGTTTTAAAAAGACACAAGCAAATATAGTCTGCAATTAAGCCGATTGTGGTTGCAGTGGCTAGCGCTGCCATCCATCCACCACGCGAGCTCGTCTACTGGCATTGAAAAAATTAAGGCATTGCAGGGAAGCTGAGCACATTTTTTTTTTCTCTTTGAGGTTATTGAGGACCAGATGGCGAATACGCTCATTTTACAAGCACCCGTCAGAACATCACTGCATCACAATATAGCTTCCGCTTGCTGTTGAAGCCTTGAAGGACGGCAGCCAGTAGGTGAAGGCCGCGCCGAAAGAACTGAGAGCTCTAGCCGCACCCGAACGGGAACCCGGAGAGCGTCCGTGAGGAGGTGAGCGTCAGCGTGTCGTGGGAGAGGATGCCGGCCGTGGACGAGCCGTCGACGGAATTCCTATGGCCAAACGAAATGACGAACAGAAATAGGCAAGAGGAACCGGAGGAGAAGAAAGAAAGGGGGATCTGCGCCGGGCGAACGGGCGTGCGAGTTGTCACGTGGTCATGGTGGGCCCCGCCTGCCCGTATCTAGTACTCCTCCCGTCATTAATATATGACGTTAGTGTTAAAAACGTCATATATTCAAATACGGAGAAAATACGAACGATAGAAAATGAGAACATGCTTCGATACAACGCGGATACGGATAGAGTGCTATATATATATGCATATAACAAAAGCCAGATCATAAAAAAAAAAATTCTACATCTACAACCATCTTCTTTGTCGAAGTAATGCAGGCGACATTTCCTACTTGGACAATTTGATAATTTTTTTTCAAGATTGCTGCATTAACATCTAGCAAAGAAACAAGACAAATAAATACCAGAGGAAAATCCAAATACCCCTGTAAGTTGATAGGCTTGTTACTTCCCCTACAATTTATTTTCGTACAGAATGCCCTCCACAAGTTCGATTTGTCTTTAAATTTTCCACTACGTTATTAGATTTTAAATGTTATCGTCATTCACTTACGCTTTTTGGCATACATACACCATGTAGAAATAGAGTTGATCCATTTCATATTTACAGTGGTGAGATCATTATGGTTTCTTGAATAGTATGCATGTGGTGGTGAACACCGACGCAAAACGCAACACGGCTATTTAAAACATCTAAAACAAACTGGTAGGTGTCTTTGTCGAGTCAGCATTTGGTTCATCTCAGCATTCACTCACTGATATACAACATCCAAGATCTGCTATGTGAATCCCCGCGCTATTTTTTGAGCTACGTCAAAAATTAGTTTTAAACATCTTTTTTTTTTATTTCTTCCTCATCTTCCACCCAACACCATGTTCTCCTTTTCTTAATCGTCCTATTTATTATTCTTCCTTTCTAAAGATACAACGTGAATAAAAAAGCTGTAGTTTCATCTCTTCCCTGTTGTAAGTTGTAACCATCTCATGTGCGCCCGTTGTATACAATAAACACTAGTTTTTCCCTCTAATTTCTCTAGCATATATGATATTATAGAATATAGAATCTCAAGCCACCTGCTCTTTAACTAATCTCCTAGAATGTTTTGGCTCCAGTTCTTGATCGAAGTCATACGTGTGACAACCAGAGTTTCACTTATCGGCGGTAACCGCGCAGTTACCGCGTCTTACCGCTGGGTAGTGACAGGGGGAAGCCACGGTTTCGTTTGGACGAATTTCGCCGAATTCAATTTTTTTAAAAAAATATTGAAAAAATTTCAGAAAATTCTCATAAATAGTATATGATTTATAGACAATAATGGTGAAAAAAATTATACAAATTAATGAAGTTTGCTACAAATTTTTGCATACAAACGTTTTAAATTCGGGAAAAAAGAAAAACCATCTATATGGGTCAATATGGGCCGGATTATTCACAAAATAGGAAAGAAGAAAAGGTTTTAGCCCACAAGACCACAAGAAAACCCTAATTTGTTCCCCCACCATGCTTTTATTTTTATTTAATTTTCTTCTTCTTTTTGCATCAAAAAATCGTCTTACCGTGGTAAGCGCGTGGTTACCGTGGTAACTGCGGCTTACCGCGCGGTTTCCTCGATCATATCACGGTTTGAATTCAAATTTTTGAAATTTAAATTCATCGCGGCAAGCCGTGGTAACCGCGCTACCGCTGGGGGACAGCAAGGGGATGGTACACGGTAAGTAAAACCCTGGTGACAACCCGAAAAAAATTATCGAAGGAGAGAAAAATAGAGCGGAGAGAGAGAGCAAGCCAGCTAGCCAGGGGCCGAGACAGGGGGACGCCTACTAATTAGTCACATAATTATGTAAAGCAACTACTACTAAGTTAATTAGGTCCCCTTCAACCCCAACTATAGCGACTCATCTAGTAGCCTTAGACTAGCCAATCCAGCTCAGGTCCAAGCGCAAGCAAAAGAGGCATTTAGTTACTGCCATGCTGGCTCGTGGCTGAGATGAATTCTGACTTAGGCAATTAAGTTGTTGCACACATTTACCATGTGGGTAATAGGCCAACTAAACCAATTAATGAAATTTCTATCTAATGTACACTTGCTAACTTTTTTATATAACTGGTAGTTATATTGTATTTTAAAGAGTAAATTATACACTAGGCCACCTATTTTTACCACATTTGCAACTTGGACTAGGGCTAAGACACTCTTTTTACTTTGGACTAGAAATTTTGGCCAAGTGTTTCACTTTGGACCCATATTATTCTCTCTAGCCCACTCTCCCTCACGCCTCACACCTCCATGCAAGCCCATAAAATACATAAACGATCTTAATTGATGCCGGAGGCCGGTAGCTTGCAGCTACTTGTGACAGAGTTCTTGCCAGCAACTCCTTTACTGTAGAGTACAACAGAGAGACCGCGTGTATAGCTATGTATCATCTCCTGTAGAAGGTATTTCGTCAGACGTTCTCAGCACCCAAACCTTTCATCGCCGAGCAAGGCCACGGCGTGGCTTATTGGCTAGTTAGTGGCATGGTGAACTGAGACTAGGGAGAGAAGAGGGTAACAAACATGAGGAAACACAAGCCTAAACTGAAATGTTTTGAAATTATATCCAGTCCAAAGTGAAAAAAATGGCTCATGCCTGGTCCATGCTGCAACATTGGTAAAGAAAGGTAGCACAATATGCAATTTACTTTATTTTAAATTAAATTTATTAGCTGATTTTTCAACATAATATAGAGCTAGATTTTTTATTAAAAAAAATTGGCATACAATTCAATTTTTATATTTAGTACATACTCCCTCTTTTTTTAAATGATGCTGGTTAGTTCATGAACTAACTGGCATCGCATTCAAATACGACGAAGGTAGTACTATTTATTTCACATTTTCTACGACGATGGTTGATTTTATTTTGTTTTATTTTATTACGGCTTAAAAATACACACGTCAAATATACCGTGTAGTTGACATTTGAAAAGTTGGCCCCTCGTACCTAAATCCTGACTTCGCCCCTGCATCTTGTTTAAGTGTAAAGTATAGCATAGCAGCAACAGCAATAGAGCAGCCCATGCGAGTAGTAGCAGGTTGGGCCTTGTCATTGGGCCAGCTAGTATCAGTAGTGCAGCCGATCAGCTAGCAAGCAGCAACTGGGCCAGATTGCATACAGCAGCAGTAGCGGTCGGCAGAACCAAGCAGCAGCCCAGTAGCCAGCTGTACGCCTGGTTAGGGACTTATGGGAGCTTTAGAATGCCTTCTAAGAAGCAGCCTGTTGATAACCAGCTGGCGACAATCTGAAAAAGCTAAAAATCCAGTTTCTGGCTTCTTAATTTATTTTCTAGAATTTATAACTGCAAATTCTCTGTAGTTGTGGACCGTTAGGGGCAGCTGTAGTTTGGGAGAAGATGTAGCTAACAGAAGCTCCCCAAACAGGCCTCTAGTACCATATCAAAAGTTTGAGGTGGAAACACGGTGAATGGTTCATTGAATTAATTACCGGTTACCATTTTTAATTCGACTACAAACCTACTCAACGCAAAGCGAAAAACGACTTGCTCGGATATCGGTAGCGAGTACTGTCGTGCGACTAGATAGTATGACTATGAATCGACAATGTTGTATCATTTCGAGTAGGGAATGCTAGTTAAATAATCATTCATAATAGAGTTTGGGGCCTATTGTTACATTACTTATAGGGTACGCCGCATAGTTATGTATATGATAACTGTGTATTCCTGGTAACTTCATAACTACTAAGAGAGGCCCACCAAGTCATATATGATTTAAGAAATGCAAGAAAATTTTTTCTATATAGTTAATATAATCTGAATAGTATATGATTGATTCCTTTTTTATTTTATCATACTTCTTACTCGGCATCCCTGAGTCTGACTAGGTTACGACAACCTTACATGGGTACAAATCTATACGCCCCTTGAGGACTCAAGGATGTTTAATCAAGTCTGACGACATTCAATCCGCCAAAGCACATTGTAGTCTATAGAATTGCCTGATCAATAATCTCGCCAACTCTACTAACCCCACATACACACATATAGCCATACACCCATACATATTCTAATTGAGTGTTAGATTAGTCTTCTGGTACGACTCATTGTACTGGATGGCAAGTCTTATCTGTTTATAAAGGAAAACATGCCATACGACAAACATGAAGTAGAGCTATTACCACAACAGGAGCATAAAACTATATAAAATTCATCTCCCACTATGCTTATTGTGAATTTCTGAGAATCTTGTATCAGCAAATCCCCCATGGTATCACGGAACCCATATTCAAGTTGTCACTAGTCGACAATACACTTCTTCTCTCGTCGCCATGAGGTTTCAAAATGAGACATTCCACCCGTCCCATCACTCCCAAGATTTTGAATCAATTTGTTAATAATTGAAAAGATTTGCATATACAAGTGATAGCTGGCATCAATGAAGCTGATCATATAGAACTAGATGAAAATAGTGAGAACATTGCCCACTAGCTGCTAATCTGCTTTTGATTTTAAATACAGGAAATGGATGGGGGTTATCCCTTCCGTTTCCCTAAAATAGGAGGAGACAACAACAATGAAAAATAACTACAGTTATGCAAGAACTCTTTACCACGACATTCAAACACCGCCTAAACAATCAAATATGTTTAAATCACATTGGATATATTTAAAAACAAATTAAATCCGTCTGAATTTCACCCAAATCGCCTTGCTTCCTCTCAATTCCAAATCGATTAAACCCAAATAAAATCACCCCGCTACACATTTGAATATGCTTCATGTACTGATATCACCTGGTTCTTCATTCCTTCTTTCGTAATCACATCTACACACTTCTTTTGTTGTAGCCAAGAGGTTTTAAAATAAAGCATTCCACCTGATCCGCTCCCCCCCCCAAAAAAAAAAAAACCTTCCAGGTTCTTGATGAACATATTTCTCCATTCATCACTCACCTTTGCTCAGTGACAACTTATTTATGATTTAAAATGGAAAGTTCACTACAAATAACTTGGTATTAATTGGTGTCAACTCGCAAGATTTAGGATTAATTAGTTAACAATTGAAAATATTTTCAAGTACAAGTGATAAACTATTTGTAGCTATCATCAATGAAGATAATTGTATAGAATTGGCTAAAAGTAGTGAGAACATTGTCCCCCCTAGCTGCTATCTCATTTCAAATACAGGAAATGAATGTGAGTTATCCCTTCCGTTTACTTAAAATAAGAGAGACAACAACAGTAAAAAATAGCTACAATTATGCAAGGACTCCTTACCACAACATTCAAACACTGCCTAAACTATCAAATATGTTCAAATCACAGGGATATTTTTCAAATCAAATCAAATGCACCTAAATTTCACCCAAATCACCTTGCGTCCACCACCAATTCCAAATCAATTAAACCTAAATAAAATCCCCTTGCTACACCTTTGAATGCTTCATGTACCGATATCACCTAGTCCTCCATTCCTTTTGTCCACAACTTTGTAACCACATCCACACTTCTTGTCACATAACCAAAAAGTTTTAAAATGAAACATTCCACCCATCTCGTCTCTTTTTGCCCCCCAACCTTACATGTTCTTGCTGAACCTATTTCTCCATTCATCACTCCCCTTTGCCTAGTGATAACTTAGGGTACGTTTTGTACGAGGAGCTAGAGAAACATATCTCCACCCTTGTAGTGTAGTTTTTAAAAGCGGAGCTGCAACTCCACTCTATATTTTATAGGATTTGAAAAGTGTTTGGTACAGCTCTAGCTCCACGCGACAAGAATCTTGGAGTTGGAGATGTACCAAACATACCCTTATTTATGACTAAAAATGGAAAATTCACTTCAAAATCTTAGCATTAATGGATGACAACTCACAATATTTAGGATTAATTTTAGTTAATAATTGAAAAAAGATTTGCATGTATAAGGGACAAACCATTTGTAGCCGGCATCAATGAAGATGATCCTACAGATTTGGATGACAGTAATGACAACATTATCTCCTTGCTATTGCCATTTCAAATACAGAAAATGGATGGGGGTTACCCCTTCCGTTTCCTTAAAAAAGGGAAAAGACAACAACAATAAAAAATAACTACAGTTACCATAACATTCAAACACTACTTAAACTATCAAATTTGTTCAAATCGCATGAGATATTTTTGAAATCAAATCAAATCCATATGAATTTCACCCAAATCGCCTTGCATCCTCCCAATTCCAAATTGATTAAACCCAAATAAAATCCCCTCTCTACACCTCTGAATGCTTCATGTACCGATATCACCCGGTTCTCCATTCCTTCATTCCACGACTTTGTAACTACATCTACACACTTCTTCTCATGTAGCCAAGAGGTTTCAAAATGAAACATTCTTCCCATCGCACTTCTTGTTCTCCCCAAAACATTCTGGGTCCTCGATTAATCTATTTTTCTATTCATCACTTCTCTTTTTCCCGGTGACAATTTAGCATTAATGGATGACAACTCACAATATTTAGGATTAAATTTAGTTGATAATTGAAAAAAGATTTGCATGTATAAGGAACAAACCTTTTGTAGCTGGCATAAATAAAGATGATCATATAGATTTGGATGCCAGTAATGACAACATTGTCTCCTTGCTACTGCCATTTCAAATACAGGAAATGGAACTCGGTTACCCCTTCTGTTTCCCGAAAAAAAGGGAAAAGACAACAGCAGTGAAAAATAACTACAGTTACCACAACATTCAAACACTGCTTGAACTATCAAATTTGTTCAAATCGCATGGGATATTTTTCAAATCAAATCAAATCCGTATGAATTTCACCCAAATCGCCTTGCATCCTCCCAATCCCAAATCGATTAAACCCAAACAAAATCCCCTCGCTACACCTTTGAATGCTTCGTGTGCCGATATCACCCGATTCTCCATTCCTTCGCTCCACGACTTTGTAACCACATCTACACACTTCCTCTCATGTTGCCAAGAGGTTTCAAAATGAAACATTCTTCCCATCCCACTTCTTTTTCTCCCCCAAAATATTGTGGGCTATTTCTTCATACATTAATCCCTTTTTCCCAGTGACAATTTATTTATAATTTAAAATGGAAAATTCACTCTAAAAATCTTAGCACTAGTGGATGACAACTCACAATATTTAGGATTAATTTTAACAATTGAAAAAAGATTTGCATGTATAAGGGACAAACTATTTGTAGGTCACATCGATGAATATGATCCTACAGAATTGGATGACAGTAGTGACAACATTGTCTCCTTGCTGCTGCCTTTTCAAATACAGAAATTGGAGAGAGGTTACCCCTTCCGTTTCCTAAAGAAAGGGAAAAGACAACAACAGTGAAAATAACTGCAGCTATGGAAAGAGTCTTATCACAACATTCAAACACTGCCTAAACTCTTCTCACGTAGCCAAGAGGTTTCAAAACGAAACATTCTTCCCACCCCGCTTCTTTTTCTCCCCAAAACATTCCGGGTCCTCGATGAACCTGTTTCTTTATTCACCACTTCGCTTTTCGCAGTGACAATTTATTTATGATTTAAAATGGAAAATTCACTCTAAAAATCTTAGCACTAATGGATGACAGCTCACAATATTTAGGATTAATTTTTTTTAATTACACAGTACAACTCAGACACTCACAACGCACGCATACTCACCCCTATGAATAATTGAAAAAAAGATTTACATGTATAAGGACAAGCCATTTGTAGATGGCATCAATAAATATGATCCTACAAAATTGGATCAGTAATGACAACATTGTCTTTTTGCTACTGCTATTTTAAATACAGGAAATGGACGGGAGTTACCCTTCCGTTTCCTGAAAAAAAAGGAAAAGACAATAGCAGTGAGAATAACTGCAGCTATGGGAGGACTCTTATCACAACATTCAAACACTGCCTAAACTATCAAATCTGCTCAAATCGCATCATATACTTTTCAAATCAAATCAAATTCCTCTAAAGTTCACCCAAATCGCCTTGAGTCCTCCCAAATCCAAATCAATTAAACCCAAATAAAATCCCCCTCGCAAACCCCTCCGCCCCACTCTCACTCCCCACCCTCGACCAAAAATGTCTCCAACGAAGGACGCCGGCCTCTCGCCGCCGGCGGCCGAGGCGCCGCCCGCCGCCGCGCCGGCTCCGGCTCCGGCGCCGTTTACGTTTCCCCCCGTGCCCGTTCTCACGGGGAGCATTAAGCCCACCGAGTGCGCCGACCTCCTCAGCCTGGTCGCCGGCGTCAAGCGCCCGCTCGAGGACGTCGTGGCGGACTTCCTCGCCCGCGTCCCCGCCGAGCGCCGCATCCGCTTCGGCGCCGCAATAAGCTTCGTCCTCAAGGTTCGCCGCTCCGGTTTCCCCCACGCACGCCCGCGTAGTCTGTGCCCGTCTTGCCTCCTCGGTTCGTGTTGTTGGATGGTTGGGGCGCTTAGGTTTTTCGAGGGGTTCTTGGGAGATGTTGGTAGGTGGACTGGTTTTGGACCTCCCCTTGTGTAGAACGTTGGTTTGGAGCGCGGATGGATTGGGGGAAATGGTTGGGTTCTGCAATGATTGGTTGGTTTTCTTGGTATGGGGTAATAATAAGTTTTGTGGTGGTAGTAGTATGGTTTCTGAATTTTTAGGTTCTATTGGGTTCTAGTGGTGCGCAGGTACTGATATTTATTGGAAATGTTCTGCTTGTAATGTTGATCGATTTGCGATGTTCTATTTAGATGAAGATTGAATTTGGTGTGCAGACTGGCTGCATTCGTTCTTTTTTTTTGAGGGAAGGCTGCATTCGTTCTCTTTCACTATTAGTGACTTGCTTCAGAATCAGCTAGTTAGTACTGCTGGTTTTTTAGATTTTGTGGACCTGCAGATATGTTGGTGGCTAGATGAGGTTTTAGTGTTACCAAGGTTGAATTATCTTTGCTGTGCTGATTTTGTGGTTTCATTGGTCATGTGATGGTCTCTGTGTTGAAATGGTTTTGTTAGTGGTAAATAATTGCTCAGTCCACTTTTATTACAGGGTAAATAGTTGCTTCCAGCTACATTGTTTTTTATTTACTGTTTTATGTTTTTAACTGTCTTGAGTCTCCATTTCAGTTTTTTTCTGACTTCCTTTAGGCTTCAAATGATTGGTAGATTTGATAAATTCAGTGTGGAAACTATTACTGTTATTTGATTACAAGAGCATAATGTTCTACATGTTTTTGCTGAGCATGAGTAAAAGTCCAGATCATATGTGTGTAGCTTGATGAGATTTTACATTGTTGAAATGGATTTGCAAACTATTTTACTTGAGGTTTAAAAGCATCTGTTTCCCCAGTTGACTTTGTCCATCTCTGAAATTCTAAAAGAAATTTTCTTTACAGGGGTGGGACTTTCTGTACGTTATCTTTAATGGATAATACCTGCTGTACTTGTACTAACATTTCATTTTTTCGTTCTGCCATATACATTTTTCCTTTTTGTTCATTAGTTTGCTTCATATGTCTTATGTAGCCCATCCTACTTGACCTGTTAAATTGTTTTAGTATTTACTAAATATTACTGCAAAGCTTCTTCAGTCACACTGTTACCACTTTTAATTCATGGTGGAAACCAGTGTTCATTCTAGTGATTATAAGTTTTTTTTTGCTTGTTTTGATGGTTTAACGGACCCACAGTTGAATAAGTGGATGGTTGATTCGTTTACTGTTTATGTGTGTTGCTGCTGTTTTGTGCTACAGTCCTAACACGCACATTACTTTGACATATTTGCTTCTTTTTATTTGTGTTCAATTCCAGGACTCAACATCATTCTGTTTTTCCCCTTTTGAGAATGGTACTAATAGTTGTAGGGGCTTGTCTTTAATGCATTTTGTTTTTGCACTATGATATTTGATAAATAAATAGGTGTGGTGATTTCCACCCATCACTAGTTCATTTCCCTTAGTTATGATAGCTGCATGATAAATCATGATGTTGATGGTGATTAATATGATTTTTGTGCCGTTATTATTTATACAAATTGAGAAAGAAATAAACCTATTCCCCTCCATATCAAAATCTAGGCACTGTGAGATTTGCATGGTCAATTGTTTCTGACATTTCTCCACTGATACATGTAAATATAGATAGATAAGTAAATAAAAATAGTTTAATGGATCTGTCCTGTAAAACAGTTGCTGATATGTGATTTTTTACTTTAGTAAGTTACAGTAACCACTAACCAGTGGGTTGGTATGAAGGCCTCTTACTCTATTTTAACCATTTTTCTTAAAATAAAACCTTTCTTTTCCACACTATATTTTCTTAATAAACCTCTAGACATGGAAAGTCTTCACAGGTTTAATTGATACTTTTTTGGTTGTTTTTCAGGACAAGATGATGCTTCGACCAGCTGAGCGTTTAATTGCATTGGCAATTCTTTATCAATGTTATTCCTCACAATTGGGAAATCCTTTTGTCCCTCTATTAATACATGTAAGTTTCAACCTTTTGTTTTCTACTTTTTAGTGCGCAAGAATTTAAAGGCTTCATAGCATGTGCTGATAGTCCGAACTGTTCATGTTTATCCTTTTCGTATTATTGAATAAACAAATTTATTGTAAAAGCGAATTCGTCAAAAGGATAAATTTCATAGCAACTGTGATTTTTTGTCTGCACTATTTTACTTTTGTTGTCAATTCATCATGAATAGTTCCACTTGCCTGTCCAATTTATATGCTGAGTTCCATACAACTAGTGAACCAATGCACATTTCTTCCATGTTTGTCAACTACTATTACTTCAATTGATTAGTGCATCAAGAAAATATTTTAGAAAAGGGCAAATTTCATAAAACACTAGGTTTAGTGGCATAAGTAAAACAAAACACTGGATTTTGTATTCTTTCACACTTCACCAGGTGCTGAGACTTATGTAACAACCTAACATGGCTTTAATAATTGTGAACACTTTGGGGAGATTTTGTGGGTCGCCATGCCATTGTACTGTTGTTGCTGAGGTTGGTTTACATCACGTCGTTAGCTCTGTGCCTCTGTTTAGGTGTCTACCTGAGCTCTGGTCCAGGTAATATTGTGCTCCTCAACTGTGCTTGGCATGCACCTTATCCTAGTTCTCAGTTGTCATAACCTATGCTCATCAATATGTATGACACTTGGAGCCAAATTGGGTCTCCAACATAGTTGGAAGTGGCCTCACTCCATTATGAATTGTTGATGAAAAGCATGACCAAGTGTAGGTTCTTGGTGGGGTCAGCTGCAACACTATACAAACGTGGTGTATTGGAATATTGATAAAAAGGCGCAATGAGTGAGCCATCTGAAAGAAAATATTTTGATATAAGAATAAATCTATGAGATGATAATTTACTTTATTGGGGACTTGGAGGAGTGTGTTTCTCCTTTTTTACTTGTGCAATCTCATGGAGTTAAGGCGGGTGAGTAGGATGGACTGCCAGTACTAATACCTTTTCAAATACTGAGTAGTAAATAGAATGTAAAACCACCAGGTGGGATCCAATTGAAATTCTGAAAGCATCTGATCAATTTTCAAATCTAAATGAAGATGGAATTAATTAGGTGCTTGCTGGGAGTATTTAATATCCTTTTCCTTCATTACACACTTCTTTTTCTTTGTGAAAACACATGGAAAATATCGGTGCTGATATAATACGAATACCATCCTGGAACAGTGCACAAACTGCATCAAAGCAAAAAAAAAAAAAAAACTCAGCTCACCAATGATGTGGCAGGTGTAAATGCTTTAACCTACACACGGGCTAATTTCCACTGCTTATTCTGTTACTATGCTTTCATTTTCCCAGGGTAAGCAAAACTGTTTTTTTAAAGTTGCTTTCTATTGTCAGGAGCAATGATTAACCTATAATTTGTTTTCTGAGTCATTGATAGACTTTTGTTTTCTCTTTTTGGGTGTTTGTTTGACTGCTGTTGAAAGAGTTCATTATTTCACCGCCTAGTATGTGATTTGCACTTTGCATTTACTACATGACTAGATGCATACCTCTCCTGTCTTTATCTCCATTTGCCCTGCTATAAAATTTGTTGTCATATGTTGTGGATGGTGTGTTTATTGTGATTTATTTCTTAATTATGGTGATGCTGTTACATAATGTGTCAAGTTTAGAGGGTCAGCAGTCAACACAATGTTACGCAAATAAACCAGCATTATTTTATTTGACAATTTTTGAAATTGACCATCTTAATCCTGGTTGCCATCATGTAAAATGATTGGTTTTTTAGCTCTTGAAGAACCAATTAATTGTTGTTCTTATTTATCACAATATGATTCCTTCCTTTTCAGTATGTTCCTTTGACTATTACAATATTTCTCAGTATGCTTTATGACTTACACTACCTTATTATTATTATTTGTAAATTTCTGTTAGGTTGCTTGTGATGAAACCTCTGATAAACCAGAACGGGTTTTTCTCCAACTTCTGTTAAATTCAACTAATGGTGACAACAATATGGAGGTATTTTTTTATGCTCTACAACTTCTTGTCTAACCATATGATTTCTATATAAATTTCACATGCATAGAGGGTTACATGAGCCCAAAGGTATGGCAGGAACGGGGACATGGCTATATGGCTTTCCTTATTCACAAGTTTTCAAAGTAGTTAGAAGGTAAAAAGTATTTAGGTGGAAGCCACATGCATAGAGGTTACATGAGCCCTAAGGTATAAGCTAAATGCAAGTATAACGGGAATGGTGACATGAACATGACCATATGGTATTCGTTAACAAATTCACAAACTTCCATGGCAAGTAATAGAAGTCCAGGTGGTTGATTGCTTCCTCCGGAATACTCCATCCGTCCCATAATATAAGAACTTTTGCCTTTTGAATTTGTCCCACAATATAAGAACTTTTAGCTTTCAAACAATCAATTGGTGGCCCACATGTCTACCATTAACAGTTAACTCTTCCATGTTGAGCTGCATGTTTCCATGCATGTTATCCAATATCTATATTTTAAACCTTTATACTATGGAATGTGTTATCTATAATTCCATCTATCAACTACAAATTAGTGGGACCTATATATGAATGAGGGGTATTGTGGATATTTTAATAGACTCTTATTATTTCCTAAAAGGGTAATAGTTCTTATATTATGGGACGGAGGAAGTAATAATTTAGGGGAGTAAATTGACACCAACTTATGAGGTAGTTTTTTGTTTTTTTTGATAGGCATGTTTTGATTGTGATAAATGGGTTTCCACTGTAGTAGCCAGCTTTTTTCTGGTCCTAAGCCTTTATGGAGCATGTTACGATAATATCAAAAGAACATAATTTAAGACCACTGTAGTCCACTGATGCATGATAAATAATAAATAGATGTATATTTGGCTATTAGCAAGTTTGTTAGTACCATGATCCATTCCATGGGATCTAATGACATTACGATTCAACTCGACCATTTCAACACGAATTATAATTCTTATCATGTGATGTTAGGACCGAAATCCTATTAAAACAAAAACAGCACTTACTAGGATTATAATACTGACAATTTTGTTTAGAAATCCCATTTTATTTTATTTACTAAGGTTATAATTTTTCCTGTCACCTTGCTTGCATGGATCAACACACGTTGACTCCACCTTTATTATGTATGTGAGCTCATTCTCTGTTTGTATGTTTGTTATGGGGCATACTTGGCACTGATATGATGATTATTTTCTTTAGATTCTGAGACATTCTGCTGCAGATTACTTGGAGAAGTCTGCTTATGCATCTCAGGTTAGATGATTGTTCTGTCATGTAATTATCAAATGACTGGACACATTTTATAGGATGTAGGATCTTATTCGTTTCAAATGGCATCGTTTTTGTAGGTCTTGCTCACCAGAGAGCAGCTTGAAAGACAATATTCCCTCAATGTGGTAGAACCCCAGTCATGCCCTGGTGGTTTCAGTGGTGCTACTGTTAGAAGTGCTATTCCTGATCCTGATGTTTCTGAAAGCTGCACTGATTCATCAGAGTATGTAGACTCACTTTCATTCTCCTTGCAACGTGATGCTGGGTATCCATAGGGTGTAGATTATTTTTCTCTTTTATTCTGATTGTTAATTAATTTTATCTCATTATTTCTAGGATATCACTAGCCAAATCAAATAGAGATAATGTGGTCACTAGTTTACTTCAACAAGAAACACTCAATGGTATTGGTCCTCAATGGATACGACCTCCTCCTCCAAGACTTGAAATACTTGAAGGAGAGGTAAGGTTGCTGGCTATGACTAAGAGTAATTTGTTTCATAGTACTTTTATGTCTGAATCTGGATGTACTTTTTAATGAATGTGCAGTTACAATGGCTGAACCTAGACAACAACCATGAGTTGTTGTGGGATAGTAGCATGTGTGCTGATACTAGTCGTGGAGCTGCAATCCGAGATTTAGTCGGAAAAGCTTGTAAAGGACCCCTTTCACCTGCACAACAGGAGGTTCTCTTCTATTCTTATTCCCAAATGGATATCTTGATATTGAGTTTTTTTTTAACTAAGATGATAATTTAAATGATCGGTAGCATCATTCTGGAGGTAGAGAATTTTGTGAATGATTTCCATTACCTTCCTCACCTTTTATAAATGGTCGGTAGCATTATTCAGGAGAACTTTTCTTTTTCAAATTCGTTGTTAGGTTATTTTCACAAGTTTTTAATGTTTTTTTATGCTGTGCATTATTTATTCTGTTCTAGTTATGTTTACTCCCTCTATTTTGCTAGATAACTTATAGGCAAATTGCATATAGCTTACAGTCTGAGCTATTTCTTTTTGTTCAAGGTTATGTTGTTTTGAGATCTTAAAGGCTTATGCTCGGTAGTGAAACACTATGCTCGGTAGTGAAACACTGAGTCTATCCTGATTGATAGGAGGCATGGGTCTTAAACTTGTCTTAGGCTCAACCGCATCGACTGCCACTAGTTTGCCTCATTCTCTAAGTTAGGTTATAACTGATAATTCCACAGTTTCATGGAATGGTCCGCAAAAAGGTTTTTAGCTTAATTTTATGATACCCTGATTTAATACGCTGGACATCCGAAATTGCCATAGCATGTGATTAAAAAGAGTTTAGTTGTAACTGAACACCAACTCAATTTCACTGTGCCCCAACAATTATATATATGCACATAGAAGCCCACAACTACACATACCTCAAATCCTTGTAACTTCTTGAACTCTTACTCTTCATTGAGTACGATGTGGGGATTCTATAAAAAATATAGGTTGGATGGCATTTATAGGCAGCAATGAACTCTAATATTGAGTCCATGTGTCTATTTTGATTAAACAATAAACCTAGTCGATGCGTGGCCCTATTATCCTCCCTACAACTTTACCCCCATGAACTCTTGCATGTGACACTTGGTATCAGGGCCAACTATTTTTTCTTCAATCAATGACTTGCATCGTGGGTTCTATTCACGAGGAGACTCAAGTCTCCCAATACTAGTTGGGTGTCGAGCGCTAGGTCAATGGCGGGGATAGTCTACATGGTGTAGCTCCCATGGCGGCAAGGGCCCCCATGGTGCTACCGTCTTCTGCTGTGTCAAAGGCTCTAGCAATATTGTTGTTACGGTCACACCACCATCGGTTCTTGTTTCGCTAAAACACTCTCCAATGCTACCTCTACCGACTAGCAATAATCCGATAATGAAGGCGTCATACATGGTGACTGTGTGGCATGCCATTGTCCATACCCTTAAGAGTTTGAAAAATTTAGAGTAGGTTTGGTAGATCACCTTTTTGCAATGGGAACCTAACAACATGGGTTGTCTTGGTGTTCGCACTAGATGATAGTCAATAGTCTAGTGAATTTTGCTTCATCTATGCCTCAACAAACTAGAATTTCTCACCATTGATGATAGAGGATAAGTTCTGATAGCTTAATGTAAGAGCAATTCTTTAGGGGGCAGTGCATGGAGCATTGTATGGTTATCTACCTATATTGCTATTAGGGGTGCTTGTTAGCCATGCTTTTTTCATGTCGATTCTTTGCTGTAACGACAACATACGAATCAATGTAGAGATTCAAAATCTAGTAGAATCAACAAATGTGATGAGTCTCGAACTAGTACTTGAGGGGTGCATGGCAGCCTTTGTGGCAATCATTATGGTTGATGGGATATTACGGGTGCCTGTCAAAGGAGGACACTTAAGATCTAGGAGCGACAAGCTGGGTTACATAGCTCTAGTCTCCATGATTGGACACCTAATGTTATAGAATGTGGCCCTAGGTAAATATGATTTTCCTATTCTAAGTAGCAATTTAGCTATAGGCCCGAGATTAGCGTTGTGATTTTCCTGTTGTTGTAGGCTATGCTTCACATGTAAATATGGTTTGGAATTGCTATGACACACCTTGATAGTGAAGTTATGATATATAGGGGCTATATGCTCGTAAAAATTTAGAGAATAAGGTACTCACACTAGTCTAAATCAATAGCGCTGATTTGCCTATTTATTACAGGGAACTTTTGTAGTATGCAATTCTCTACTATGCTAGTGAGCACTTCATTGTTTGTTGTTGCAATTAGCAATAGTATTTTTCTTGATGGATGTCAGAATGTAGTCAATTTTGGGAAATACCCTAGTGTTCCAATCATCTTTTTTGTTGCCAAATCCTAATATTTAACATATATTCTATAACAGAATTGTATAGATCCGTCTGTTACGAGTTTTTTCTATGCCAAGACCTACGTCAGGCGGAGGCGGAGAGGTGTTCAAAAGCCAACCCAATCCTAGGGCCATGACCATCACACAAATTTGGAAATGTTTCATTTTGGATTTACGATTGATTTGAGACTGTTCACAAATTTGGTACTCTAGTTGGTTAAGTTAGCAAAATTATTAAGCTCTTAGCATTAGTGACCCTGAAATTCTTTGACAACAATAAAGCTTGTTTACCAAACTGTTGTTTTTTGTCTTCATCGTCTGGACTTCTTAAGCCATAGTTGTAGGACAATGGGCATCCTAAGTTGAGGTCAATAACACTTGCTTTAAGTGTGATTATGGGCAACCTGGATTACACCTTGTATGATCTAACTTTATCCGAATAGCCTGTATTGTCGCGCATTGTCACCATGATTTTAAAAGCGTCGCCTAGGCGACGCCTAGGCGTCTGAGCACCATCAAGGAGCAGAGCGTCGCCACCACCTACCCTTCTACACGCCTTGAATCCTAATATCTCATGAAATCAGGTAGAGACGGGCAAGGTGGGGTCAAGGCGCATCCGCTAGAGGGAATCACCGCTTATCCTTCTACACGCCTTGGATCCTAATATCTCATGAAATCAGGTAGAGACGGGCAAGGTGGGGTCAAGGCGCATCCGCTGGAGGGAATCTCACATGCTGGGAAGGAAATTGCATGAAGATAAGTGGAAACCACATGAAGATAGAATGGAAATCGCGTCTGCGACAATTTAGGGAGAGGGAAGGGTGAAAGATGGAAAGAGAACAGGGCGGGCAAAGATTGGAAATAGAGGAGCAGGAAAGGGTGGAAAGAGATGAAGGGAGTGGAGCGGAAAAGATGGAAAGAGAAGATTTTTGTTCCCGGCCATATGCTGCTCCCTTCGTCTCTCTGCTCTTCCTTGCCCCTTCATGTTCTTCCTCTCTTTTCTACCTCATAGATATCTAGTATGCCTCTTGTGTTGTGTGTAAGGCGTCGCCTTACCCTCGCCTTAAATGCCTAAGGCGTTGCCTAGGCAATTGGGCGGGGGTGGGTCGCCTTGCCTCGCCTTATCACCTTAAGAACATTGATTGTCACTATAAAGTTAATGTGGATACTATGAGACATGGCCCACATGTGTACCTTGTACTCGAGTGTTGTAGTCCGAACAACGGATGCGCCGTTGGCCTAGGTTTTACCAATTGACTTATATTAGGCCCAATAGCCTAGTTGTATAACTTACTTATAAACCAAGTAGATGGAGGATCGGGATAAGATATGAATCCTGATCTGCCGATTGTAATCTCAAGTTAATAGGCAAGATATCATGTTGTCGCCTTCCATGCTATTACATAAAGGGAGGCGACATCCCTCAAAAGGGGATACACCATACACCATACTCAATCCACACAACCGGCATGGACCTATGTAAACTATTGGATGAGCTCAATCTCACCCGATAGGACCAGGGTTATTACTCTTTGGAGAACATGAACCTTTGTAATCTCTATGTCACCATTAGTTCTTATATCTTAGTGTGCTCATTACATCTGTTACAAATCTACAATAGAAACCACTGTTTCGACACTTAATGCCCCATTTAATAGGGTTTATTTAAAAATAACTGTTTATATATAGTTTTGGTTGTAACAGTTAATTGTTTGGAAGCCAATGAAATCTTACTAAAGCTACTATATACTCCCTTACTAGTTATCTCAACGTATGACATCACTATTTAGCACCCACAAGTCCATAACATGGAAAAAACTTGGGTAAAATAAAGATAAAGAAGTCCACTTCTTGATATGAGCAATTAATTAGTATCATAGACAATAATAGTTGGTTAATGGGACACTTAGTGCCCTTAGCGGTGTTGACCTCTTTAGTATGGTGAACCTTCATGCCTAATCCATCAAATTTACACTCACATATCATAATAAATTATATAAGAATGTAATCTGTAACATTACAATACACTCTAAATTCTATTACATGTTGAACTTGGTATTAATAGTTAATAGCTAGCCCATAGAATGCCATATCACTTTGTCAAATATTGTTGGTATAATATAAAGAAGACCTATAAATACAAACCCCACCACCAATACCCCACCAACCCAACAGGGTTTTCTCGTATCCCCTTGGCCTCCACAATCATTTTGATGTAGCTACACCCGTACCATCCAACCAATGTGCTACTTCTATAAGTTCATTATCCTCCGGTTATAAATCGCGATACATAGCGCCCATGAGTAGTGTATCAGTCTCTTTTGCTTCCTCCTAATTGTTAGCCTCCTTAGTTGGTAATGGCCATCAATGGTAGGCACATTTCTAGTGGGCCCCATGTGTTTTCAGGGATGTGTTTATGTTCATGTGGTAGTTGACATCTGATGGTTTGAAAAGACTAGTTCATTGGAATCTTGTATCAATCTAAGTTTTGTGTGTAGCATAATCTAATCTTGTATTGAATAATGGAAGACACGAAAGATCAATGGAGGATGGAAAAGGAATGGATAAATGTAAATTTCTTATTGACAACATATAAAATCATATTGTAATAATATAACACCTTTGATCATAAATATTTGACGTGTAGGACGAAACTAGTTTCTAAACTCAAATAAGTTTACGTTATGTGATGGTACTTAAGGAAAATCTACATAACCATTTCTTTTTGTTTTAATACTAAGCATCGAGTGTTTAACGATGAGCAGAATTTTAAAAGTTTGATTGAATCCTGTCTTAAACATCAAACTATTTATGATCGGAGGGAGTATATACTTTGGAAGGTTGGGTCGAATAGTTGAAATTGGTGCGGAAAATGGAATGTGTGGTTGGAGGAAGCACCTGATATTTGGGCTCTTGGCAAATGTTAATATGGGATATCAATTTAATTTGAATGGTATGTTTAGAGTTAATTGTAATGACGTGGCACATCTACAATGAGAGTAACTAGATAGGGGAATAATTTATTTACATATATAGTATTTTTATGAATAATGGTTGATAATACAAGTTTAGCAAAAATTGTTGTGCCATGTTACTAACTTAGAATGAAGTCTCGGCAGCGGAAACTTTAATCCAGACTCTAGCTGCCCAAACTTTGCAGTAACATTTATAGATACCTCCTAGAAGTGATTTTCGATGGTTATTTCACTTATGGGGAACTTTAAGAGCAGTTTTGGCCAACCACAGTGACATATTGCACTTTGTTGATCCTCTGTGCTTGATCTTGACCAATTGTGAATTGTGATGACATGCTAGCATTGTGCGGTTCTCATTATCTGGATTGTGTATCGCAAGAAATGGTGTGGTGCTACATGTCTTGACATGGCAAAGAGCACGATGCCAACCTTGGTGCACAAGACCATGATGCATCCAACGTCCAAACTGCTCAAGCCTTGCCATGCGACATTAAATACATATCCCATTCACTCACTATCGACAACGCATAACGTGCCATTGGTGAGAAAGAAAGGGGGATGAAGAAGACAACGAGTAGATATTTTGAGTTGTATGGTCAATGTGTATTACATAGGAAAAACTATCGAACGGGTACACCGCATAGACCAGAAACACTTTAGGTGACAGTATGAACTGGTAAAGATTATTGTGCTAGTTAGGTTTCAATCATAGTTTTGACAGTTATATTGTTCTAAGAGAAATTAATGGTCAAAGTTTACTCTTGAATTCCTTTTGAGATAAAATATGCCTTGCGTATATTAATGAACAATTAGATACTTTGTTAAGTTTGAAATATCTTATGGTGCCTTATTTTGGAAACACTGTGCCTTTTCTAGAGATCTGGTACTTTGTTAGGTTATGCTAGAGATGTTTTTGATATCATGGAAAATTGGGTTTGAAGATGCAAAACAATGAAACAACTTCAGCATGGAGGAAAAAAAGAACTGGGAACAACTTGGAAGGAAATCCAGTGTGTAAGGCTATTAGGAAACAAAGGAAATATGTAATATGCCAAAAATTTGTCGCATAAACTTGAACATACATTTATGGTAACAACTTTAGCGGCCGAAATATCTATTATCTGCGCATGATATAACTATATCTTCTCTACTGTGGCCATGACCTGTGTATGTATATATTAATATATTATGATCTTTTTGATGCCTCTTATGTACCTAATTATTGACAACTACTTGCAGCAAGTTTTGGTGGAATTGACGAAGGACTGGAAGCTAGTTTATCATTGTGGAATGACGCCACAGAAGCTCCCTGTATGTACTCTTTTGACAGCGTGCTCAATCCTTTTTATGCTTGTGTTGATGGTCCGATAATTTGGTTGTTTCAGGACCTTGTGGAACATAATCCACTCATTGCTGTTGAAGTCCTTTCAAAATTAATCAACTCCCCTGACATGGATGCGTATGTAGATTAGCCTTCTCGTTCTTCTATTTCTTTTCCTTATTTAATTATATTCCTCTACTCACAATGTCTTAAAGATTTACGCACATGCCTTTTTCTCTGGCAGTTACTTTGATATGCTTGTGCACATGGAAATGAGCCTACATTCAATGGAAGTTGTAAACAGGCTTACAACTGCAGTAGATCTACCACCAGGATTCATTCATGACTACATCTCGAACTGTATTCTAACATGTCAAAACAATAAGGTTTGTGAAAGTTTCTTTTCTTTTATAGTCACAGATGCGATCATGTTGGATTGTTTGGCGACATGATTCATAGTAAGTTGCTTAATTAAGTCGAGGATAAAAGAATACATTTTCTGTTTCTTTAAGCTCAAAAGTATTTGAGTGGGCTATATGCCTTGCTCTTCTGATTTCCTATAATTAGCTAGTTGATGTACTTTTTACCCAATCTGGTTGGATTATCTGCATCAAACTACTTGATTATGTGGATCCAGTACCCATTCTCTGTGTTCTCTTATTTGCAAACATCTTGTATATTTTAGCTGTTATCAGGGGATTAGAGAACTGTTCGAGGGAAAAAAAAAATCTGCTCCATGATAGTTCAGTTCTTTGATAGCAACCAGTGATAACTGTACAAAAATGGAAATCACTTTAACTGTGCGATGCTACATTCAAGTGAATATGGACTTTTTTATCTTCACATCTTTCATGATGCCATCAGTTCTACCTTATGATTTCATGCAATTAACAATACTGTTATGTAGAATTTTAAATATTTTTTTGTATGACTGTTTGCAGGATAAATACATGCAAAACAGACTAGTAAGGCTACTATGTGTTTTCCTACAGAGTCTCATCCGGAACAAGATAATAAATGGTGAGTGTACCAACATGTAATTGATAGATGTATACTATTAATGCAATTCTATTACGTTTGGTGTGGGAGTAAATAGATAATGATTCATGAATTACTTCTCCTGTCATGCACGGTTGTGAGCTTGCATGCTTCTCCATGTAAAAAATACTAGCAGATGTTATCATCTTATGCCATTTTTACTGATTATATTAATTTTAAAAAATATATTTCATGTTGTAAGAACTCAACCTATTGCAGAAAGCTTAAGTTCAGTAAGAAGGTCCCTCCCATGCTAATATAATATCATACCATGGCGAGGTGTCCTATGGTGGTTGCCATTTGCCAGACATAAAAAAGATCTAATAAGAATTATGAATTTATATTTAGTCATTATATGCCAGATATCAAATTTTCAATTTTTTTTTTTTTGCAAACTTCTCAAGCTATGATGGTATAACTATTTAGAACCGAGTGTACAAAAATTTTCCTGACATCAGTATACATGCTGTTTGTTAACTCAATGTTTTACCTTCTAAAAGATTGAGATTGTGTTTTTTTTAGTTTTGATATTTGAATCATTGTCTAGGAACAACATTTGTACTCTGCCATCTAAGAATGGTAAAAAGGTCCGTTCACATCACTTTTAGCGAAAGTTACTGATTTTTAATAAATTCTGCACTAAATGTTCCTAATTTCTTGTGCAAAGTATACATGGTATGTTCACTTCCCTAATTTAGGGTTCTGGTTTTGAATCACCAATTTTTCTCATTTACAATTTTTAATATTTATACATAATAAATAAGCATTTCTGACTAGTGCATGTTTTGCAGTGCAAGATCTTGTCACTGAGGTACAGGCATTCTGCATTGCATTTTCGCGAATAAGAGAAGCGGCTGCTTTGTTCAGGCTCCTCAAATCTTTAGAGTGAAGAAGGATGTATGATTTAAACAAAATTTTCCATTGTGTACATCCATAGATTTTCATGTTGTAATGCTAGATCTTGATAGTTAATAGACTTCATAGATTATAGCTGTCATGTACTAGTTGTCATCATTTAACTGTCCTCTCATCTCAAAAGAAGAAAAAGAACCCAAAAGATGTTTTTCCAGTACTCCAGGTCCAGTTCATTCTTTTTGACAAGGAGGTCCAGTTCATTCTTGGCGGTACCATCTGATGTAGTATAAGCATGAATTGTCCTTATGATAAGTCTGCAGTATGATGGTGAAATAAGAAGCTTTCAGTTTTCATGTACCACATAGAGAATTCAAAATGAAGGCAAAGACAAGGTAAAACCAGGAGGAAAGTCTGTCAGATATGTGGGACCTCACCTGTGCATATAAAGGGTTGAACTAATCGTTTTCTGTGAGATAGCAATTACCTGCAGGGTGCAGCCTGTACCCGCCCTGCTATCTGAATATCTGCCGAAAGCCTTGGCTACTTGAGTTGACTGGAGTTTAGAATGTAAAACAAGGTCATATTCACCATCATTAGCGGCTGGACAGAGCTGATGGCTTGATGCAAGCCCATAATACTCTACTGTCGAGTTGTGGGGATGAGTGGATCAAGAAAGAAATGATTTTGTGTGAATGAGAGAGAACTAAACTGGAAGAAGCGGTAAGAAATATTCTGGACATGTCAAGGAATGTTGCCCCCAAAGCCATAGCCTTCAGTCAAGCTACTACAGATTGGCTATTTTGCCTTGCGAGACAACTTTGTACGAGTGAATGACTGTTTTACAATAGTTTATGCCGCTCCATTTCGAAACATCAAGTTCTGGGCTTGCAGAACATAATCGTCAGACAAAAACTGAAGCCGACCATGCCGACCAACTGAAGCTTGAGACGAGGCATAAGAATCTTGACAGTTCTTTATAGCAGATGAGAAGAGTTTATAACAATTATTTATGAGGAAAATGGAAAAAAAATACAAATATTAGCAAGTGCAAAGTTGATTTCAAAAGTAATTTTTACGAAGAACATTTCTTTGAAAAAAAAACGTGCCATTTAAGATCTTGGAAACACTATAATCCATTATAAAACTGGACCCAAATAGAAAGGGATAAAAAAAAAATAGAGACACGTATGATGATGTTGTGTCTGCACAAACCGTTGATCACAACGGTTTTTTCGCATTCCTCAATGCAGGCCGCAGTTACCTCCAATCTCCCACATGGGGATGAAGAACCGATGAACTGAAAGGGAACAGAGGGAGAAGCGGCATGAGCGAGATGCCGTTCATTTCACGGACATGCGTCGTGCAGCTTCACGGGCATGTGGGTGGCAAACCCGGCAGCGCCCATTCCTCCGTGTTCTTCTCAAACCATTCCCTCACTTGATCGACTCTTGCCGCCGCCTCTCACATTGATGGTAGTAATTATACTATGCAGAGATAGATTCTTGTCTAAGTCTCCCCTCCAAGTAAACAATTGATCAGAGTTAGTTACTAGTAGTACCCGTCTGTTGTGGTACTTCACTCATGAGAATAAACTATGGTATGGTCCAACTCCACATTTTGATGTTTGTGTGTGTTCTTGATGTTCGATGTTCAGAAAATTAGTATCTTGCTCAGATAAAATAAGAGAGTCATGCAGTTTATTTTAAGTGGCATAATCTTGGTCCCACTTATCTTTCACAAAAAAATCTAATTAATGTACAATTTGTAGTATTATTGGTGAACTTTAAAATTTGTGAGACCTCATGTATATATTTCATTCAATTCATTCTGACACACATGGTCAAGTTGTGCTGCGAAAGAACTTCAGCTCAGTGTGACTGGTTGGATGCTTTAGGAATCAAAAGCCTGGCTTCATAAGGAAAAACAAATTAAAATGGCCATAACAGAGCAAAATGCTTTATGTTCCCCTTGCAAAAAGCCAAAAGCAAGCATAACCGCCCACATCCCACTAATACAAGTAGTCACATTGCATTGCCTCATCTGTTGCGTAAGTGAGGATGGAGAACCAGACCAAACATAAACTAATTGCTGGTATGCTTAGCATAGCTATATTTAAGATCCATTCAATGCATCATGTGCAAGTTGCCAGTATAAAAGAGTAGTACTTTCAATTCCAGAAAAGATCATAAGGAATGGTATTATACTTAATTACCAAGCTTAATTATCGACTTTGTTGATTAATTATCTGTAAGTAAGGCTGGCTTGTGTTGTGTGTACTACTACTGTCCTTGCTATCTTTTCGTTTTCTCTTTTTTTTTTCCTTTAAGAGAGTCAATATGTTGCGTACTACCCATGCTTGGACCAAATTCTTTTCATCTGGCTCCCTCCGTCCCAAAATAAACCAATTTTTTGAGATGAATCTGGATATAGCCTAAATCCAAATTCACCTCTAGAAGTTGATTTACTTTGGGACGGGGGAGTACAGATTATAGAGTATAGCGGGTTTGCTCCCAAGCCATTAATATAGTGCAATTTCCTTAAAAAAAAGTTCTACACATGAACTGCCTAGAATACTTTATTAAAACAACTTTTAACTCTCAAATACTCCAATTCAAAGTCGTCTATTCAGAAAAATGTTGTGTGCCCAATTCAAATTGCCAGGAGGCAGTTAGTTTCGTGAACCGTAGGAAAATAACGAGAAACCAAATTGACATCTATTTTTTGTAACACACCACTCATGAATCATATTTTCCTTATTAATTGGACGGATGGCATAATTACTCCGATACCAGTCATTCATCAGCTAGATCCAGTGTTCAATAATGCTGATTGTACGTTGTGTCCCAGTGTCGCCAATTGGATGGGCCCAATCATCGTCTTGTACTCGGGCAAGCAGAGAAGAGTTGTCAAAAAAAAAAAGGGTCTTGCCATGCATGCGTCCCTTGCTTTCAGAAGGATATCTTTTACAAAATTATTATGGATGTGGTATGCTACCTTCTTAATTTTCATGTCAAAGATGCATAGGCCGGGCATGCCCTACAAAAATCGATATAGTTTCATATAGGTGGGGATTCCCCAAAGTACAATTATTTTGTTATAAGTCAGAACATTGTACGCTTTTTATCCCTACAAAAAGAGGCAAAATCATTTGAGTTATTTGTTTTGATCTAAAGATCACATAGTAGTAAAAATGAAAACAACTTAAATCTAGATTTAAATCAGCCAGAAAAATAAGAAAGTAAGATCGTTCTTCTTCTCGCTCTTCGTTCCTTTTCTAGGTTTGCACCCTAAGAGAGGCTAGACGAATGTATCATTTAGAGCAAACCCAATAGCTCATTTATCTCATCCTTCATCTTAAATACAGAGGATATGTGAGAAAAATATTGTTCCAAGAGATACTCCATCACATCATCCAAAACTAGAGCATCATCTATATTAGAGAGAGAGCATCCAAATATAAATGTTCTTTCTTTTTACTCCATATTTGAAAACAAATAACATGATAGGAGAAGAGAATAAAGATTGTTGGAAAATGTTATTAAAATATAAGAGATTGAAGTATGAATGATGCAGTATAGATGATCTCTTGGAGCGCATAGAGATATAGAAGATGAATCTTCTTTGTATGATCATTCAAATGGGTATATAGTGAATCAAATATAGATGAGGTCTTGGGTTTACTCTTAGTTCGTGAAGACATTTGCTCAGGGAATAAGATGAACTGCATGGACCTGTGATAGCCTAGCCTAGCAAATAGCAAATAAATGTAAATATCAAAACAGCCCAATAAATAATCAATGAAAAAAAGTCTTAATACGTAGTGATAACGCGTTCTTGACAAATTGTAAATCTCAAAATAACCAAGCAAATAGTCCAAGAAAAAAAGACTTAAATGTGTATGGCGATGGAAAAAAATTACCAATGTGGTACCTATGTACCTACAAATTATGAATGGTAATTGTACTTCATACCCTTGTCCAACAATCATCAAAATTATCTTTTCATCCTTTTCATATAAGTACGTACGTTAATACTCCCTCCGTTTTCTTTTATTTGACGTTGGTTAGCTCAAATTTGAGCTAACCAACGTGATATATATATAAACGGCGGGAGAACTTAACTACTAAGTTATACTGTGTTTGCATAAAAAAAGTAAAAACCGGTCTTAAAAAAAAGTAAAAACCGAACCGTTCTTATCTCTTTTTTTTATGCAAACAAAGTAAAACTTCTCATGGCAATATGTTCATGTACTTTCCCCACCCCGGTACATGCTGAAGGGCTTTTCGTAATTAATTAACTAGTTGGCTTCCCTAATTATATATATATATATACAAGGGCATGAATGAGACGCATGGTTGCCTGGTTGGCTTCTTTAATTAAGCATATATCCCTACTTGGGAGCAAGTAGACCAATGAAGTTAAAATGAGCAGCATTAGTAATTCTGTTTGTCCATAACTCTGGCAAACTTTTGGATGGACAGCAACTATTTCTCATTGAAAATTTGAAACAAATCCACCAGGAGATCAACCTTTTGTGGACTGATCACCAACAACGAAATTTAATTAGCCAAGCGCACGCAATGCCTCTCGCTTTAGGTTGCTTCCAAAAGCCAAACCAAGATCAACCATGGCTCACACAGTAGTTGGCTTAATTAGCTTTTATTCGAGCATCATTAACTTGTACGGTTCCGGATCAAATAGATCTCAATCATTCGTCGTGTAATGCTTAGATAAACCTTTAATTCATGTCTAGTGCATGTCACATGGCTAAAATGCGGCTGCTGTGGTTCAGGGAATCTGATATAAAGACTGGCAAGTAGGGCCCACCTGCCGGCCTTTCATGCGGGATTGAAGAAATTAAAAGAAAGGAAACTTCAGCCACTGGGCAAAAACGTGCACAACAATGCAGTTTTGTAGCTACATGTATCACCTTATTGATCTATCTTATGAATTTTCTCAAAAAAAAAATCTATCTTATGAATAGATAAAGTGATAGGATTTTCGGCGATGCAGTTTATAATCCTTGAATTGGGAGGATATGAGGACTCACAAATCTCTCATCAATTGATCAAAGGCAGGGTATAATGGTTATTGGGGGCAAATAGTGCCAAAGACCTCTGTTTGTTCTAGTTAATTTTGGTTCAAAATGCTAACTTTTCTGTCTAGAGGGAATATAATATAGCATATTTACTAGTAACTCGGAAGCAACAATTTGTATATTTCATTATAACGAGCTTGCCATGGATCAATCAACGGAAAAAAATCAAATATTTTCCACATACTAGACTAGCTGGCTAAAGAAAATATAACTAACCAACATCATCATATAAAAGAAAGGCTTGCTAAAATTTTTTGGCAAAAACATCACATCAATCGTTTGACCGGATGTCGGGAGGGGTTTTCGGACACGAATGAAAAAACTAATTTCACGGCTAGCCTGTAAACCACGAGACGAATCTATTAAGCCTAATTAAGCCGTCATTAGCACATATGGGTTACTGTAGCACTTATGGCTACTCATGGCCTAATTAGGCTCAAAAAATTCGTCTCGTCGTTAACAGCCTAACGGTGTAATTTGTTTTATTTTTTATCTATATTTAATGCTTCATACATGTGTCCAAATGTTTGATGTGATGTTTTGGGTGAAAATTTTTGGGAACTAAATAGGGCCAAAATGGAGGGAGAGTACAACTATTCTTCTCACTAGGTTCTTTTTTTTAGAACTTCTCACTAGGTTCCTAATAATGGGAAATTACACAATCTCTTATTTTGAAATTTGTACTCCCTCCATCTCAAAATACAACTACCAGAAGAATTCAAATTTGTGTCAAAAAAAATTTCTACCTATCTTCTCTCCTCAACCAATCACAACACTTCATCACCTTAACCTTAATTTTATCAAAAATTGGAACAGGTACTTGTATATTGAGACGAATGGAGTAGATATTTCAGTTAGATCTTGCCTTGCAACAGAAACTCCTTATCTACCAGCTGGCAGAGTTTTACCTTGTCATGAACTCGTTATACATAAGCGAAGGCCAGTATACTAGAATTGAAGCATATGGTGCTAATATTGGCACTTATGAAGCCATCACCACTAAAGCGGAACCTTGCACGCAGAATTTGGTAATATGGCCCCTAACAGCCTTTTGCCATGCTTGGCCACCTTAAATTTGACATTGCTGGCCGCCTTGGTGAACTTATTATTGACGGGGAATTGATAATTTCACAACGTAATAGGTGTCGAACAAATCCATCCAAATCCCATTCAATCCCCTGTGGCAGGAGTTAACATAACAAAGCCTTAGCTTCTTACAATGACCAATAACTATGTAAATAATATTTGCTATCACACGATTTTAGTTCTCAAACATGAGAGTATGCAATTGTAACAGTGGGAAAAACGAATCTAAATGCCCACTTTCTTTTTTAACTTCTGCGATTTCATGGAGAATTAATGGAGATGACCATTCCTGATTGAAATGCAAGAAAATGATATACAATGTATATGTGTTCTGTTTATAGCAGAGCAACTAATTTTACTTCCATAAGAATGCATTTACATTTTTCAGCCCTGAACACACAAGTTTTTTTTTTCATGTAGCAATACTTAAGCACAAGAGTGGTGTAGCAATTAATTAGGTACAATTCCATTTTCAAATACAAATATAATATGCATCAGAATCCAACTGTATATATATGGCACACAAAACACCGATGATAATTTTTGAAATTTAGTCTCAATGATGCATGCCACTTGCATGGATCGATGAACGTGGTACACCTGCTCCACTCATATCACTCCAGCTCCAACTGAGCAAGTTGTGACTAGAGATATTTATTAATAAGCCATTTTGTTTAATTTTTTCCGCAACACAAGGAGAAAGAGGAGGTACGTAGCGATCAAAGGACGGTTGGTCGTACACGTACCACAAAAGTACTCATCCATGTGATTGGCAAAAAAAAAAGTCGCTGTTAGATTTGAAAACGTTTCTGATCTTGCAATTAAGAGCATTTGGGACTGAGACAAGGGATAGTGCTGTTGGATACGGTCCTAATTATAGTTTACCTTTGTTCCCCAGTGGTCGGATGTTGGGTGTGAGTACTGTGCTCTGCATATTATGGATGTTGTTAGTTCAGCCCTGGATGATTAACAGATTAGTGCATTCGATTTGGTGGATTTTTACGACATAGAAATAGGGAAAAAAGAATAAGAATGTGTGTATAATTCAATCAATAGGATTTCTTTTCATGAGGTTTGAGTGAATGAAAAGTTTCCTATGATTTCTCTCTCTCAAAAACTTGTAGGAAAAGTAAATTTTAGTTTAGTTTTCCTATGGTTCATTATTACAAACCAAATGACACTCATATGAATTAATCTTTTAGAATCCAAGTGCTTTGTTTTTCGTCCAAACAGAATAAGCCCTAAGTATGTATGACGGGTTCAGTGATGGAAATGTGGAATAGTAGTATGTATTAGTTGTGTCCTACAACTTAATTTGGTTTGCCATTTTTTTCCTAAATGCCACATTGTTTTCTTTGAGTGGTGCCACACATACTAAAAATTCATATAAAGTCCTTACTGACAAATTTTCAAAATCATTTACTTAATTCGTTGAAAATTATATAAAAAATTGAATCATAGTACAATACATATCATCGTGTGTAAAATGTTTGTATTTTTGTTGTACGTGTATATCTTATCCTCGTTGGCCCAATTAAATGGTTAGTTAGATGATTGCTGCTAAATTGTAATATGTACTACATATGCCCTTCTTGACATCTTGTAGTCACATTGGAAGATACAAATCACATCATCAATTATAGGGATCCCTCAATTAATACCAGAAAATTTTTAGGAAATACACGTTGTGTTACAAATTTAACATATAAAACTATATGGTGGGAAAAAAATAATGGGTGCATGTTTGTAATTAGCGCATGGATGACATGTACATGTTTTTAAGTCAAAAAGTAATTTTAACATGCTAACTTCTTTTACATATGCAAGCGCCATTCTCGTGGTGGTGGCGTTGTGGGTACGTGCATGAGCATTGATTCATCTATTAGAGTTCAAATCTTGGTAACAACAAATATACCTTTGTACGTATATAATTATATAAGTGCAGAAGGCAGAAAGTTATACTTCCAATTTTCTTTTCCAGAAAATGTATTTCTATTTTCTTCCAAATTATTCTTAATTCAGGAACTATACATTAGACAAGCCAAAACTATTTGTTTTCAATGCACAAATATTAAATTTATAAGAAAATTAAAACGTGAGGTTTATAGTTCTTTGCTCGACCTTTCTCCATATGTGTGGAGATTGACTTAATCAAATGCACACACACCTACATGGGACCATGGTTTACTAGAACATTTCCCCTAAAAATTAGTTACCTTTATATATAACCTCATTATTTGGTTAGACAATATACAATGAATTCTTTTTGAAATAATGCAACTGATGTTGAGTCTCAATAGAGTACAATACACACTCATATACTACACACAATTCATTTCACACATGCACAACTTATTGCCTTAAAAAACATGCACAACTTGCCATGCAAAACTACAACTAATTTCTGGTTGACAGGTTGAGCGGCCACTAGCTTGGATACAGCTTGACAGAGCAACATTGGAACTTGAACTAGTCAAATCAATTCCAATGAGATGACCACAGTTGCTGCTAGAAGTTAATGAGGGCATCATGTCACAAATCCTTTCAGTTGGCCCCTTCTGAAGATTGATCAGAGTCATCAGACACAAGAGAAATTCCAGTCTAATTTTCTAAATGGTGTGATTCTCATAGGAATACGTGTTCACCTCATCTCCCACTCAAATTGTTGGAGCTATTTCAACAAAAAAATTTGGTCACAAGATCGGTTGGGTTCAACTATCTTATCTACCTTTGCTTCTGTACATTGGAGCAAGGTGAGATCTAAAGAAAGGTGGTTGGGTTTTGCTGCACTTGCACCAGGAGACCAAGGAGCAACCCAAGAATCTAGCGGTCGCCACCTTGCATGCCACCATGACTTGTGCGGTATAATCCTGCCATTGCAAGTCACATGCATGATGGATGTGTTGAAAAGGCTGTGTACTAATCTTGCAGAAGAAAACCCTATCAAAGGCAGTGCAGGATGGTGTTAGATTCTTGTTAGGTGTTCTTGGAATGGGATGAATGCATGGAATGGAAGTGGCTAAGTTAACCACGGTGGTATTAGAATCTAATCATTGTGTTGATTAGGGTTGTGTTTGTCAAGGTTTGATCATGGAGTCATTTATCCCATTGTGCTTTGTTTGAGAAAGGGGAACAAAGATAAAAGACGAAGGATAGATAATAAAAATGCCCCGATATGAAATAAATATTAAAATATCGAGATGTCACTTCTCTTTCTCTCTATATGAAAACATGTAAATTATGTAGGAGTATTTGCGTAATACTACGACATTAATTAAGTTTATAAATGTATTAGAATAAATTAGCAAACAAAATTTAATTTTTGGTTAATGAGATGATGTCCGAAACAATAGTTTTGTGTTGGCATTATGTTAAACACAAATCATGTCCACGTAATCGAGTATATACACAACGGCCATGTCCTCCTAGCCCCAGGGTGCTTAGATCAGGTAACGAAGGCAATATTAAACATAAGCACCACTAATCATCCATGCCTCGTCAAGCACGGATGCTTTAGGATTAGCATGAACCTTTCGAAGCATACGTGGCAAGACAAGGTAGTCATTTTTCTTAAGCACACTACTCTAAAACACCTGCATATTTATATATTGGATATAGCTTTGCAGTATTGTATTGTTCGTTGTCATTTCACCCCTTGCACCAATATTATTGTGGATTCAACATATATAAACTTGCTAGTAAAATTACAATTTTTTGAAAAATGAAAACCATGCTAAACAAACTACATTATGCAACGATGAATTTATAAATGAAACTTTTCAAATTTGATATTTAAGGAAACCTGCAACTGTGTCTCATACTCGCATGTTACCCACACTTGTGTCATAGAGGCAAGCGTTAACATATAGAAAATTCATTCTTCTCTTAGCAAAATTAAACCTATAATTTTTGTGGTTTTTCACCGTCACGCCAATCAAAACTAAATTTAAAAAGGTTTAGGGCATTATTTTGTCCAATTCTAAAAGTTAAGTGAGAGAAATATCATGGATTTTAGTGAGAGAAAGTTAAGAGAAAGAACGTGAACAGAGAAAGAAAAAGAGAACCAAAACAGGGACCATCAATCTGAATGTGCATATCATTTGGGGCACCCTACACTACAAAAGAAAAAACACTGCATTTCTGCCAAACATTAGCTATCTTGGTTGGCTATGCTCCTATCCACAAGAGCGTAGAGAGATCCCTATAAACAAAGCACAAAATTCGGTCTCAGATCTTCCTTTCCTCAGGCAGCAACAGTTCATCATGATGTCCTATTTAACACTCACACCCAGATCATGCTTGAAGATTAAAATACTTAACCTGATGCCAGAACACAGCTGCACAGCTGGTGAGCCATAGCACATCACAAGGATGATGGTTGATCTTTGGTTTTAGGGGGGTCTAATCATGTGTGCAGTGGACAGGCATGATTGGTCTAATCCTAGCCGTGCATCCGTGGTGGTCTCTCATTGCAACAGCAGGGATGAACAGGGTCAGTTTTTATATGGCCACAGCCTGTAGGGTGTGCACACCTCTGCAGTTTTGCAATGCATGCCTTCCACATACACACCGGAATCTCCCTCGAGCCAATTATTTGGTGCCCAAGGACTCTAGATAGGGTAGGAGCAGAGAGACTAAGATTAGGATTTCATCTCAGATCCAAAGCCTCAGTGGTGAGAATTGGTAGAGTTACATACCAAATTTCATCTTTGTGTTGAAAAAGAAATGATCATTTCCATTATGGGTGGCAAATATATGGTGGTTGAGTGTGTGGTTCCATCATGGGTTCATTTTATCGGCATGTGTACTCTTCTGGTGATTGGAATGCAATTGTCGTGAGAACATATAAAGTTTCATAGATATTGTACATAAAAATTGTCAATAGATATGCTATGCTTGTATCATGTTTGTATTCTAAAGCTCTAAATTAAGCATACGTTGAAGGGCAGAGTAGTATATCATTACCATTAGATCTATGGGATTTTTCTGAAAGTTTGTTAAATTAGCTACAATTTGTAGAAAAGAAGAGAAATCTCAACCAATCTATACACTAAAACACTAAAAGAACATGCTATTGCTACTTAAGCACACTGCTCCTTAGCAATAGAGAACACAGTAGGCCCATTATATGGAGTATGCAAATGGATTTTTACTACTGTTTGACAAACCCTATAGTTTCTCAGCACCTTGTAGACAAAATACAACATAACAGACAACCGACTTTGTCAAACACCAATGACATCAGTTAAACATTGTCCTACTAAAACCGGCAAGCCTGACGATTGCCCATGTGTCATTGGACATACATTCATCACTGATGGTTACGTTCACATCATTAATACACATAGCAATCAACCAGAGATACAATCAATGGCTAGGCTTGTACTATATATGTCGAAGGAGCTAGTGTGGAAAAAAAAACTCTAGTTAAACTTGTGCCTATTTTGCTATCTTATTCATACTCAAGTAGAAGAAAAATAAAGGACTCGATGTAATTCTTGTAAAGATGGAGGAAGTCATGACCTATTTTCACAATGCTTGGACACTGCACACAATGTCGTTGTATGTAGAATATATTTTGCACACACATAACCCTATGTGTTCACCTAGCACATAACCAGTCTGCATCCAATCATTCCCAGCACTATAGCAGCAAAAAAACACTACACTACACTTGTGAAAAAAGGCACACAGCCACAATGCCACATAGGCCAGTCAGCCCCGGTATATAAACCACCACCACCCCCTACCACACCACTCACCAAACATCTCAACCTTCCTTTTCGCTCAACACCACCAAGTACAGAAACACAAACACACACAAAACCATGAAGAAGCCATCCACGCTTCTCCGCTCTCTCTCGTCGCGCTTCTCCGCTCGCCTCGCGCCGTCGTCGCCGGCGGTGGCGCCATGGCCGCCGGTCCGCTCCGCCTACGACCGCTGGCTCGCCGCCGAGCTCGACGACCTCCGCCTCGCCGCCCCGTGCTCCACCGCCTCCTGGCTCGCCCGCTCCCTCGCCCTCGCCTCCTCCGCCCAGCGCCGCCTCGTCGCGTCATCGCCGCCGTCCTCCGCCGCCGCCGCCGGCGGATGCATTGACCGGAAGAGCATCGACGAGTGCGTCGACCACACCGCCGAGCTGCTCGACGCGTGTTCTGGCCTCAGGGACAGGCTCGACACGATCAGGTGCTACGTTTCGTCGATGCGCGTGGCGCTGCATTGGGTTGAAGGCGGCGATGGTTCGACGGCGGCGCAACGTCGCGCCGCGGCGGCGTTCGCCGAGTGCGACGCCGTCGAGCGGCGGTGCGGCGCCGAGCTCGCCAAGTGCGGCTCCAACCTCCGCAAGCTCGGCGAACGCGCGCTGACGCACTCCAAGCACCACCATNCGTGGGAGTGCGCGATGCAGGAGGTGCAGAGGACGGTGAAGGAGGAGTACGAGCGGCGGCGGAAGGAGGGCGCGCCGTTCATGTCCGAGCTCGACGCGGCGGCGGCGGCGTGTCGCGTCGTGGCGTCGGCGGCGGCGGCGGGGAGGCGGTGCACGCCGGAACGCGCCGTCGCGGCGGCGGTGAGGCGGTGCGACGAGCTGGAGGAGAAGGTGTTCGTCCTGGAGGAGAAGTTGGGCGAGCTGCAGAGAGAGCTCATCGGCGTCAGGATGGTTCTCTTGGATTGGTCTCAAGCTGCGAGAGGGCACCAGCAGCTTAAGTACTGAAGAGATTAGAGGCTGAATTGGGGATAGATTTCGATGTAAATATGCGTTCAGAGGGAAATTTTGCATCTCACTGTTTGTGCTGGGTTCTTGAGCTGGATGAGACTATGAATCGAAGAAGCTAGTAATTTACATTTCAACTTGCAGTAAAATGGGTAAAAATGCAATGCTCCTATATGTCTACTTGAAATGTGGTGATGTGTTAATTTTTCCTTTTTGACGCTTGTCTTGAAGAAGTTGGTGACATTGAGGTTGGAGAATCATGGTGGCTGTGTAAGCTGCTATCATTCCATTTTTTTCATCTCACACTCGGATAGCTTCAGAAGTCTCATATTTTAAGTACTATTAAATTCAGACATTTTCTTTTTACATTGAGGTAATTGCAGTACTTAGTCCTATGTCAACCCCTCAACATTGAATTTGACTGCCCACACATTTACAATTTTCGACAAGCACAATAAATTTAATGATAAATTCGTCAACTATCATTATGTTTCAATGAGATGCTCAACAGAAGTTACAGTAAAATGATACTACTAGTTTTTACCACATTGCAGTTTTACAAAGTTTATTCAATGTACAAGTTTCACCAAAACTACTTTTTTTTTTCCAAGAAAAAAATATTTCAACATTCACTTTCTATAGATTCTGTTCCTTCCAAAATGTCCTCATGATCCAAAAATCTAAGAAAAAAAAATCTTATTCATCATATCTTCAGTAAACAGGCCTGGAGAACAAATAAATAGAAAAAACGGCGCACAGCATTATGTGCACAAGCACACATTCGGCCCAACCCAGTCTGGCTTGTGGAAGGCCTGATCCACAAAAGTAGGAATACTGAGACAGACCAGTGATCAGGATTCAGTGTAGTGTCAGATTAAATTGCAGACAAGGATTCGGTTCTATGCATGAAGCTAGTTAATTTTCAGATTAATTTCCGCCGTTAACTTTCCTAATTTGTTAATTTCCATATGAATTACAGATATGATACTTTGCTAGTTACTACTCCAGGTAATATATGTGCACCAGTACTTTCAAAAAAAAAAAAAGTGCACCAGGATCGACATATGCGAAGTCAGCTTGAAGAAGCAGGTTCAATTCAGAGTTGAGCGTTAAGGGGACAGGCAGTTGACCACAGTGGTATTGCCACCCTGTCTTAACCACATCAACCAGGCCAGAGGAATCCTCTCTTTTTTTCTAAACAAACCTTTGTCCTGCGGCAAGATCCAACTAGTGGCTGATCCACACACCAGCATATTCCTCTACCGTTCAGAATCATTTAGCAAAGATTCTCGTTCATCAGCATTAGAAAAGGCTAAGTTGATAATTTTGGTTTATCACGATATTTGGTGGGGTCAAAAACATTTTGAACCAAATTGACAAATTAGACACCTTAGTACATTTCCTTTAAAAGTAAATATGAAATTCTTGGTTGCAGTTGCACAATTAGAATCTATGTAGGTACGTGAGCCAAATGCGACGATATTCAATCCAAGGACCATATTCCCAAACTAAAGTCAGTCGCAATGACATTCAATCCACGGACCAAATCAAACTAAACGCACAAATGAACCATGAAATTATTTGGAAGCTTATTTTGCTAAAAATTCGCATATCATCAGAAAGAAAAAACACACACGCACACTGCTTACTAAACTTAATCCATGATCGATCAAACATTCAAATCCATCCTGCAAATGAAACACAACAATTTCACAGATTTGCAGTGTCGTTCGGCTCGCTCGATCGATCAAGAGGAGGCAGCGATCGCCGCGTCGCCGGAGTTGCTGCAGTCGAATCCGCAGCGGCAGCGAGGGCACTCGGCGAAGTTGGTGGCCGGGAACGAAGCGGAGAAGGGGCCGACGAAGAATCTCAGCTCGCCGCCGGCGGCGTCGACGCGTCCGATCCCGAGCCACGCGAACACCACCTTCACGCTCACCCCTTCCAGCTCCCGGATCGACCCTTCCCTCGCGTTCCCGGCCACGCGCCGCCCGTACCGGAGCAGGTACGCGCCGCCGTCGCCCACGCGGAACTCGCAGTCACCGCTGTTGCCGTCGCCGGAGACGGAGACGGCGGAGAGGAGCACCTCGAAGGAGCCGTCGGGGCGGAGCGCGTAGGAGTCGACGCCCTCCGGGAGGATGCCGCGCGGGAAGCCGTACCGCTCCACCATCTCGTACGCCGTCGGCGTGGACGTTGACGTCGTCGTGAGGTTTGGGTGATTTGTCGCCGACGACGCGAGCGCCGGCGTGGTGGTGGTGAGGAGGAGGACGGCGGTTGTCGCGGCAAGGAGGTCGGCCATTCTTGGTTTGGATTACTGCTATAGCAGGTGAATTAAGTGTGTTGGGTTTAAATATCAAACATTTTTAAGTAAAAGTTTAAGTATCCGATGGATGAATGGAGTGTTAATTGATACTCCCTCGGTCCTTATTTAGAGGGAGTAGTTTATTTTATTAGAAGAAGTATTTGATCTATAATTTTTATATTATAAAAATAAATTTATAATAGAGAAATTGTTGCTTTGGATTGTGACGACGACGAGAGGAGGATGGCGGTTGTCGCGGCAAGGAGATTGGCCATTGTGTTGCTTTGGAGCAGGTGAGTAAAGTTCGTTGGGTTTAAATATCTAATGGATTGTTAATTTATAATCTTTCATTGCAAAATATATGAGGTCGTTGACTGATTCTAACCATTCGTCTTTATTAATTTTTAAAAGTATACAAAACTATATGTCATTTTAAAGTACATTTACTAATGAATCAATTCTTAATAAATAAATTAATATTTTGCATTTTTTATAAAACAAACACTTAAACGCATCTTAAAAAGTCATCAGCGTCGTACATTTTTGGAACGAGAGAGTATAAATGAGGTTTTCTTTCATGCTTGGTTTATACCATCATACATCTAATTGAAGTGACTAAATATAATTTTTTATGATTGGTAATAGCAAAGATTTTTTGGGTATTTTCGACATACGAAAGAGAGTTATATATACCTAATACAATAACTATAAAAACATAAAAATGCTAATAACAAAAGAACATACAAAAATACTAGGGCACTGTTTTATTGGGTTTAATAATGGGGTTATCATGCCTACACACCGTTCCAAATGGGATCCGATACCCTAGTCGTGTTCAAGAGCATATATGCTAAATTTGAGTTTCTAATCATCTGTCAAGTAACATTAATTTGATAAATTCCTTAATCAAAACTATATCATACGGTATATACCTCTTTGTACGGGATCAATCTTAGAAGTATAGCAATGTCTTTGCCGTGTTTGCAACACCTACTGACTGAATTGACTAAGAAGCAATGCGTAAGAGTTGTAACGATTGTTTGAACAATTGGCATTGCTAGAGCGTGTCAAATTAGTAAATTGACTGTGAATATATTTTTCAGCTTTTTCCTGCCAAAAAATATTGCCATTCCCCGTACTTCTCTTGCTGGGCACAATTTGCCATGGTACCATTTGGTTTGGTAGGAGAGACAACCAAAGCAACCCTTCTTTTTATAGCGGGGAACCACAGCAACCCTTCAAAGACCCTTTAATATGAATGAGATGAAATTTCGTTCAAGGATGCTCTGTTTTTATTCCAATGTTATTTTGCAATGAATTTTTACATCCAACACTAGAAATAGGGATTTGCTGTATTGCAGACGCCTAAAAACTCATAATAGTCAGTCGCCTGAATTTCATAGTTGCAATAATATGTACTGTGCATTTTCACTTTTATGTAAAAATTACATGCAAATACAAATTATGCACAAATCAAGATCTTACATAGTTAGCATTGCCTGATTAATCCACAAACTAAACCAACCTATACAAGACATCATATAATTAATCAACAAACCATGGGACACTATTTGGTTGGCCTAATTTCACCTCGACCAGAGTCTAGCCGTAAAAACCGAAGAACTTCATCAGGCGGCACTACATGCCACACCTGCATGCACACCGCCTTATGACCAAGCTTAGCAAAGCCATGAGCCACCTTGTTCCCACATCGATACACATGGGACACAACCATGTCATCAAGCAACGGTAATAGTGCAACAATCTCCCTACACTGCCTTAGATCCTCCTCTGATCGCACATTAGCACGGTCACGCACCACATCAACGGCCAATTTGTAGTCGCCTTCCACCCAAACACGTCGCCATCCATTACCCAACGCTAGCTCTAGGCCACGCCTGAGTGCTGTGAGCTCTGCAACGGAGCTTGTTGTTGTGCCGATTTTCTCTGCGTAGCCGAGCACAAATGTGCCCTTGTGATCACGGTACACGCCGCCGATGCTTGCGATTTTGGTCGAGTGCTTGTATGACCCGTCGAAATTGAGCTTCATCCATCCTTCCTCTGGTTTCTTCCAAGTCTTTGCTGACAATGATGAGTCGACCGTCAGCTTTCGCCGTGCTCCATTGCTGCCGCTTGCGAGGGTATTGGGAATTACAGGGTTGAAGAGACGTAGAATGCCCAGACTAGGGCGGTGCATGTGGAGCATCATCTTCCTCTACTGTAAAATGATATACAATGCACGAACAAGGCCAAGTGCTTAATTGGATTGAGAATTTCAAGAGGAACTAGGTGAAGCGAATTGTAGAAGTTGTTGATTGGGCATAGATTTTATAAGCCAGATGGAGCTAACAGAATGCTATTGATTCAGCATGAATCTGCCAAGAGAGGCGAAGTATTTGTGCTTGCGTTGTTCCCATGAATTGCTCAACGGGAAGCAACCGTTGGTTGCTTGCTGCTTTAAATTAGTGAATGCTTCTCTAGCAATCACTAAAACTAACTCATCCATGGTTTTGGCGTGGTTGAATATCCTTGCCCCGTGTTAATTGTTTGAGAATATTCTGCCGCAAAAATAAGAGAACTGCATTTCAACTTTTCTTTGCTATTTTTGATTAAGAAAATTTCAAAAAGTTTTCCATTGCTATCTCTAGCATGTTGAACTATTTGAGATGACCTGCTAAATTTATGTTCGCTCCTACGGAAGAATTCATCCATGTGCCTCGTGTTTATTATCCGTACACACAAAATTTAGGCAGCACCATTCCTCGTCAAATGCACTGTTCTGATTGTAGAACATCATAAATCATGACGGAACGGACACAGTTTAATTATTATGATTAATATTCATCGTCAGTCTAAAGTGTTCCAGACCAATGCCCAAAATGTTCGCCTAAAGCCCCATTCTAAACTTATTGTTGAGATTAGATTATTTTCATATGTAAAACAAGACTTATTTAAAAATCTTTTCCAAATAATAAGCTGTCAAATGACTTGGAAAGTGTACACACAGTAATCCGTGGAGTAGGTATCATAGGCTATGCTGAAAAGAACGGGTCCTAAAACTGAAATAGACAATTTAAATCCATGGACATAGCTAGCTATATGTTACATACTACACTCCCATAGTTTACATTTACATAGCCTCTATGTGAACTTCAAGAAGAATTTCAAACTAAAATCACTAAAAGCTACAAAATTAACAAATAAAAACAGTATTACATAAAACTAAGACAAATAAAATTATTATGGTTACAATGCAAACTTTAATATGTGTCCAATGCAATCTTATTTGAAGGTGGTGTAATATCTTCCTTGTAATCCTCCGAATGAGTGGATTTTACTTGATTTGTAGTAGTGTACACGTATTTTGCTTGTTTATATGAACTTTGAACTTCAAAGTTTGGATAACTTTCAATTTAATTAGATTAAATTACACTTTACACCGGGTAAAATGTTGTATCACTTTGCACCGGACTTAGTACATACTTTCACTTTGCACCAGCATGCATTAAAATAAGTTTTACTTTACACCAGTTGTATCATATAATTAAAAGAGAACATTGCAAAATACATGAATGGAACTTACAAAATATTTTGAATTTAAGCCAGGTATTACGAATTTGATTCATAGTGTAAAAATTCCATAAAAATTATATAAATTTACTATAATAATTTATCCTTATATAGTAACTCGGTGCAAAGTAAAACTTATTTTGATGCACATCAGCACAAAGTTTTATAGTGGTTAACATGAATAGGTTTTAGTATTTTCTTCTGATTGTGTTAAATAATTTTATCTTGCTTGTGGTTAACATTCCAGTGACCAATGGAAATGACTGATTGTGAACCCATGATGGAAGTAGGAAAATGCATACTTGTCATTGGGAAGATATGTAGTCCTGATGATTTAGGAGGGATTCTGATGGATGGTTTTGCATACATATATGACATTCGATATATCTATTAAGATTAAAATTTTACAACTCTGTTATCTATGTTCTCACAAGAGCTTTCTCCATTTTTTCACTGGTGCACATTGATGATGTACTTATACCATGGCATGGCAATTAGATTTCTTGGATGTATTCTATAATTACCATTTTAGATGGATTTAGTGTAACTTGATTTTTTGTTATCCGTCATTCAAATATTTGATTGACAAATCACTTTCCAGTGTTACAAACATATAATTGATGCCCAATAGTTACATTGATGGTCTCTTGTCTGGCAGTTGTAGAAAATGCTTGATGGGATTAATCAATGCTGCAGGAAGCCATAGGCGGATAGCATGAATTCTGGCAGCTATATGACAAGTCAACAATGGAACTCTTCATTTTTTGTTTTAAAACTTTTCTTTTGAAGAGTATGTAAAATGCTAATGACGTAGTATGACAAATATTAAAGACAAATTTTCCTGTATTTTACATGGAGCTTACAATGCACCACCTAGACCAGGAATAGCTAATACTTCTATTTCTTGTTATGAGAACCTGTTGTTTCTATTATTGTGTTCTGCATGCAGTACAGTAAAACAAAGGCTTTATGTGATTATTTGTTTATCATATCAGTGGCTAGCTAGTGGCTAGGGACATGAATATACGGTGTGGCATTGATTTTCTTGTCATTCACTAATAGTTAATATATATAATGGTCCTATATTATTGTCCATTAATTGTTTGATCTGATGATTTAGTACGTTGTAGTCTCATAAGAGCTGGCTGGTTAAGCTTTTCAAATTTCATATTTGCATTTCTTAATTCCAGATGTGCCTTTATGTTGTGGTCCCTCAATTCTCTCACATGAGGTTGCCTAGTTCAAAATTGCACTAAGCATATAAGCATAAATAAGAATTGAAGTAGGTGATTATCTGTGGATCATCAATACTCATCCTGATGAATTAATTTGAAATTTTCCATATCTGTGCTGATACCACTTATCCTTATTGCTACACAGGGACGGATAATTTTGAGTGGCTTCTACATTTCTGTTGGACAATGGAAATGATCCTTGGCTAGTGTAGATTTGTTTTCTTTGTGAGATTAGGTAGATTGTATAGCTACTTTAGATGGATTGTGTAGTTAATTATGTGTACAAACATTTCAAATTAACTGTAAATTGTATATTCAGTATTAGCGCAGTGTGGAAGTATGAAACTAACTGGCAATCTATATGATCCTTGGATCAATAGGATTTCATTCCATAAAATTATTCTTTTTTTATGCCATGCAGGGCACATTGGTAGAATATCTGTCGAAAAATCCCATATTTGCGTACCACTTATCTGTCAGCAATCCAGCAAATGTCAGTAAAGGCCCGTTAGTGAAAATGATCTGTCGGTAGTTCTTTTTTAGTACTTTCAAAGGATCTGTCAGTAAACATTTAGCTGTCGGGAAAGACTTTTACCGGTAGCACTTGTTATGACAGACCCTCTCTGTCGGAAAATCTTTTACCAACAATTATCTTGTTAGATATTGAATTTAGGGTGTGGGGTAGTAAACAAATATCCAATATAGTAACTGGTATTATTAAAAGTCACAATGAAAATATTTACAAGATATTGTACACCTCAAGCTATATAGAAGAATTCTTGACAAATGAAATAAAATACAACACTACGGGGCAGACAGCAAAGCAACAAAGAACAAGAAAATTCAAGATGAGCATAGTAATAATAAGACAATATCCACCACAGGAGCCAACCCCCTGACCAGCAAATCCTTTTTCACCAGAGGGGGCTAGAGAATACCACACTATAGGGACATGGGGAGGCTACGCTAGTGCAAACCAAAATTTTTCTACCCTATAAACAGGAACTACTGCAGTTATAGATCACGAGATTACCACTAGACGCACAGAAGCAGCGGAACCGTCTCGGTGTAGACAAAATGTGTCGATGTAGTAGTGTCGTGCAGTTGATCACGTCACGTCCTCACATGCAACTCGTTCTTGTGCTCCAGATACAACACCTTCGAGGTATCAACATGTATAGGGAGGAAGCAGTCACGCCTCGGATTGCTAGGTCAGCGAGAGCAACAAAGGCGTGGGGAGATTAGCGGCAGGGGCGTGGATTTTTTTCTAATCCGTGCGCCGCCCGCTCATTATATAGGCGTCCTAATGGGCTTCCGAACCCGAGGCCCTTTACCAACCCTAAACCTTCTTTTTTTTACGGGGATAAACCTTCTCTAATCCAGATCCTACCTGAATTAGGCTTCAAGCCCCTTAAGCGTGTGATTCTATGGGGTCATGCACATATAGATATGACCCAAGTACTCCTACTTGGCCCAATAATTGACAACGGCCTTTAGCAAGACATGCTAATTCCTATATGTACATGAAGATCATATCAGACAAACCATCATAACGTCACGTATAAGCTATTCCCTTTGCCTCACGATATTTGGTCTAGCTTCAAGCTGACCTCTCTTTCTTGATGATGTGAGTCGGATCCTTGAATAGGTTAACACTACTTAGCATGGCCATGCATTTCTTGATTCGATCACTTAAGGGGCCCAGATATATCTCTCTCATGTAAAGAGGGGCAAATTCCATCTTAACTGACCATGCCTTACAATATGCTTTATGACAAACCCGAAAGCTAACTTTATAACTATCCAGTTATGGAGTAACGTTTTATAGCCCTTGAGTAGGTCGGTTCACATCTTGAGAATATACACAACCTCGGTTCTAAGGATAAAGCATACACGTTGTGTAAAGTGAGAACAATATTACAATATCTCCAGGAGTTATGTTTCTTGTGGGTCAATCTGAACCGGAGTAGAGATTAAGTTTATCTCCTCTTAAGACTCCTGTATATATGATAGCAGGGTGTGACAATTATTGGCTGATGATTTGTACGTGAGAACAGATTTTATATCTTGTGTTTATATGTTACTTCAGTAATGATCTTGGGTGAAGGGAAGGGTGCGGGTGTTCTGTATCTTCTCACACCTCTACTGCTGCAGGAGGGAAAGGAACGGATCCGATGAATCGCTAATAGGCGCGTTGGTTTATAACACGTTATCCACAGCTCTCCGTTCTCATTCCAATCTGTGTTTGTTTAGATTAATATCTATGTAGTAATATGCTTGTGCTATGATTTAAAATTTTTTGTTAACAAAATGTTAAATTTCATGCTACTCGAATTAATTTTCCTAGAACCACTCCAGCAGAACCATTCTCAGGTTCCAACATTATAAAAAATCACAACCAATTTCATCACATCATCATGGTAGTAATCAAACAAAATCAACGAAACAAAATTAAGCCATATTCACTAAAGTCTTTATCTCCGAAAGACTCGGGCGCAAATGAGATATGACTTACACTTTACATTTTTTTCACTGAAAAATGTACACAAAGATTCACTTTGTATCCACACGACATCATCTATGAATAAGCTTCTCGAAAAACTACAACTATCAAATACACAATATCTGTCAAATAAACAGCCAATTTACTCAAATTATTCCCAAAAAAGTTAAATATACAAAACTGCAGCTAGACATGCATTACATATCTGCTATTAAGAAGAATTAAAAGTACAGTACATATCTGCTATTAGCTTGATTTTCCATATCAACATGGATGTGCACCCTACCATCCTCCTGCCATATCAACATGTCTGCTAATATACATAAGGCTAATATACATAAGGAGATGTTCAATATTTAACCGTTCATAATAACTCAGCACATTGATAAAAAAAATGTTGTGAAAAAGGAAGAGTATCTAAGGAAGTCAGGTTCAATTTCAGGTTTAAACCTCACTGTAGATGTTAAAAGATAACACAAACACTAAGAGATTAGACTACTCTTGGAGGTAGAACCGCATTGACAACCTGAAACACCTTTCAGAACTGCATGCATTCTGCAATCTGAATTCAGCTTTCATTAATTGAATTCAATTTTTGGCTATGTATTGAATATATAAGTCTACATATACTCGAGTCTGCTAAACCAAATGTTGCAAAGTTGGCTAAATAAGACAAAGCAGATATATAAATGGCAGCTATAATGTAATTGAGAGTTGGCCTGATCAAATGGCACAACATCAAACTCATCAGAATGCCTCGTCTTGAGTCAGTAAGAATCGGTGGCGATCAACCAACAACAGGTCTGACATTTTCAGAGGAAAGCAAAGACAAACAAAGATTGGACAAGAGGGAGGGCAAACTCTGACATTTGCATTCCATTGACTACAAAACAACCACTAAAGTCGATCAGATCATGGAATTCAAGTAAATTCGACAAATTCATGAGTCCCTAGGAGTAAATTATCTAGCATACCTGAAAAAACTCCAAGGCGGTTGGGCTTATTCCAGCTGCAAATTAAAAACACATCAGTGATAACAAAAGATAAAATCAAAATTCAGCAATCAAGCAAGCAGAAATATTACGGCCAAAAATCACAAAGCTTCATATCATTAATTGATAACCCATGAGTCAAATAAACTCACTTTATTGAACCACTAAACCAAGGTGGATATAAAAGAACTGAGGCATTTGTTCCATTAAGCAATAAGCAATCCAAGAACATCAAAAACAAATTTCAAATTTAATTGTTTGCCAACTAAAAAAAGTCAAGATCTATTAAGACATGTTTAGTCTTGCAGTTGACAGGAACAACAAAGAATTAACCTGATGATAAGTGTATGCAAGGTTACACATTATTAGACAATTTAAAACAAATATCAGTTTAGCTGTTGTATTAGAGAACTAATGCAGTGTTTAAATATCTGGAATTGAAGAGACTCACATGGGCAACTGTATACCAAGCATCATGATAAAAACTTAGTTGCTCCCATCCAAACCCAAGAGACCAGCAACATACCATACTCTGACATTACAAAACAACAAAGTGTGACCATGGATGTATATTCAGTTTGATTCAGCAGAGAGCACAATCTTTAAAGTTATTTAACATACAAACTTCAAATAATTTATCTTAGAATATTAATCAACATATGGGGGAATTCTTACATTCAATTGACAAGTTGTTATGGTAGGAATAGACAACATCTTTTTGAGATAAGAATAGACTATTTCTATGTGTATTCACTGTATCTGACTCTACATTTGTGGCTACCCACTCTCATTCTGCACAAATATAAATCTGGAAGTGTGTCAACTAAATGGTGTCTAAAAAACCTGAGGGGATGGCGGAGTGCACAGGTGGCGGAGGCGGCGCCACACGGGTGGATGGAGGTGGCAGTGTGCGGGGTGGATCCGTGGATGGCGGAGGCGGCGGCGCGTGGGGTGGATGGCGGATGCGGCAGCGCGCGGGGTGGATGGTGGAAGCGGCAGCGCGGGGGATCGAGATTGGCGGAGGCGGCTAAGGTCTAGGTTAGATCAATCCCCTTTCCTTTTTCTTCTTTTGTTTTGTTTTTATTTCTTTGGTGGCCCGTGTTTCCTTTTTCCAGTTTGAAGGCACGCGATTTTTTTTTCTACCGCCCGCAGCTAAAAATTTTCAGCGCGCAAGGCTATGTTCATCTTTCGGCTTCTTCCATCACGACCGTCCGATTAAGATCGGACAAACAGTTGTAATACCGACACATAGCAGGTTAGGAAGTTTCGTTGACACATAATTGGTTTATATCCTTTCAATTACTAACATATATTTTTATCTAAAAAAAATTATAATTACTGACATATAACATGACTTTTAATATACTATTTCTGACATATAGTTTGTCAAAATCTTTTACCGACAGATAGAATATTAATGATTATTTTTCTTGCTAACAGATGTTTGTTACTCATCCAATGTCATGGTGTAGTGAAACTTGCATACCCTGCAGGACCGAAGAAAGGTTGGTCAGCAATTAGTCTAACAGTGGAAGAATAGTTCTAGTCCACATTTGATTAAAACATGGAGTTTTCCCCTTCTATTAAAATTGGGGGATAGCCCAATTTCTTCTAATGGTGTAGATTGAAATATTTCAAATAACATGAATCAAACCCCTTGGTTGAAATCGAGATGCCTTCACATTAATAGCCAACTAATCTATTTCACTTGATTATGTTACTTGATTTTTAAGTATAAAATGTAAAGTTGTAACAATCTTGAAAGAGCACATTTTGCCAAGCATGTCAACAAGTTATCAACATTCAATCAATATTCCACAATAACATATATTTGGAATATGAGAAAACACGAAGGAAACTCCAAACACAACGTTAGATAATAAAGCCAACCATATTTCTTTCATCAATTTGCATATGAAATTCAAAGATGTATGCATTCCCTAGTTTGAGAAAGACATGGTTACATTAAATTATTCTAAACATCAGCGACAACCTTGTCATCTACTGATACTATTATTACTCATGCCACTATTGATATAATTATCAGTGAAAATTGCATTCACATTTATGGGGACTTTTATGATTGTGGCAAGTGGGCTTCCACATGCGGCAGTTGCGGTTTGTGGCCTCTTTCTTGCATTTTTCTCTGCATTTGCTCATCACACAAATTGGCTCTTGGGCATACCACGCAGTCCCACCCCCTACACATGACAATGGCAAATTTTACATAGCATTTGGTAGGATTCAATCAATTGATTCAAACGGCTTTGTAAGATTATTTTTTGTTGGGTTTAAATCCTTTATTATCCATACGTCGTTTTATCCTTGATTCAGAGGGGCCATAAGTATTTTATGAGATTTCATAGATTGATCTCTTGTTCTTAACGTGAAAGACATAACAGGTGTGTTGTGTGTATGTATGTTCCTTTTATATAATTGAAAAGTAATCTGAAAAGGTTCACTAAAAAACTCCGAAACACAAAAGAGTAAGAATAGCAACATACGGCAAGGTGGACGTGCAGGCGCAGGTGGTACACTGGTAGTCTGGCTGGCACACTGTTCCTTACTAATATTTATATAGAAAAGCTCATACACATCAAGTAATGCATATATAAATTGGTATGTTCATGGATTTATTTGAATTTATGGTCTCTTCTACATTAAATATCATGGATGGATTTTTTGTGAGTTGCATTTAGACATAACTAATGCCTCTTTGTACTATAATATTCTATACACAATCCATTGAATTTTTTCAGTGTGTTGTTTATTGATTTGTATTTCTGTCTTGTTAGGTCCCATAAATGTTTGGTATAACAATGCTAAAAACCTATATTTATTAGAACTTTTGAAATAAATGCATCAGTAATTCACATGATCTATTCTCTACATTTACTAATAGATCTTTTATTTCTTTTTAGTGATCCGCCTCTGTTGATTCGGACGCTAACGTCAGCGAAACGGGTGATGACGTCAGCGACAGACGAAAAAACGTGTGCAGAAAGATGATATATTCATTTTAAACTTTTATAATAGGTAAAGATATAGATATAGATCTTTCCTTCTCTTATATTGATCCCTTTGTCACAAACATATACATCTACATTTCAGCAAGGTTTTGTTTATTATATCTTGGCGCAGCATTTTGCACTACATTGAGGTTACTTATGGAATTTTAGCAATCCTGTAAACTCGCTTGCTAGATCTCTACAAATGCAGTGGACATCTATTCTTACAATGAGAATGTCAAAGTACAATGTTCAATGGCCTTCAGGCTCCCGTTTTTTCTACATGTTACTTATGCAGGTGGTATTTATATTAACAATGCTAGTAAGAGCAAAACATGAACATTGATACTTCACTAAATTATATTCGTTCTGCAGATTTAACTGGTAACCTGAAGGGTAATCATCTCCTTGCCCGGTTCTTTGGCTAATCACTACTGACCTGAAAGTTTATAGTTACGTGTACATGGCATTTCTGGTTTGATGTAAATGTTTTACATTTTCGTACTAGTGGACTATGCAAGTATGGAAATATTTGACCATATAATGCTGGATCGTTAAGATTCCATTACATGAAACTATTTTTTTCTGTCACAATGGTTATCTTAAGGATGATTTGGTTATCAAATTTTAGAATCCTAATTTTTTTTCATATTGAAACTTCTACGAATTTAATAGATCGCTCCCTGGCTTCTAGAATTGCTTTCTTTTCTTGTCTTACTGCAGTGCAAGCATCTAAAGCTGCAAATACATGGGCAGTGAGTGGAACACCACAGATAAAAAGTAAGTTATTTGCTTCAGATCTGATTACTCAGTGGCATTCGGTGCTGAGTAAAACAAGAAACGTTGTACATGTGCAAAGTGCAAGGCATGCATGTTTGCTATAGCTCCTACTCTAAGGGTGGAGTGGATTTGAGGATTTAGAAAAAGACAACTTCATCTTCATATCCTAATTTTAGGGGCGGAGCTGTAACTCCACTCTATATTTTACAGGATCGATCTCTAAAACGTTCAGTACAATTTCAGCTCTATGGTATAAGAATCTTGGAGTTGGAGCTATGCCAAACAAGACCTAATTTTCAAGTAATATACTTAGAAAATGACTGGGAAATCATTTCATGCCTTTTTTGGCCCATCTGGCTCATGCGAGCAAAATGCAGCTGTGCAGCTTGCATACGTGTGTGCGCTGCCGGTGGCCCGCATACCTACGTTTGGTATATAACTTTTCCGTGGCCTGCAATCAAAGGCCTATTTCACCCGCAAAAATAATAAAATAAATCAAAGACCTATTTTGTGGGTAATCCAAAAGGCCCATATAATGAATTACTCATGCATGAAAGGATTTGGATACCATCAATCGGGCTCTTGGTCCATTAGCTGACGTAAGATGGGGTTTTTATGTTTCTTCATGTCTATCTTCTGAAAAAGTATGTGGGCGTTACGAGAGATCCGAACTCGTTTTTATGACGAATGAATTTCGTATGGATGTATTTACACGGTATTAAATTAATGCACAGATACCCATTTTCTAATTGAAGGGGTTTGTTGTTGATGGCGGTGCTATTTCTGCATTCCACTTATTTCAACCGCCCGTTATATATGTGAAACTAATCTTTATGCAACCATATAAAATTTAACGAAAATGCATTGTCACTAGATAACAAAAAATAAAACCATGCAGGCATTATTTTTATCCACACAAACAACATTTTCTCTCGAGTACATATGCTAAATTTCTTATAAAAACAGCTATCCATTAAAATCAAACGTTACTCCCTTAAGTTATCACACCGCTCTCAGCCTTGCTCATATACCCATAACAATCTTTTCTTGGCCAAACCCTTAAAAGGAGAGGTACAACAAGGTACCAATAATCAACTTTATGGTACCTCTCGTAGTACCTCCAATAACAGTATAAAAAAAATGACAACTCTTACTAAAACATGTGAGGATACATCAAACTATCACCCCCCCCCAAACAATAAAATCAAGGCATCAAGAGAGGATGATGAAGAATTAATCAGAGCATGCATGCATGCACTCAGTTCAGTTGCAATGTGGGCTTTCTGCGAGCTGGTCGACCCCAATCGACTTGGTGAAGGGCCCGACATGGATCTTGAGATGGTCGCCGTCGACGTCGAGCTCCGAGATGCGGAGCCAGAAGAGCTCCTTCACCCTCACCCCCTCCAGCGACTTGATGGACCCGTCGGCGATTCTGCCGGCGATGCGGCTGCTGTAGTGGAGCACGTACTTCTTCGCCGCCCTGAACTTGCAGTCGCCGGCGAGGTATGCCTCGAAGGAGGACCCGTCGTCGGAGAGCTTGTACCCTTGCACGCCCTCCGGGAGGATCCCTACAGGGAACCCGTACTTCTGCAGCATCTCGTACGCCGTCGGAGTCGGAGGCGGCGGCGGAGGAGGAGACGGAGGCGGAGGCGGAGGCGGAGTTGGAGTCGGATCGGGCGACGGCGATAGCGCCGGCGCCGTCGAGTTGTCGCCGTCGGCGGCGGCGAGAAGGAGGGTGGATGCCGCCATTGCGAGGACGAGGAGGAGCTTCGCCGCCATGTCTACTATGCTAGCTATTACTATTATAGCTTGAGAATTGGGGACAAGTATGGAGAAGAATCAGAAGATGTGTGTGAAGGGAAATGGTTGTGTTACCCCCCTTTTTAAAGGTCCTTGTAATAAATGTGTGGGAATATATTTTGGATTTGGGGTATGTTAATTGTATTAATAATATGATTCTAAAAATGCAGTAAATATATCTGCAACCATCAAAGATAGGCTAAATATATACACAAGGCAGATGAGGCATTCATTTGTGACTAGATATGCACTACCTCAATTAAAATGGGATAGGATATGATATTATTAATTTGCTACTAATGTTATACTAGTTTAGCATGAAACTGTACCATCATAGGGCATCTTCTTCAGTACTTAGGCCCGTAGTTGTTTTGTGCATTATGCATGCTAACAATATACTATTCGACAAAGTAAAGTGTGCTCAAACGCGTGCACAATGTATATTTGACTTAGAAAGTAGCGACCGTTTCAAATAAAAAAGAGTAAACTACACTTTACACTAGGTAAAATATTTACCTAGTTTCACATTGCATTGGGGTGAGTGCATATTTTTAATTACTTTGCACCGAGGTTTATCAAAATAAGTTTTACTTTGCACCCTATTAACATAGAGAAGTCAGAATTTTCATGAACCATTTAAATTATTAATCAAACTTTGTGAAGCCTAGCTTAAATTTATTTTTTTCTATGTTCCATTCATATATTTTACATGATTTTCTTTGAATTATATGGTACAACCCGATGCAAAGTGAAACTTATTTTGTGGCACCCTAGTGTAAATGAAAATATGCACTAAATCCGGTGTAAAGTAAAACAAGATATATTCTACCCGATGCAAAAGAGTACAATTTACTCAATAAAAAAGATAGAAACTACTCAATCCCTGAATGTAAAGAATTTTTTGTATATAAATGCATAGGAAAAATCATTTACATTTGAGAATGGAGGCAGTAGGAACCAATTATTTATTTCTTTCTCACTTTTCTATAGAAATTAACTATGGTTTTATAATTAACTAGTTTCCTTGCAGAGGTGGATCAGAAAAGAATATTACAGGAGCTACATGTATTAGGATATGAATAGTAACCAAAAACACCTACCTTAGGTGCAAGAGGGAGGAGAAATGAACCAGATCCTAACTCTAACTTTATTAGAGGACCATCTTCCAGAGGGAGGGGGGGGAAGGTTGTCTGTTTGAACCCACATAGCCTTCTAACTATGATCTCCTTCATTACACTCTAGAGCCCTCCTAACACGACAGCCACTCCTGATGAATCATGCCCATCCATCATGCACACCCCCAACACCTTTGATGCCTCCAAGCCCATAGACATTGAATTGTATGCGCCTCGAGCACGCCGATCAATGACATATTTATTATAGGCTGACAAGTCAAATACGTGATTTGTTATACCTAGGGGAATCGTTGGTACCACGACTAGCAATAATATGAAACAAACATAGGGAGAGCGGATTTTTATAAATGTTTATGCTCCCGTTGGGGGTAATAGCCTAACTCTTGTCGGCCGTGTGACCTGTTTTCCTTAATCAACAGATCAGGTATGTCGCCGAGTATAATGAGCCACTGCAGAATACTAATCTGAACACTTTGACTATTACATAGGGGTATATGGCTATATGTGGTGCTAGTCGAATATAGGCAAGATTGTCAACGAGGCACTTCCGAGGTCTTCGATATGCTCTGACGAATTGCAAGACTTTAGACTAGTTATGGCCCTAGAGGCAGAGCAAAATGTATCAACAGCCAATGCGAGCATCTCTTTTTTACTTTTGCCTTTAAAAACTGCACTTTATTAGTATTCAAGTATCTAATAATTATGTATATTTATTATTTGCATGGTTATGAGCTAACATTTCAATAGTATAATTTAAGGTATAGTATTTTAAACAAGAACTTAACCTCAATCCCTATGGCATAATCTACCTCTCCACCTCAATTTTTAATTTCTTAACTTTAATTTCAAATATTAAAATATTAGTTTGTTTTTTACCAAAATACATTTTTGCTGTTTTTTGCCAATTTATTTAGTTTAATTTGCATAACAATATGATATGCTTGTTTAGTACTAGTTAATCAAAATGAATAAATAAATGCAGTGTAACTACATACCTATGTTAAGTATTATCTAAATACTTGAAACTTGTACATATTTTACACCAGTTTTCTATAGTTGTAATCTCCTTAATAAGTTGGCCCCCCTTACTCAAATCCTGGCTTTGCCCCTATGCGTGGGTGGAGCTAGTGGTACCATCGAGTCTGGGTGACTACTAGGATTTATCGTGATCGATTTATTTTTTTTAAACATCGACGTCATTTTGTAGTGCAAAAACCAGCGGTGGATCCCGGATCGTCACTAACCTACCCGGGAGCTAGCTCCGCTACTAGGAATAGGGAAAATACTGATTAAAATCTAATAACAACTCAAATACTATGGATTGAAAAAACATTGAAAAACTTTAGAAATGAGAAGAGAGAGAAACAAAGGATAATTTTTATTATGTTGAAGCTCATGTTAGAATCCCTGTAAAATTCCTATGGTTTAATCCAATCCAAAGAATTTCAGAGAATTTCTGAGAAGCTATTCATTCTATCCAAAGGACCATATAGAAAATTTTTCTATGGGATGGAATTCCTCAAAAATTTCTCCAATATCCTTTGATCAATGGAGCCCTGTATGGAGGTTTTCTCCTATCTTGGAAGAAAATTTGCTATATACTACTCTCACTAGAGAGATACCTCCGGTGAATCGGTGTAAAAACAAACATATGAGAGTAGGACTTGGAAATCACCTCTATATCATTAAGTTTACCTTGAAAAATCTATACTTTTACGGTATTGCTAAAATATGTCGCCGTTTATTTGGAAAAAACTCACGAAAATATAATTATAGTATAATTGTAATGTAATTACATTGTAACTATACTTTTAATTTATATATAACTTTCATGTAACTAAGTATATGCAAGTTATTTATTTATGTTTTAAATATTATATTAAAAGTTACATAGAGATCATATATCATATTAAAAGTTACACTGTATAATTAGATATGTAAGATTTTTGTTTAAAGAAATGTTTTTTAAAAGGTTCTTTAAAGAAATGTGGCAATAGGTTCTTAGTCGCACTCTACTTTTGTATCTATGATGGATTGGGAAGGCCTTGATAGAAGTGCCGGACTGTATACTTTTTTGTTCGTCTAGTTAGTTAAACTGATTTAAGTTATTTCCATCATATAGTATGAAAGATATATACCTCTCTGGGGATGAGAGAAGATGTCATGTGTGTTGCTAACTAAATATAAATATAACTATAGTGTATCGAAAATTTTATGAAGTATCATGCAAAAAGCCACAATGATGAACCGTTGATGAAACCATGACTCTCGCCCTTGTAAAGCGAGCCCCCCTCACCCCTCATTAATTTTCTTTGTCTTTTCCCTTGTTCAACAGCATTTTTATGTTGACCACACTACAGCTTCTACATCACTTAGGTTTAGGCTTTTAAGCAGACTTTTTCTTTATATGGTATATAAACTGGTGGCATTTAAACATTAAGTATAATGACAGAGTCGTGTCTCACTTCAAATAAGCTTAAAAAAAGTTACTCCAAAGCTTATAGATTACCATTATAAGAGTGACTTATGGCTTTAAAAAAGCCTAACATAAAAGTTGTTTTTTTGTTTGGGATTGACCTTTTGGCTTATAAAACGACTTATGAAGCAGCATAGAGGGCCTTACTTTCCACTACAGCAACGAACATGAATGTTCTGGACAAACTTTTATGTTAATCATAGCAAGCCAAGATCCGATCCAGGTACCCATGTCTGATCGATCTAGCCGCATTTGGGGCTGACAGCGAAATCGCTGACAGGAAACGACTGCGTGATACCGTCGTTGGGTCCAACATAGAGCTTGAGCTGGTCGCCGTCAACATCAACCTGCGAAATCTCAAGCCACACGAACTCCACCTTCACCGTCACCCCATCCAGCGAGGTGATCGAGCCGGCGGCGATGCTGCCGGCGATGCGGCTGCTGTAGCGGATCGTGTATTTGTCGGCGGCGCGGAGCTCGCAGTCGCCGCCGGCGAGGAACACCTCGAAGTAGGAGTCGGCGAACTTGTACTCCTGCACGCCCTCCGGGAGGATGCCCACCGGGAACCCGAACTTCTGCAGCATATCGTATACTGACGCCGGCGGCGATGACGACGGCGACGGCGAAGTTGAGTTGTCTGTTGCGTCGACAGTGGCCATGGAGGTTGTTAGTAAGAGGGTAGATGCCACCATTGCTAGGAGGAAGAGCTTCTGATTCGCCATGTCTACTGGCTTGCCTAATTTGGACAAGATGCGTAGGGAATTGAAGTAATTAGGTAAGTAGTGCGGTTTTATATTACCGTACATCAAGGTGATAAATGGAGAACTAAGTTTGGATATAGAATATTATAATTGCATAATGAATGCACTTCTAATTCTATTGCCTGTCCTCATAAAGATAAGATCAACATAAAGAAGGCATGCAAGGTTACATGATATATTGCCTAAATTGGTACCTCCTCCAATCAATTTTAATTTTATTAGAGAGAATCCATTCTACGCCCCTGAATTCATCCTAATTCAACAATCTACCACTGACTGATATTGGTACCTTTCATAATATACCGACGAGTTTACCTATTCTTCTACGATACGCCATTGAGTAGGGTAATTTTTTATTTCCTACTTTTCTATTGAACAAGTCACGTGGAAATGGTAAACAATGAAGATAAAAATGGAATGTAATAATTATGAAACGATTTTTCTGTTATACTGGCCATTTTCTTTCAGAAATTTACTATTTTAAAATATGATAATTACCATTCTAGACAGCCCTGGCCCATATCTATTGTCCCTGTCTCTGTTTCGGTCCATAATAATTTAGGCATGTGAACTCCTTAACCAAATCCTTGAGTGCATGGCTAAAACAAAGACAGTCTGCAATAGTGCAATTTAGCTAGCTAGTGTAAGCTTCAACTAATTTGGTTATTATATAGTTACGTTAAATTAAACATGTGGTTTTACGATTCAATGTTTCCAACATTTATTCAGGTTTCCGATCAATACCGACGATATGTTTTCGTTCATATAGTTCCGTTTTTGACTTTTTGATCTCACTTTCGTTTCCGACTTTAATTATTGTTTTTGACTAATGTTTTCGAAAAGAAAATATGGTTAAGGAATACGACGTGTGGATCAATGGGCTAATAATAGCTTATGGTGGTGAACCAGACAATTCCTAATTATCTTTATGCATGGTTTTACATGGGTTACAGAAGCTTCTTCGTAAGGAACGGAATTCTTTGGCACTAACCAAACATTGAGACTGACATATGGGACCCATCGTCCATGGCCTTATACGTCAGTCTCGATGTCCTGTAACATTTACGTCGGAGGAAACGTATCCTCTTCCCAGATACTCCAATGTATTGAGAAGCAATGAGTTATGTATCGCAATCGATTGAGTTTTTATTCCTTGCCTCTGCTGAGCACAGTACAAGACTATTATGTTGTAAGAGAGCTTTAACCCTGAATAATCCATGAGAAAATGAATGTAATTAAGAAGCCATCTGTGTTGAAAATTAAGAAATGGTAGAGTATAAGTAAATTAAGCTATATTAATTTAGTTATTAGCATAAGCTCATAATTAAAATTTATTGGCACATGCAGTTAATTGTGGTATCACAACCAGAGGTTTTGCGTGGGAACACGATTAAGCAAAAAATTACAGCCTATTTAATATTTATACATTCAACATCTCAGGCCAGAGAGTGATGAATCAAATCTTGATCCCTTTGCAAAGCGAGTTTCCCCCTTTCATTGCCTCATTTTTTTTCTTTCACGAATTATATTTATATATTTCTTCTCTTCACCTTAACAGCTTTTACTTGTAGTACATAACAAAAGCCACTAACTAATGGGCATTTATGCTTCGCCCCCCCCCCCGCGTCGCCCTCACGCTGCGGCTCGGGGGCAAAACCCTAGCCGCCACCGCCGCCCTTCCTCCCACCCTCTGCTTCGCCGCCGCCAGAGCTCGTCGCCGGCAAAGCCGCGCAACGAGCAGGGACGGCGGCGCCGGGGCCAATCCTCCCCGATTCCAGCGGCCTTGGCGCAAGAGAGGTGCTTCGGTGTG
>CM002478.1:5878472-5906831 GCA_000325765.3 Leersia perrieri
AGACGGCGCGCTGGAGGAGACGCGTGCGGCAACGACGTGTGCGACAGCGGCACGTGCGAGACGACGCGGTGGACGAGGTGCGTGCGTGATGGCGCGGTGGAGGAGGCTTGACAGTGGTGTGGATCCACACCTCCCGGTTGGCCTCGGCGGGTGAGCTATGACGGCGGCCGCTTGGCAGCCGTGCCTGCTGGCGGCTTGGTGTTCTGCCCCGGCAGATCAGGCCAATGGCGACGGCGGAGAAGACGCATGGGGACGGCGACGCGGGGGCGACAGCGAGGACAACGTGGGGGCTGCCGGAGGTCTGCCTTCGGCCCCGCGGCAGATCTGGTCATCGATGATGGCGGCATCCGCCTGGCCGCGTCGGTTTGCCCTCGCGACGCAGTGTGGAAGGGACTTCGTGGACCGCCAGCGACGTTTGGTGGCTACCGGTTCTCGACGCGTGGCGGTGGCCGGTGGCAGGAATCGGCGGCACCCGATGGTGCCTGCGGGTGCGCGACAGGACGGGTCTCCTGGTACGCCGGTGTTCGATGGTTATCGGTTTCGGTACGCGGCGGTGGCCGGCTACGAGAATCGGGTGGCGGCCGTCTGTGGCGGTTTGGACGACCTTGGCAGATCCGGTTCTCCTCCACTGGATCCGGGAAGGTTTGGCGCTACGCGGCGGTAGGTGGTTGCAGCACCGGGGCATTTCTGCTCGGGGTGGCTGCTTGCCTGCTAGATCTAGGGGAAAGCGTTCGGGACCCCGAGTGGTCGTGCGCGAGGTGGCCCGTGGAGGTGCGGTGCGGAGGCTAGGTAGCGAGGGGCCCTAGTGGAGTGAGGCGCAGAGAGAGCACACATGGAGTGTCCGGCGACGCTTGCGGACCGCTTCTACTGCCTTTGGGTTTGGTTCGGCCGGCGACAGCCTTTGGTGGTTTCGACGTGCTGGCTCTTGGGCCAGCCTCGGCAACATTGGTGGGCATGACGATGTTCACTGCGACGGCGAGGGTTCTGTGGGGTGTCATCAATGTGGCGTAGAGGGCGGCAAGGCGACGGCGATGCGTTTTGGCGACCCGAAGGTGACACGGGTAACCGGACCGAGGCGGAGTCGTCAGGTGCACCACCTGGTGGGTGTTTCTGACTTGCGACGAGCGTCTTTCTAGATATGTGTCCTCTTGCGACGACGCCTTTACCGACAAAAGATGGCCACATCGGACTGCCTAGCGTGGGAGAGAGGGGATCCATTCTTCTCTCTCACCCTCTCCCCATCCAACCCAACCGCGTGGATGGTTCAGGAGCGCGTCGGATGTCAAACTTCCTCTTGTTGGCCAGCCGACGTTCAGGCGCTTGAGCAGTGGCTGCGCGTTGAAGGTTGCGGGTGGCGGTTGTGGCAAGCATGGCAGTTCCTTGACACGAGAAGATGAGATGTTTCAAGTGAAAGCTTAGCCTACAGGCCAGCAACGGTGACGCTTGCGGGCGCCGCTATCCTCTTGGGGCGTTGTCGTGTTTTCCGTCTTTCTTTAATAGCTTCTTTGGATGAAAACTTTGTCCTAGCTTTCCGGGGCGGGCGACGGCGGCGCCTGTGGCGTCGTTACCCTTCTTGGAGGCGTCGTCCTTAAAGATCCATTACCGTAGAGGCATTCGGCTCGTGTTGTAAACACGTGGTGCGTGGTGTGGTGGTCTTTTATTTTCGGACTATAGTCTTCCGTGACTATAGTTTGTATTTTTCTTCTGCTATATCAATATATGAAATCCGCACATACGACTCATTTAAAAAAATAATAATAAAAAAAATAAAATTGGAATTCGTGCTTTGTACGTATTGGCTTTACCGTTTTTGAACGTACTCTACTAGCTAACAGATCGAGGTACATTTTTCACATTTACTGATGCTGCTATTTGTATGTTGTTAATGTTATGAGTTTTCCTCTTCTTTTTCATTACATGTCAACTGCACACATACACATATCACTACACACATGATACAACATCGTTCTCTTACGTCCACAAATACGCCTGCTAACAAGCAAAAGAAAGACGGAAAGCAGTGTGTCGTATACCCGATCTCACCCATTCTTACGAAAAGCCCGAATGGCCAATGTGTCGCTCCATTTCATGTCAAGGTCAATTTACACTTTACAAAGTTTTTCATAACCATAATTACATCTTTTGTTATGCTAGTATTTAGGTTTGAATTTATATATTATGAAAATATTTCTCATGTAAATATAAAAATAATAATATTTCGATGTTAAACTATGTGAGTTAAAAAAAATTAATGATAAAAGATTAAAATATTTGATTTAGCATAACATAGAAAATAATTTAAAAGGGAGGGAGGGAGTATTAAAGTTCCCTCTCCGGTCAATTACCCTATATCACGAACCTCACTCATATTTATTAAGCAGAACATATATTCTCGTAAAAAGCTTTCCAGTTATTTTACACAAACAAAAGAGCGATACCAATACCTCATTGTACAAACTACAAACGAGGATCATATAGGCGAGTATAAACAATTAAATTTTTATCATATCCGTGTGTCCATCCATCCATCCATGTTATTTTGTTCTCCATTAAATCTGATCCACTTCGAGAACAACCTGCAGTGAGTCGTCGATGACACCAATAGAGCATCTATCCACATCACAATTTTTTTTTAATGATCATCAGCCTCAATAATAGTAGTACAAGGGCAATACGGTCTTTCCAACTCTCAACCATCCAGAAGTACACGTCGGACTCAGAGAGAGCACTCCACTTCCACTCCCCTGAAATGTGAAAATCTGAACTTTCCGCGTCCTCCAACTCCTCCCCTTCGGCCTTCGTCAGTTCGTCTTCCTCCATAGCTTCCCTCCCCCTCTTCTTGCTCTCCCTCCCTGCAGCCGAAGGCGGCGGCGGCGGAATCCGGGATTCTCGGTCCTCCGCCACTCCGCTCCTCGCCGCCGGCGAGGCGAGCGCGCGCGCGGGCGTGTAATCCGCCGCATCGGGACCGGCCGGTACGTGCTGTTTCCGAACAATCCATCCTCTTTGGTATCCGGCACCGATGGCGGCGAGGGCGTCTGCTCTGCTCCAATGGCACTGTAGTGAAAGGGCGAATCGTGTTGGATTATGACATTTTTCTTTTGGGTGGTTGAAAACGAGGCGGAATCGTCTACACGATATTTTTTTTGTTGGAATACATTTGTTTTGGGGAAATGTGCGTTTTCTGGTATGTGATCCAATCGAAGGTTTCCTGAAACCGTGGAAGAAATGGTCCAAGTTGATGTGTATCAATATAGGAGTTTATATCCTGTTTTTCTCGAAAGAGCTGATCAGGTTACTGTGGAGTGGGGGAAGAGATCCACCCGAAGTTGTGAGCTTGATCGGTTGATTCTTCTCTTCTCTTGCTAAGGGATCCCAGTTTGCTTTGCTCGATCGTACGTTCTGCGAATTCATCTTTGCAGTGGCTCACAGTTGTGTGGAATCAAATCTTGGTCTTTTTTGGGATTTTTCTTCATCGAATTGACAATCGGGAATATGTTGTTTGTTCAACCCATCCGTGTATCGGTGCATGTAATGAAACTTGATGGTTGTGATTTCCTCTTCACTGCACAAGACGATCTTGTTTGACCCCTGTAATGGTTTCCCCAGGCGAAGTTTGTTTTCCAACTTTTGGGGGGCTGGGTATCCCTGTCAATTTTGATACTTCCGTTGCCTCAGCTTTCTGGCACGTGGTTTGTCTTTTGATTTTGTCAATAAATTGCATCAAAATTTTACCTATGAACTTGTTAGCTCAAACACTTGCTACAAGAGAGGAAACCTTATCTTGTCATCCAGGCAAAATTTATTGATTTTGCACTCTCTTTTTAGCTCTATCATCACAAATAAATTTGTGTGTTGCTATTCACAGTTAACTCTGACAGTCTCATCCCTACCATTTTCCGATGCAATATTTCTTGTCAGTTGTCACTGCTGTGATCAACTGTGTTTGCAGTTACGTCGTCTAGAATTCAGTAAGATAAACATTTGCCACTAAGAAACGACATTTGATAATACATGTCTGACCATTATTGATGAACACTCCTAAGTTCGTTTTGAAACTATCTTTCGATATTTAGTGTTTGGCATTGTTTCCATAAAATTGAGACTAAAGGCGTATGAACTTTATTACTTCCATTATACCAAACTTTGATTTTGTTTGGACATGTAGCTCCAGCATACTTTTGTATTAGTAATAACTCTCTGTCTGTCTCTCTAGTTTCTGCTGTGTGTGGTTTGTATGGTAATGGAAACAGATGGTGTTAATATCTTTATACTGTTTGGACTATTTTTTGTTGCTTTTTATTAATGTATATTTTTGAGATGGACTGAAGAAACACAAAGGTTTGAGCATTATATATCTGTTCACAGTGCTAGCCCAAAGGATTAAAAATGGTAGAGAATGGTGTTCCTGAACAACCAAAGGGGGTGTCTCGAAATAAGCCTCGTGCTCAGATAAATGGTCATTCGGTGAGTACTTTCTTCTTCCAAGATCCATATGAAAACTTCATCATTATTTAACTCTTACCACCCAGATTTTGTAACTCATTCTGTAATGAGTTACAAATTACTACTATTTGGTTTCTAAAAGGAAATTATTTGTAGCATGACAATCGAAAAACATAATTGTTCAAACTGACTAACCATTTCACTTGAATCTGTTGGAGCTACCATAGTGGCAGTCATAATTACTAATTTGATGGGTTCAACTATCTTTAGGAACAAAATGGAAAAACTAATTGCATCCAGTGAGTACGATTTATCTTTTTATCTTAATTAATAATTTATTTTATATCCTTTGACTTGTTATGGAAAGGTTGATCCTGGACAGCTTCCTGAGTTGACATGGGAACACAATCTCAGTGATATTGACTATGATTTGCCATCATTCAGACTTACATGGAGCGAGACATTCCAGTTGGTAACTCTTCTACTTCATATGCATTTTAGCCTCTTTCTTGCTAAAATTCATTGTGTAAGAAACACGGTATGTAGTTTCTGTTTTGAAAATAATAATGATTATTGGATGCTCAGAAATTAACAATGATGTTAGTTTTACTTTACTAATTTGCTATGCATTCCTCTGTTGCCCTAGTTTTAATCGATTCATTGACTTTGATGCTTGTAAATTTCTAGGCAGAATGACATTGAGGTACCTATCTCAATTGTCATTTGCATTGAATTTTATTTCTTCATTGCAGGCTGGTCTTGGTCTTCGTCTTGGCCGACACATCCTTGAAGAAACTTCAAAAGGACGTGTATGTTTTACATTCTACTGTGGAGCTAATCATCATTTGGAACGTTTAATCATTCCATATGCTACTTGGATATCATGTAAATGCTTTCTTTGTTAGCTTTGTACAGGCTGCTGTGATTGATCCCATGAAAAAGCGCATTGCAAAATCTGATCAGGGTGTTCCACTTGGTGGCATTGGGTATACTTTCTTCTTTCAGTGTAACATGTGTTTCTAATCAAAGTTCACTGTGTCCACTGAATAAGCTTGACACCACAGAAGTACTTGCTTGATTTTGAGAGTTCACTCTATTCTGCCCTTCTCTATCATGCCTGTTATTATATTTTAGTTCTACTTGCCATCTTGGAATGAATAGATTATTATCCATCCTTTGATGTATTCATTTGTTTATGAAACTATCTAAAGTACTTACAGATCAAGTTCAGTCATAGTATTGTTGATTATTATGAAAATAAATGAAGCTTACTTACAGTCTCCAGCATGGCAGCATGTAATTGCTAATTATGGGTGAAAATTTCTCTTTTTATTTAAACGACATATTCACTAAAGGGCTGTCATTGTTCAAGTGAACTATTCCATGTCTGATAAAGCTTCAATTCACTGGATTCTGTATCTTCTAATTATTAGAAAACTGTAGTTCAGGAAGTATTGGAAGGAGCTACAAAGGTGATTTCCAACGCTGGCAATTGTTCCCAGGAACTTGTGAAGAGAGACCTGTGCTAGCAAATCAATTTTCTGTAAGTCTTCTATTCTAGGCCGTTTCCTTTTGGCAAAAGAATTGCTTCTTTTGTATTTCCGTGACATGTTTTTAGGTGAGGGCATTACTGGTGAACATATACTAATAGAAGAGAATTATGTACAATGAAAGTTAAGAAGGGAAACAAAACAGAAGCAAACCCAAGTACACAACACATAACTAACTAGCCAAGACAGCTGGACAGAAGTTGATTAACATAGAAACTCTTGCTTTAAGTAACTCTAAGCCAGTCTAGAGAAGCCTCTTCCATCTATGCTTTCTTAGGAGTCCAGCAATTTTTCTAAAGACATATGTGCCAGCTTCATAGACTAATTTGTTCAAGTAACATGATGGACATTAAGCATGAGTCCAGGGATGTATCCCACATTCCTGGCTAAAATTACATTCAATGAAGAGATCAAGAGATGAAACTAATCCCCCAAATATTTTTCACACAGGCCACACATTGGACACTTGGACAGAACCAAACACGAATTCCTCATATAGCATGCCTCCACTGTATATTTCCTCATTATAAAGTGCCCGCAAGAACACTACATACACGTGTTACATGCTGCAAATTAGCAAACCATTCATGATTGGACATTTGACTCTTTTGAAGATGAACATGCTAGTACTTAATCCATCTGATACTTGCTGCTCAAGCATGCCTGGTCAAATTTTTGGTAATTCATGTGCCTGGATCAGTTTGACTTGATTAGTAATGAGAACTGCATCATGGACATGAATCAATATTAAAATGCCAAAAGGAGTAAGTGGTGTGTTAAATGTTCTGTCTATCTTTGTGGTGGCCTGCATCCATGAAATATTTGTTAAGACCATGAACAAATATGGAAATGGCAATATGTTTCTTTTTGTATGATTTTTTACTTTGTATGATTTTTTTACTACATTTTATCTTTGTAATTTATAGGCGTTCATTTCCCGGAAAGATGGTAGAAACTATTCTTCAGTGCTGCATCCTGGGAAACCAGATTTGCCAAAGTAAGTCTATTGATGTTTTTCAGTATGACTTAGCTGCACTGTTTTCCTTGTATAATATGTAATAACATTTCAACTCTTTAGTATATGAAAAATTCCTTAGAGCTTTTTAAATGCAGAGGAAGTAACATTTCAGGAATTGGATCCTGGGACTGGAACATGAGTGGACAAAACTCAAAGTACCATGCTCTTTACCCTAGGTCATGGACGATATATAATGGTATTGCAGTAATAAATAATGTGAGAGTTTACTTCCAAGTAACTACGGCTTTTGTCTAATGTTGGATTGTGCTTATTAGGAGAACCTGATCCAGATGTCAACATAGTATGTCGTCAGATTTCTCCCATTATTCCTCACAATTATCAACAAAGCAGCTATCCGGTTTCTGTATTCACTTTCACAGTAATACTACTTTCCAAGAGATCCCTTCCATACACACCATTCTAATAGGTTTTAATTTATTATATTGCTCAACTGCACTTAAGCTACCAGCTTACCATATTTAAAAATTTCAGGTAACTAACTCAGGCAATACAGCTGCTGATGTGACTTTGCTTTTCACATGGGCTGTAAGTTCCAACCTTGGATATTGCACTCTTGAATTTTCCAATAGCTTTTATCACGAGTCTTTCTTTTTTTCTTTTTTCTTTCATTTTTTTTTATGTTCTTCTGTTTCTGAACCCCTTCAAACTTAAAGTTGTGTTAAAATCTGTTCAGAACTCCGTTGGTGGGAAATCTGACCTCACTGGATACCACTCCAATTCCCCTATGACGTAAGAAACAAACCAATTCATATTTTTTAAAAATTTTTTGTCAGTTTTTAATTAATTAAACATCTGTTTTATATTTTTAATATCCTAATGAACGACAGAGAAAAGGATGGTGTGCATGGCATTCTGTTACATCACAGGTATCATTTGTGAATTTCGTAAAATACATGTTATCTCCTTTTGACTTGCAATTTCAATGATGCATACTTAGCTCTGAACAAAATTTTATTTTTTTCAATGACATTTACGAGAGCAGAACAGCTAACGGACAACCACCAGTAACTTTTGCCATAGCTGCAGAAGAGAAAGAATATGTTCACATCTCTGAATGCCCTTATTTTGTAATATCTGGAAGCTCTAATGAATTTACAGCAAAAGACATGTGGAATTATGTGAAAGAGGTTTGTTGAAACCTGAACCCCACATTCTTGTAATGTTTCAGTCTAATGTCAGAAATAGGATGCAAGCTTGCAAATAGTGCCATGCCATATGGGAAAAGGCAATCCTAATGACATACACCAGGCATAGTCTAAAGGTTCCAAGCATTTTCACATCATACTAAATTGTGTCGCTCTCTCGTTTTGTTGAATATCTAATACTACCACCGTCTCAATATACAAGTACTTATTCTGTTTTCTGAGAAAATTAAGGTTGAGGTGAGGGAGTGTTGTGATTGGTTGAGAGGAGAAGGTAGGTGGAGAAATTAAATGGAGGATGGTTGTGATTGGTGGAGATGGGGTAGGTGGATGTATAAGTAGTTATATTTTGAGACAAATTTGAATCCTTTAGGTAGTTGTATTTTGAGACGGAGGGAGTACATAACATAAAAACAATTGGTAAAACTAGAAGATGGAAATATCGGCAGTTTGCAGAGATGTTCAGCATTCCTTTAGATGTTTGTTATGAAATAGTTCGCATGGAACTTTAACATTTGATATTTTGAGTGAAACAGACCCCTGAAATTGTTCTGTCAAATGGTATAGTCAGCTGAGTAGGCATTTTTTGGAACTATAAAACAATAGTAAATGCGATGCAAATGCAATCTCTGCAATGAAGTATTATCTAGTTGTATAACTTCACAAGTAACCTAATGAGATGCAGAAGTTCTAGTTTGTTGGGATTTGTTTTTTGAATACTTCGACTTCCTAAATTTCTCTGAAGTTTGACCACAAATTTGTTCAATATAGTAGTAGGGCATGTAAAACTATTAGATTTCTTTTGTTAAGAATACTCTCATAATATTTATAATTGTTAGTATATTTTAATGTAAAAGTATAGTAAGTGAGGCTCAAGATTGTGTTAAGGATTGAAAAATCTAAAACATCAAGTAAACAAGGAAGTAACTAGTACAAAATAAATTATGTTGATTGTAGTTCCTCTTGCTTATGTACTGTATCTTAATTTCCTCAGTCTGATATGACAAGATTCAAATATTCTTTAAATCAATCCTGTTTTAATTATACTATATTATAGTGCTGTGCATAAGAAACTGAAGCAACTTCCTTTCCATTTTTGCAGAATGGATCTTTTGATCATCTTGATCTCACCAAAACATCGATGTGCTCAAGGCCTGGATCATCAATAGGTGCAGCTATTGCAGCTTCAGTTAAGCTGCCTCCCCAGGCAACCCAGAATGTATCATTTTCACTTGCCTGGGCTTGTCCTGAGGTGAAGTTCTCCAGTGGAAAAACCTATCATAGGTTAGAATAGATGCCAAAAAGACTAATGATTAGAAGGATACTAAAGTTTTGAATCTGATTTATCTCCTGGCTTTGCAGGCGTTATACGAAATTTTATGGCACGGATACTGATGCAGCAGCAAGCCTTGCCCATGATGCCATTCTAGGTGCAATCCAGTTCCTCGCTAATACTTCCTATCAAATATATTCTGTAAAAAAATTGCACTTTACATAAACTCTTCAAAAACATTGTTCATGATGGCTGGTTCAGGATCCTAATGTTAAATGTTATGTTCTAACTATTAATACTGGCTGCTGGTTTGAGAAGTGAGTCTCCCTTCCTTTTTTTTCTGTGTGTAGTGTAAGAAAAGGTTTGAATTGTTAATACTGATATCTCCTAGTTTTCTAGTTTTTCTTCCATTCAAATATGTAAATTCGACATTTAAGAATATTAGTTGTTAATTAGTTTTACCCAGCACTATTTGTTTATAATGAAATTATTCTCGGTAACCTCAAGATTTTTTGTGAACGTACCAGACTAGCTGGCTCAGTAGTCCCAAGCAACCTGTTAGCTTGACTTGATACATTACTCTCTGATACTAGGTTAGTTACAAGCATTAGCAGATATCATCTACTGACCTTTCCTTGTCCAGGCAGTTTAGCACAGGTTTTAGGTTCATTCTGTGGTTGTTGCTCTACGCTAAACATATTTATAAGCCACTGCGAATAGGTTGTTAAGTATCGATTATTCTCATTTACAAATCAGAATAAAGTTGCAAAACTCTTTTTTTTTTCAGTTGATGTCCTATCATTCACATTTCATCAGTTGTGTTATAGAACACAAAAATTTTTGGCACTGTGCATTTTTTTACAGTATCTTACTAAAATACTAGTGAACTCAGTTTCACTGGTAACCTTTGTGGTGTCTGGATATCTTTTTTGTTCAGATAATTGTTTCAGTAAAATCACTGCATTACGAAACTACCGGTTCCACCTCCAAACACATCAGGCAGATAGAACATCCTACACAGGCCATACCCCAAGGACAGTTGGGTTGTTGCTTTGTTGGCATGTTGCTATAAGCCTGCATGAATGGGTGGTTGCATGCTGCTAGATATTTTCAGTGCTAAGCCGTTTGGCTCCTGAGCATTGAGCACTTCTTGCTATAATTCTGTTGTGTTGGATTTCTGCTTTACTGCTGGTGTTTGAGTGTTTCACACTTTGGTTTTTGTAGCATTGGCAACTCGCCATTTGTGCTACCATAAGCAATTTACATAACTTTGTAGATATTGCATTTAGCAATACCAAACCAAAATGATTGATATTTACTCATACCAAACCGTATTTGAAAAATACACCGCATTTAACAAACTAACAATACCATATTGACCATACTGAAAGTCTTGATAATACTGAAAGAACAATCCTACAAAAATATCTGTTTACATCTTGATCTAGAAAATAGACAGCTAACCATAAACATCTTAAAGCAATTCAACCTAACAAGATTACCATTATCCACCGTAATACCAAATATCACTTCAACATTTTAGAACTTCAACTGCTATTTTGTTTAATGCTCATCGCTCAACAATAATACTAAGCTTTCTAAAATTTGTTGCTGAGTATTTAATATTGACAATTTCGTATTGTCTGATTTTCTCATAGAGGAATGGGCAGCATCCTGCCTGACTGTCATATTTCTTGTTAATTATTGATACTGAATTCATCTATCTTATCAAATTAGAACATAATTCTTGGGAAAGGCAAATTGAGGAGTGGCAGAACCCTATTTTGCAAGATGAGAGGTTTCCTGCATGGTATGTTCCAGCCTCTGTATGAACTACCCGCTATCAGAGATTACTGAATATTTATAGTTTGAACCTTTATGACACAGGTACCCGGTCACACTTTTCAATGAATTATACTATCTTAATGCTGGAGGAACTATATGGACTGGTACTCATTGACTGTCCTTTTTCCCCCCTCATTGAGGCTACTTAGCTTTCCTGAATATTAACATAGGTACACTGCAACAGATGGATTGCCACCAATTCAAAGCTTAACAGCTATTGGAGAAAAAAAGTTTTCTCTTGACATGCAAAATGGGGAAGCTGATGATGTCAACGGGATGATCCCACGGGATAATACTGCTGGTGACATCCTTCATCAAATGGCATCCATACTTGAGAGAATACATGCATCTATGGCATCAAATTCTGCTATAGGAACAACTTTACTTCAGGGTGAAGAGAATATAGGCCAATTTCTCTACCTCGAGGGCATTGAGTATTATATGTGGAACACATATGATGTTCACTTCTATGCATCATTCTCTCTGATCATGCTGTTTCCAAAACTTCAGCTCAGCATTCAGAGAGACTTTGCTGCTGCTGTTATGATGCACGACCCTGAAAAGTTGAGGTTGTTACATGATGGAAACTGGGCTGCAAGAAAAGTTCTTGGTGCTGTTCCTCATGATCTTGGGTTATATGATCCCTGGTTCAAAGTGAATGCATACACGCTCTATAACACAGATCGATGGAAGGACTTGAACCCAAAGTTTGTTCTGCAAGTTTATAGAGATGTTGTTGCCACAGGTGACAAATCCTTTGCTCGTGCTGTTTGGCCATCTGTTTATATGGCGATGGCATATATGGAGCAATTTGATAGGGATAAAGATGGGATGATTGAAAATGAGGACTTCCCAGATCAGACTTATGATGTGTGGTCAATGGCTGGTATAAGTGCGTACTGTGGTGGGCTTTGGGTGGCTGCTCTTCAAGCTGCATCAGCCTTGGCACATGAAGTTGGTGATCAAGCGTCTGAAAAGCTTTTCTGGAATAAATATGAGAAGGCTAAGTCTGTCTATGGCAAGTTGTGGAATGGTTCTTACTTCAATTATGATGATGGGGACAACATAGTGAGCACATCCATCCAAGCGGATCAATTGGCTGGACAATGGTATACATCACAAATCTTTTAACCCCATTTAAAGTTCTGTTCCAGTTTTGAGTTTGTATCAATGGTTCTTCAATTTAAGTTTGGCCCATTATACATTACTCCTATGTACTTAAACTAGCTTTTGCTGTTTCCATTCACTAAGGTTTTCTTGGATTCTAGGGATAGTACTACAGCATAGTATGTGCTACTGGCTGCTTTTACAGTTTGTGACTGATATTTTGTGAATACCTAATCATACAAAAGGAAAAAAAAATGCTCGTATTGTTTTCATTTTTCAATAATAATTTCTGCAAATATATACTCATGCTCCATATGTTGTTCTTTATGTATGAGTGATAATTTGGTAAAACAAAATAAAAATGGATCTGTTTGCCATTGCTTAACGACTTCTACAGTTGTGATAGCGAAAAAGTTTTCTTTGTTGTCTAAATCCAGAACCTTTTCCTGGTTATTTTGACATATGCAGTAACAAATATACATGATGTGAGTAAGATGAATCATAAAGTGACAGATTACTTGTAGTAGTTTTCGAAAAAAGTCATATTTTGAGTTTTAGCACAAACTAATTTGTTATGCTGGGTTTAGCCTCTCCTCCCAAACACAATTTTTAGATTTTTATTCACCAAATCGTGTTTAACAGATTATGATAAAACTGGAGATCAAAGCAAATCCCATAGTGTAGCTTGTCTAGTATCAGAGTGCACGCCAGTTGCATGACAAGTCGACAAGACATGGTCACTGTATCTTCCATGCTTACGTTTTTTCGATCATTGAAGTTCAGGTGTTGTTGCCGTCACGTTCCTGGTGCCACATCTATGGATAGGTTGAATTACTTCTGCCCATGTTATCACTCAGAAATAATCTCATTGAATTAGCCTTCTTCCAGGTATGCCAAAGCTTGCGATCTCTTCCCAATTGTTGAGAAGGATAAGGCGCAAAGTGCACTAGAAAAGGTATATTCTTTCAATGTGATGAAGTTCAAGGATGGTAAAAGGGGAGCAATGAATGGGATGTGGCCAGATGGCACAGTGGACATGTCTGCAATGCAATCTAGGGAGATTTGGCCAGGTGTGACGTATGCACTTGCTGCAACCATGATTCAAGAAGGGATGGTTGAGCAAGGGTTCAAAACAGCTGAAGGGATTTATCATGCTGCCTGGTCTCCAGAAGGACTTGGGTGAGTATTTACATAAAAACTGAACTTTTACATCTATCTGTTTTGGAGTGTGAGCTAGAGCCGTTAATAATTTTTTTACTAAAAATATTCATACTTTTCTAATTGGAGTTGTGTTGCTAAATCACTACTCAATCCAAACTTTTAATCATGAATAAACTATGCCTTGGAGAAATAAAGGTTTCACATTCTTTCTTTGTTGTTGCACCATGCTTTTGTAAGTTTATTTTGGACAAATATCAACTATAACAGGATGTTGCATGATTAAAATAAGAGAAAATCTACGAAATGCCATTGACAAGCGTCTGGTTCTAAGAAATGCCATCGACAAGTGCTAGTTCTAAGAAATGTCATTGTACAAGCAACTAGTTGTAAAAAATGCCATCGTCGTTAGGGTTCCATCCATCCATGCCGTTAAAATTCACTGTTCATCCTACCTAACGGCGATGGCATTTTAGTTACAAAGTCACTTGTATGATGGCATTTCTTAGAACTTGCATTCATCGATGACATTTCTTAGAACCAGGCGCTTGTCAATGACATTTCTTAGATTCTCTTAAAATAATGCATGGAAAAGGCTGAAATTGTAGTTGTTTAATGAATATAATCATCTTATTTGGAATTATAACTAATTCAGCAGACATTATTAGAGGCGGTAATGTACAGATGATTCTACTTTCTTTTATCTGAGATGCAATTTCATCCTAACGTCACCTTCCATATGTTATTTAAAAATCTATAATTTGAAATTTTAGGTACTCATTTCAAACCCCTGAGGCTTGGAACAATGACGATGAATACCGATCATTGTGCTACATGCGCCCTCTTGCAATATGGGCCATACAGTGGGCACTATCAACCCCAAAACTGCATAAGGAGACTCCGACAGATATCCCACAGGATTCTTTCCCAAACCAGTTCTCCTATGCTCGGATTGCGAAGTTGCTGCAGTTACCTGAAGATGAATCACCAAAGAGTACCCTTCGAGTGATTTATGAGATTGTTCGGAACAGGTTTAAGTCTTGATCTAAGGACCGCCATGATCCTTAATGTTGGAGGTCCATTGTCGATATTTTTTATTTTGATTGAAAACATTTGTTGCTGTTGATCAGCACACTTCAGTATATAGTTTATGATAATAAAACTTTATGAATCGTGGATATATGTTAGGCACACTGGTGCATATTGCCTTGTCACATTCTAGTGGTATTCAGCAAACTGAACATATATTTTGGTGATGTGAAATATTCGTACCATTTCTTCTTCATCTGATATTTTGCACGATAACTTGTATGGTTCATCTCCATTCGGTTAGTACTTTTGGTTCAACATTACAAACAAAACTTAGGGTGTGTTTGGTTGGTGGGTTGGGATGGGTTGGCACCGGATGGACCTATTTTTTAGTCTGCTTGGTTTGAGGAATTGGTGGGATGGGTTAGACCCTAAAGGAGAATATTCCCTCTAGATCGGGGACGAGCTTGTCCGCCAAAAACTCCCGGACCGCGCAAACCCAGTGGAACGGCGTCAGCTCCGTCTGCGCTCCCCGCTCTTGAAGTCGTGGTCATTGCCGCTGCGCGCGAAGGTGTTCCCTCGGGCCACTGGCCGCCGTCGCCTCCACCTCCGCGCCGGTGCCAGTAGAACTTCGCTGTGCAGCCGCTCGCGCGGATCCCGTCCACAGGAGCCCGCCTGCTGCTACGGATTCGGCAGCCGCCGTCGACGTTCGCCATAGCGCCGGAGAAGAGGCCGTCGCAGCTCGTTGTTCCTCCCCTCCGCGCGGATCTATGGCTTGGACCCATCCCATCCCCGGCCATCCTCCTCGCTCTTCCCCCTTGCCGCGCCTCCTCGCCCCCAAGCCATAGATTTGCCGTGGAAAGAGGAAGAAGAGAGAGAAGAGAATGCGCCCGGAGCCTGTCGCCGCTCGTGCTGCTGACACCTGGCCACGCTGCCGCCCGCGCGTCTCCCCTCCTTGAGCATGAGCGGCACATGGGCGCCGCTGCTGCTGACGCCCAGTTGCGCCGCCGCCTGCACGTGTTGCCCGCGGTCGGCCACCGCATGAGCTGCCGGAGCCCGAGCTGCAGCTATCGGCTGTTAGACAGTGAATTTAATCTGTTAGAGCCATTCCATCCTAATTCCTTGTACCAAACCAAAAAAAAAAAAAATAGGATCAACCCATTCTGTAAACCAAACAGACAACCAGAGCCAACCCATCCCAAAAAATTATAACACACCCTTAAATACTACTTTCGGTTAGTAGAATGGTAACCAGTAAAAAGTGGCACCAACTAATAAATCCCAAATGCTGTCCAAACATCGAGTGATTAGTTTAGTGAAATATAATTTAACTTCAGATCATGTTTGATGCTACTCCCTGTACCACTCTTTAGCTATGGGGTGATTCAAAATTGGACCATCTATTTGCTTGGTAACATCAGTAGCATCATATATTTCCAGTAATTATATTCCTCCGTTAATGCAATGCACTCCCCCCATTACAAATTCTACACATTCTAAGGCGCTTCTCATCTCTAGTAGAACGACCTATAATCTGAAACTGAGGAAGTATCTAAGTTGAAGCCGTACGGAGTACTACTTTCCAGAATGGGATACACTTTACAGCATTTCTCAGCTCAATTTGAGATTGTCCAAGGCAGAGTGTTTACTCGGTGTTTAAAGTTTTAATTAAATGCCTAATATATTTGACGTATTCAACTTTCAACGTACGATGTCATCCTCAAATGCAACAGAGTAATGGCCGACCGATTGATCAAACAAATTATTCATGCTTAGCAGTGAGCTCAACCAGTATACATCTGCAGAACAAGTCGCGTAAGATGGAAACAAATTATTCATGCTTAGCCCGGGACTGAGGACTTCTTGTGGAGTGAGGACTGAGGACGTCGATCTGTACAAAAATTCCTCTAGGATAATGCAGAAAAATATAATGTACAATAGCATCTAAAATACACCAAATCAAAGAGATTAACTAATTAGCTTTCTTTATTTTTTTCCTTGATAGACGATCAGCACAACTGCACGTCACATGCATGATGACATAGAATGCGACTTCTAGAGTTCTGGAGTTGGAAAATAGTGAGGGGTAGGTACAGTTGATTAAACTACCAAAGCCAAGATGTTTACAGGAAGGGAATATATATAGGAAACCAAGCTAGAAGAGCAAAATGACAGAAGCTAGCAGCCACCCAGGCACCCACAATGACCATCAAGCGAGAGAGTGTGCGTGTGTGTGTCGTATTGCTTAGCTTTCACTGTTCATCATAACAAAAGAATGGGAGTGTTCCTCTATTTCAGCATATTAGCCTGTTATAACTTTTGAAAAAAGATATAATACTTTTGTTAAAAAAATGGTATTAAAATAATATTTAATATAATTTCATCATGATTGGCACAATTTTATTCGTAGTCATAACCAAGCATGCAACAACTATTCATATTAGGCTTCGTTTGGTACATGTCCTACTCCAAGGATGGAGTTGGAGAAATGCAGCTCCACTCTTGTAGTGTAATTTTTAGAAATGGAGCTGCAGCTACACTTTATATTTTTCAGCTCTCCAAAGTGTTTGGTACAGCTCCGATTTTCCTGGGAGTTAGAGTTGTATCAAACGAGGCCTTAGTCTAATTTTGCATGAAATATGTCTATTTTCATGTGTGTAACAAATTAATGTAATTACATTATAAAATTTATATTTGAAGACAAATATACCTGTCGTCTATGAAGGAACCTAGCTAGGTAAAATCCAAGTGTGATGTGCTAACGAGATCTCCTCTACCGTGCCGAGAGACCTTCCCTTCTCCTCCCTTAATCTCGGACCAACTCCGGGTGAATCCAGTCGTTACTGATCTTAGTGGCACCAGATCTGATCAAGGGTGGCAGCGGAGAGATGGAGGTTCCTAGATCTATAGAGTGTTTTGGCCAAGTGGCAACAGCTATGAGAAGATTACGAGTCCTCTTTCAATTTCTCACTAGTGATCTATTATTAAGTGTTTAAATGATCTATTTGTTGTTAAGCATTTGGATGAATAAGTGGATGTAATCTCGTTCATTTGATGGAATCCATAGGCGGTTGTGATAGCTTAGCCGTATGTGATAATGCATCATTTGCCTAAATCAGAAAAATGCATCTTCACAAACAACCGCCTTTTCTGTCCGTGGAAATGCACAACCTCGAGGTCGAGGAGAACATGATTTTAGTCGCCTCTTTACCAATTACCAGTATTTTTCTACGTCCAATCCTCTGTACAAAATTACAAACAACAATCGGAAACGTACGTAAACACATGCATATACTTTTCTCCCCCCACTGTACTCATAATCATTCAGAAGTTTCGTGACGCACATGGAAGCAGACGGAAGCAGCAGTATACCAGATCAGACGACGATCGATGACTGCGTCGTCAGCTTCTTCTGAAAAATAGTTTTGTTCTCCGTCGCCGGACGGTCAGCTGTTACGTGCGTACGTACTCGATCTACAGGTAAGACAAGTAGTAATCCGCACAGTCGCCTGCAACAAACTAGTAGCTAAATAATTAATCCACGTGCAGATATGCTTTCACTGAAACTGACGTCTGCGTGCATGCAAGACTGAAGAAACAAGACGCTAACGTAGGCTATTTTGATGATCGACGTTGGATGTATGACACAGGGGCCGTTGACAAGATCGTTTCAGAAATCAGAATTCAGACTTTGTTTGGGTCGATTTACTTGGTAATCACGCTGCTTGCAAGGCTGCTGGCGTGTGCAATCTATGGGTTTTCCTGAGGAATTTATGGGTTTTCTAGAGTTGTGCTAATTAAGTATCAAAACAAATTAATTAAGTCACTCTTAGTCATGTACATGTTGTCTAAAAAATCCTGAATTATTGTGTTTGGTTTACTTAATTGAATCTTGACCATGAAATTAAAGGGGGTCTAAATGATTAAGTCATCACCGATTTGTAGCGTATCAATCGTCAAACCCGGATTTCTACTTAAGAGGTTTAAGTTGACCAGCCAAACTGCTTACGAGGATAGAACAAATTAACTTTTTTCTTATAATAATCACGTGATATCTTATTTACCCCTATATATAATAATCACGTGATATTTTATTTATCCATTTTTGAAGATAAAGAAAGCTTAATTTACAGATCACTAACCCACTATGGCTTGTCATTGGGAGGAGATCGAATTCTCTTCTCTTCTGATTCAAAACTACAAATTCTGAGTTTATATTTGGAGAAAACTAAAATGATACCTGAACTTATATATCAACTCGAAAGTTTTGACTACAACGAGATAAATGTTAAAGAACTAGTGAATGTTCCTTATAGTTAAGTTTCAAACCATTATTTTCCCAAGTTATCACAATTACGGTAGATATATAAACTAAACGATAGAAATGGGTAGTTATATATGTGAAAGTCTCTACGTTAACTTAAGGGTTTTGCTTCGAGCCTTTCACTAGTTTTCATTGTAGAATCAGAATATTCGTTAATAGTTGAAGTTTTGAAAAGCGAACATTTTCCTGCATGTATTGACTAGAATTGGATAAAAAGAAATACACTGTTCGTTCAAAGTGGAACTGTTGAAAAAGGGTCGTTCTTCAAGAACAAATCATCAGACCTGTGTCGTATTTAAAAAGGGATCGGAACTGCTTCTAGAAAAAATGCTAAATTTCAAAAGGTTCTTCACTCTAGAAGAAAATTCTAATTAATTCAAATAATGTAAAGTTAATTATGTGTAGGTAGTCTTCCCTTCTAGAAAAAAATTGTGGTGTGCTACACTATACTAGTTCAAAATATTTAATGCTTTCATCTGCCAGTTCTAGCATCCAGTACGTTCTGTTTTCATGATAAGAAAGTTTCTCTATGTCCTCAATGGAGATTGGAATTAATTAATAGCGAATACAACAGTTCAACGAAAAGTTAATTCCCTGCAGGCCGAAACAAGCAGCGAAGCTGACGAGACTTCTTCCTGAAATTGTCCAGCTCCGATCCGACCGAGCTGCATCTACTTCTACCCAAATTGAACTATTCCGTCCTGACCAAAATTGGCAACTTTTCCCATAGCTGTTTCTGTCCCAATTAATTTTGTTTTAATAGTCTTTGTGTACATAATTAAGATGTAAAAGCCATTATGATGTAAAAGATAAAAATATAAAAGCAGTTTTACAGTCTTGAGGAGTACCAAAATTTTAGTGTAAAATTTGGTACCTCTTGGTACCTGAGGTACAGAGAGATACCAAATTTATACTAGAAAAAATGACACCTCTTTATATCTCCTTAAGGACTGTAAAATTGCTAAAATATATATAGTCTATTAATTGCACGATAGAACTACTCTGGAACAGCCTTTTATCAATTATTTACTTGTAGCGGACCAACAAAATGTTATAGCAATTCCTATCTTTGATTCGAGATGTGTATTTCCTCAGTAAGTAACAGCATATACAAACACATATATCAGCAAGTGAGACTACAATTAATATCATTAAATCATTTTAATTATTTACGTTAATCATATATGTAAATCAAATAAGAGAAATTATTATAATTTCAAATTATTTTTGTAAAAGTCCAGTTCAATCCCTCAAAATATTTGACTTGATCAAGCCCCATAAAACATCTTCCAGCTCACTCTCTCCTAAATTCTTAAATTGGCTCAATTTACACTGCCAATAATATTTTATTTTATTTGTATACAAGTCATAATTGACACTGAAACTTTATGGGATGACATACAACATTATGCCTTAATGTCTCAACATTTTCTTAAAATTACTGCTATATGTTGGAAGCATCTATGATTGATTTCAATAATGGATTTAAAATTCTAAACTAAGCACAAACTTGAGTGAAGGTGGGTGCAACAAAACTTTAGGAGCTAGGAGTTTTGTGAGAGATTAGTTAACCCACCATTTTTGCGGGTTTCCATCTTCCTTTTTGGAATGCCATATATGAAATTTTCTTTTGCTCTAGCAATATATATGGGGCAAAATTTTTGCCCTCCTTTAAAACAAAACTCTAAACAAGTTGTCATAAACAATTTCAAAGTATATTTATAACATGGTTTATATTGTCATACATGGCTTTACAAAATTTCAACTTAAAATATGTCATGTTTAAGGAGCAACTGTAAAATGAGATCTCTTTAGGTAGTTAATTTATTGAGTACAATTAATGAGCTAACTAAAATTATTGAAGGTTAAGAAATTTAGCAGACTAAGATTTTTCTTGACACAATCAAACAAGTATAGCCCAGTAAGTTAGGTTGTTTTGCATGGACTCTATCCGCCTGATCTCAAGTACTACATTTAATTGGCACATGTGTATGTATTTTCTAAATCTCAGAAGGTATGCGTACGTACCTCTGCTTTGGACGTGACTCACGTGAGTATAGTATTGTGGTAAAAAAAAGGACTTGTACTTGAAAAAAAAAAGATAATTCATTTTGACGTTACGGTCCTTGTAAAGTTATCAACATGAAAAAGAGAGTTTTTTTGAGAAAAAAATAAATCGAAGTATTTATCAATATCATCCTTCAGAATATATTACTACATTAATCCTCCATGTCGACAAGTGTCGTTGTGAGAGAGTACTTTGTCCAAGCTACATTGACTCGGCTCTCGATACTGGTTGCGCCGTTCGGATTAAGTAAAACTAAGGTAGCTGCCGTTTTAACCATTTACTTCTATTATTTATATACACCTCTCTCTCTGTTACTCTCTAGATGATTTGGTCACTGCATTGACCAGTCAGCATCAACGACCCGGCCCTTCTTCTCCTTCTTCCCTACCTTCTAGCTTCTGCCTCCTCTCTCCCTCCTCTTTCGTCTTCCCTTCCTATATAACCTAGCTACCAACTCCATCTTGCTTAGTACGTAGCTGCTCTTCTCCAACACACACTTTTTCCTGCCTCGATCTCCGGCTAGCCGTCGCCGGCGACACATCAGTCCGATTAATTTATACTTTGTGCCGGAGTATATATCTGTGATCGATAGTACGGCCATTCACAACGACATGCCGTCCATGCTGTGCTGCTCGCCGGTGCCCGTGCCGTCTCCGGCGATCGGCGGCGTCGGATTGGTCACCACGCCGCCGCCGGCGCCGCCGCTCTCGCTGCGGAGGAAGGTGCACGTGCAGGATCATGATCTGATTTTGCCGGCAGTGGCGGTGATGGCTGTTAATAATCCGGCGTGTGACGCCGGTGAAGTAATGATAGAGGAGGCTATGCCGGTGACGAGTGCGGCGGCGCCGACGAAGAAGAAGAAGAATGCGGCGAGGTGGAGGCCGCCGAGGCTGATCGTGCCGGTGGTGTGTGACGCCGGCGAGGAGGCGATGGCGGTTGCGGCGATGGCGGAGAAGGGGAAAGAGGAGGAGGTGGTGGAGGTGGAGGGAGAAGGGTTTTGGTTGGCGAGTAGGAGAGGAATGAGGCATGCAATGGAGGATGGATATGGGGTGATCACTCACAAAATTGATGGACATTCCAAAATGGTAATTATCTCTCTTTTTTTTCCTTTAAAAAAGCTGGTTTAGATTTGCTGGATAATTTCGTAAAAAAGACAGTATTTTTATATACTTGAATTGATTTCCAATGGTGAATCAAGAACTCACCAAACCTCTCCAGCATGAGGCTTTAATGCATTTTTTACTTTAAAAGAATTTTACAATTTTTATAGAAAAATGTCATAGTAAGAATTGAGCAAACATGAATTTTTAACTTCCCTATGTTTTTATACATTTCATGCAATCAGACGAGTAATGTTATTTGTGGCAATTTCGGGGATGAGATTTGCACTGAGCCTCTTTGAGATTGCAAACTATATTCACTACATCTAAAAGTGAAATTGCAAACTATATAGTGCATGCGAAATTGAAAAAAAAACGGTGTATTTATGAGACCAGACATATTTTCATTATTTGTTCATGAACAAGGGGTATCTATTTTTTGTACTTAATTAATCATGTTTGTGGCAATAAACTAAGTATGCATTTAAGACTGGCATCAGTGGTATAACTCTGTTATTTACTTGAAAGAAAAGTAAAATAAAATAGTTCTAATTTGTATACTGACGGTATATGTGCATAGTTATGGTTCTTGAAACATTTAGTTTATTTATTAACTCAACCAACATTATCTTGCTTCAAAAAAATTGAAATTAAAACAATTAATGCAATGCATATTCTTGAACGAGAACACGACGTATACCTCACATTTCTTAAATAATTCAGACAGTTCTGGATGAAATAATTAACAAATATGACCAAAAGTAAACATATAATTCAGTCACAATCAAAGTATATATTACACCAGAATTATCCCATTGTGTGGACTAATTAAGTTAACGACAGACCAACGTACGCCCAGCACTAGTGGACGAGTAATTAATTACTGCAAGTATACGTGACACTCACTATTCCTCATTCTTATCTGATCTCTCTCAATTAATTTTTCAGTCATTCTACGGTGTGTACGACGGCCACGGTGGCCGCGCGGCCGTGGACTTCGTCGCCGACCGCCTCGGAAGCAACGTCGTCGCCGCCGCGGAGAAGGCAAAAAGATCATCGTCAGAGGAAGCATCGCCGTCGTCGTCATCGTCGCCGGCGGCGGCGACGGCCGACCACGTCGTGGACGCGATCAGGGCAGCCTACCTGGCCACTGACAGCGAGTTCCTGAGCAAGGTGAGAGGAGAGCTAATTAATTAAGCGTGCGTTTTACCTGGTCTTCCTCTCTGAATTAGTCAAAAAAGGGGATTACACTTGGGTTTGGATTTGGATTTATGCTTCGCATGTGTTGTTGTCTGCACGCGTATCATTGGCTGTGCATCACGAATTAACGTATGTGGCTGCCAAATGTCATGTTGGCATGGAGATGTGACGCGTTCTTTCCATTAGGGTATGTTTTGGTTGTTTGCGTGTGATGGTGACGGGGTAAAGGGATGTTAGTTTGTGCTCAGTTACTTCCTTTGCCGTGTCCTAGGTGCCAAGTCAATTATTCCACATCGATGTCATGTACGGTGGTAAATTAATGAAACCAAAATATCTGGAAAAGTTGGTTGGTTAATTAACCAATGCTGCATAGTATGATTAATCAAGATTCCAAATGTTATAATCGGCATATGTTTCTCTATTTAATTAGTTAAACTTTTATGGTGTAACTAATATAATAGGATATACGGCAGTACAGCCATCTTATTCTACTAATGGTAGAACTCATAAATCACGAGAAAAGCCTGAGAGTCCTACAGACTATCACCACAAGTTCTCAGCTAGCATATTCTGTATTTGAGACTCCCTCTATCTTAATATCATTTCACAAAAAAAAAAATCCTTTCTTTCACATTCAACTTTTTTAAAAAGGCAATATATCACTAGCTAATCCTAAAACGTAATCAGCATTTCTTCAGTTAAATTAAACTGGCGCTAACTCGTGTATATATTTATTGATGTTGTACAGGGCGCAAGAGGCGGCGCATGCGCTGCGACGGCGCTGGTGATGGACGGCGACCTCTACGTGGCCAACGTCGGCGACTGCCGCGCCGTGCTCAGCCGCCACGGCGCCGCCACGGCCGTCACCTCCGACCACACTCCCGCCAGGGACGACGAGAGATCCCGCATCCACACCTCGGTAATTAATCTAATTAACCTGCTCGACACGTAGATTAATTAATTAGCCATCACCAAATCAAACTTAACTAACCAACAATTAATGCTAATGATCACCAGGGCGGGTACGTGAGCTGCGGCAGCAACGGCGTGTGGCGCGTGCAGGACAGCCTGGCCGTGACGCGTGCGTTCGGCGACGGCGGCCTGAAGCGGTGGGTGGTGGCGGAGCCGGAGGTGACCACGACGCGGCTCGCCGGCGCCGGCGAGTTCCTCGTGCTAGCCTCCGACGGCCTCTGGAACAAGGTGTCCAACCAGGAGGCGGTCGACGCCGTCGCAGCCGCCGCCGCCGGCGGCGAGCATTCGGTGGAGCCGTGCAGGCGGCTGGTGGAGATGGCGCGGCGGAGGGGGAGCAGGGATGACGTCACCGTCATGGTGGTGGACCTCAGGAGGTTTCTCACCTGCTGATCCATTAATTGGGTGACAGATTGGTGACTGAGTGCTGATCGACTAACCTTAGTTAGGAGTTAATTGGATTGATTAAGCTGATGATGGGCGGATGGAAAATTATGAGAGTGATCAATATGCAAAGATTTGATATTTGCACATTGAATGAAGAAGGCATAGCAGGCCTGTACATATGGAGACTGGAGTTGCCTAGCTATTTTGTACGAGATCTGGTAACCCCTGCGTGTAGTATCTATCGGCGCCATTGTGCCTCTTCGCAGGAGTCATGTTTGTAAGAAGATAGCAGATCTGTACCAGATACCAATGGGTATTAGACATGGCAGCATGCAGGTACTAGGGCCTAGTATCTCACCGAAGCAGCTCGCTTGCCAGAGACACATTCACCCGAGGTATTGACCTTAATATCCATAGGCACCACAGGGTACCCCAAAAGTACTAGGATTGGTACTCACACGACCCGCGTTGTATCTCATCAGAGCCATTGTTATAGTACTCCATAATGGGTATCCCGTACTATTTCGTATACATTCCTTTACATATATGGAGAGAGGCCCACCTAGTATGACATGACTAGGAAAGGCTAGGCTATACTGAAAAACGTAATTCAGATAGCATAAGTCAGATTCCTTTCTTATCCTATTGTACTTCCTACTTAGGATCCCTAAGTCTGAGTAGGCCCTGATTACCCTCACAGAGTATAGATTCGGAGGACCCTAGAGGGTTTAGGGCAGATCCAATTGAGTGTGAAGACTTGCAATCCGTCGGATCACATTGAAGACCTCGGAAGCGGCGCCTTGCCTGCAATCTCGCCTGTTCGACTAGCCCCACAAATACACATATAGCCATACACCCTCCACATACTAGTCGAAGTGTTCACTAGCCTTCTGTAGTGTCTTATTCTACTCGACAACAATTCTAATCCATTGATTAAGGTAAAACACGGTCAACATGAGTAAAGGCTATTACCCTGAGGGGTCCGAACCTATACAAAAATCTTTTACACTGTGTTTGTTGCATAATCTTGCTAGTCTCGGTATAATGAATCATGTATTTGACTTATTAGTCTATGACAACCATTGCATCCTTATCGCAGCTAGTCTTCTGTTCGGATCCCCACACCTTAAGCTTGTCGCAACCAGGAGACAGGGAGGAGAGTAGAAGAAGGGGGAGAGAGAGTACGGAGAAGAACTATGAGAAGGGATCTAGGAATGGTGTCATCTTGAGGGATCGTTAGCAACGTCACAATGGCGGATCAAGAAAACACCGGGTAGATAGAGGAGGGAGGGAGGAAGGAGAAATGAGGAGGGTGGCCGAGCGTCACATCAGCCAACCACTATATGAATTGTTTCTTAATAACCGTTGAATACATGTATATTTTTATTAATACAAAAAATAGTTTAATGTGTCATCTACGCCTAAAATATGTTGAAATGACTATTTCAGCTGTGGGGTTACCTTTTTCAAATCAAATGCAAGGACAAGATCACGAAATGGATCTTCCCTCAAATAATGCGTTAACTACACTTTAAATTCCCAAAATGAACCTGCTGAATCGTTTACCTCAATACCAACGACATAGCCTTGGAGGCCTAGGATGGGTGGCAACTCGAAGGCCAATGTAGCCCATGTCAGGTCCGTCGGTATTCAGGCCCACGAAAACAATATATTTGGGCCTGCAGGAGCTTTGATCCAAATGCCCAAGATCCAACGTCCAAAACTCTCTCCCGGCCGACCACAGTACTACTATTCCCTGTCACAAAAAGAGTTCAGACCAAGCGACGACCAACCAAATCATACGCAACATATACATATGTCTGAATGTCTCCATCATGATCTTACCTGAAAACACGCATCTTTTGATCTTTTTCACCTCACAGAGCACGACCATTAACAAATTTAACAAAGAAAAGACGAGGAAGAGCAAGAAGATTCGTGCCACGTGTCCTCCTACTGATGTTAATTATGATGCAGAAGAAGGAATCAACGAAGGTGACATTCTGATTCTGATTGCCCATTGACCTCATCTCCCTCTTTTCGTCTTTCTTTCTGGCCTCCTTTCCAGCTTCTTTTGTCTTCCTCTCTCTTTCTTCATGTCTGTACTCCAACAAAAACGATTTATGTCTAGCTAGGTATCTCAGCCGAATCTCGGACAGCTAAGCACCGCGATCTCAGCAATGTGATGCTAATCTTTGTTTAATTAGAGAGGCAAGGGCGATTAGTGTAGGGGTTAGTTAAATAATTAGCTCAGTTATGTCGTCCTTATGCTGCCCTACTGATCGATCGAGCCCACATTTTGCTTTGTCGGGAGAAGATTAATTTAGCAGGACGTGTGCTCTTGTCCCTGTCTCTCCTAACAAGTAAGATTAACAAATTGGGGAGAGATTTTGTTCCTTGTGAGCTTGTCTGTGTATGATATATGGGGATGAATTTCTAGCCTCCTTCCCAGGTGCCCTATTTCAGGCGGGCTTAGTTATTAATTAATTTGGAGTTTTTTGTTTTTGTCACCCTTGAACTCGTTTCATCATCTCATTACAATTAGCTAGGGTATAGTTTGTTTTCCACAGAATTACCAAGAAACCGAAAAAAAGACCGGACTTTATTTACTCTTGCTAACATATTCATCACAGGCATATATATATATTGGACTTGTGATAGATTTAGTTGTGATATAAAGGTTACCAATCAGTATGATTTGTGATAGATTTAGTTGTGATATAAAGTTTACCAATCAGTACTATGACTTGTGATAGATTTACGGTATCATTTTGATCATTTATATTTTCTTTTTGCAAAAGCAGAAGGTAAAAGTTTAAATATATATCTACACATTTTTATATTACAATTTCTGTTTAGGAACGGAAGAAGCGAGGCTGTCCTCTTGTGTGCGCGTGCATGTACGGCGTACTGCTCGCCGAGTTGGCGTTTCTGAAGCATGACAGCAGTAATACCCATGCTGTTTAAATGCAGGCTCCAGTTACACGCTGACACATGGCTGCAGGACCCTGTGGCTGCCCATGCAAATAAATTGAGGATACATTATTATCTACCACCATTAATTCTGCTCTGTTTATTTAACTTTTTTCCAGAGCATATTAATGTTTTTTTTGCGGGCAGAGCATATTGATGTTGATGCATATATGGAAATGATGGATAATAAGGGCTCCTTAGGAAGAAAAAATAGATGAATTTCAAAAGATTTGAATGTTTTGGAAACATTTCCTATGAGCCCCTTTGGACAAAGGATATGGTCTCTATATTTGTTTTTTTGGGGTGGGGGGGGCGGAATCGGTCTCTATACACTACTATAAAAACGATTTTTCGTGGCGTTTGGAATATATTTTTTATGGCGGCTACGATATAAAACCGCCAGCGAAAAAAAAAAAGAGGGAACAGGGCTCATGGGCCACTAGCGAAAACCTATTTTCGCTGACGGCCGTCATAAGCAAGCCGCTAGCGAAAATATTTTATTTTCATAGGCGGCCTTCTTAACCTTACGCTAGCAAAAAATGCGATTTTTGCAGGCGGTGGAAAGAAGAACCGCCTGCAAAGATGGAAAAAATCAAGCGAGAAAGGGGCACTGCCTCCGCGCGCACTTGATTTCTATTTTTTTATATGCTCTTATCATCTTCCTCCTCTCCCCTCTCTTCTATCTTCCTATCCAGAGCTGCGGGCGACGCTTCCTCTCTTCTTCTCCACTCTCTCTCCGCGGCTGGCAGGCG
>CM002478.1:5912223-5995431 GCA_000325765.3 Leersia perrieri
GGCTACGCCAGCCGCGGCGATGCCGGCACATCTTAGCAATGAGTTCTCTCACTCGTCCACACCATGTGTTTTACACCATAATTGGTGTTTATGCACATTGTTATACTCCTATATGAGGTCCTATTATTATGCATCATTTGTATTCAACCATATTGAATTCTTGAAATTCAACTATATAAATTTCGATTAATTAAGCCATATGTGCTTAATTCCATTGGAATTTTTATGCAAAAACTTGATAATGATTACCTCTATATTATATTGAATTTTATATCACAGGTGTAGTCTAAGGCATCTATAATATTTTGTAGATTACGTCCTTAGCAACAAGCATACTTGTCCATATAATTATATTCCAAATTAAGGTAAACAATATCATCAATGTTTACAAGACTCATCTTGTTTACATAATTTTGCATAATATTGCAATATTATCATACAATATTAATTTACCACATGTAAATTAATTTATTTATGGTAATCACATGTTGTACACTGGGCAAAGAATTCACAATTCTTGCACTAGATGGTCACACGACTATCCAACATGGTAAAGGACTTAAGGCCAACCATTCGTTTCATGGATTACATGAGACATTTCAACCTCCTCTAGAGGAAAATCTACCGCTATTAGATCAAGAGAAATGTATCTTGCTAAAGCAACACATGAACCTATCAAGGCGGAAATGATGACATTTTCTGCCAATTGGATCTCATATGGAAAGAGGCTTTTTTAAGGACAAATTTGAAAATTGTCGTAAATGTGATTCATAAAATCACATCGCTAGGAAATGCCGTACTTCACACCATCTCATTGATCTATACCTTATATCCGTGGACAAGGATAAATCTGCTCAAGAGAAGTGATTGGAACCATATTCCAATCCATTTCCCGTAATATCGGGAAAACTAGTTGTTCACAAAGGTTTCCAGACGGAAGCAAACAACAACAACACAATCCTTCCTTCGAAGGATAATCTCATGAGCATTGATGATATAATTATGAAGTTTTATTTACAGTATTTTTGGAGAACCATCAGTTTTTCAAAATACATATACTTGTTAGCCATGTCCTACTATGAGATTGCAACATTAATGGTTGTTGTCAAATGATAATATCGAACACATTCGATAGATCATATAATTTGTATGAACTCTATATATCTGAAAAGAATTTTATATCAAAATTCTTCAATCTATATATAGAATTTCTGTATACTTGGCATCATAGCCTTGGTCATCCTGACATAAGGAAGATATGGAAAATTATCAGCAATTTTGTTAGTTATGCTTTTATTCACGAAAATAAGCAGTACTTGTGCCTTCGTGAATTCGATTTTCAGACCCTCTTGCCTGAAAATTGGAGCTTGAATTACTTAAATTCCTTGAAATCATTCAAGTCGATATAAGTGACACATAAAACCATTTTGTGAACTTGTTCAGGTATTTCATGGTTCTAGTCGACACATCTAGACGACGCTCAAATGTGTGCCTTCTATACACACAAAACCGTGAATTTACTAAGTTGATTGCTCAAATATTAGCACATCACCCTGAACACCGAATTCATTCAATTCGAATGGAAAACATTATTGTATTCTCCTTATATGCCTTCAATGACATTTGAATGGCACGTCCAGTTTGAGATTAGCACTATGTTCTAAAATGTTCATAACACATAATGGTTGGTTACATTCTCTTATAGGAGATAATCGAGCTCATAGCAAGACTCTTAAATTGCACATTTTACCAACATCTAGTTGGTGATATGCGGCTTTACACACCGCATCATAAAATCAAATTCATCAAACTACAATCATACGACTCCCTCCATTGCAGTCAGTACGTGGAAAAGTTGATATCAACCAAAAGATTTCCCACTGCGAATCAGTAACATCTTGCACGTGTCGTATCACCACCCNAAAACCGTGAATTTACTAAGTTGATTGCTCAAATATTAGCACATCACCCTGAACACCGAATTCATTCAATTCGAATGGAAAACATTATTGTATTCTCCTTATATGCCTTCAATGACATTTGAATGGCACGTCCAGTTTGAGATTAGCACTATGTTCTAAAATGTTCATAACACATAATGGTTGGTTACATTCTCTTATAGGAGATAATCGAGCTCATAGCAAGACTCTTAAATTACACATTTTACCAACATCTAGTTGGTGATATGCGGCTTTACACACCGCATCATAAAATCAAATTCATCAAACTACAATCATACGACTCCCTCCATTGCAGTCAGTACGTGGAAAAGTTGATATCAACCAAAAGATTTCCCACTGCGAATCAGTAACATCTTGCACGTGTCGTATCACCACCCTAGCATACATTGATGGGTATTGAAGGATTCATATAAGGTATTATTATCCGTCTATCATAAAATACCTTAGATCCTTTCCAAAGGGGATTATACACTGCCCGTATGCTACTCACATTTGAGGATATTCCAGGCATTAGGGGGAGATTCATACCACAAAAAGAATGCCAGGAATTAAAAGTGAATGTTACACATTCCATCCTCATTTCCACGTGCCAAATATTTCGAACCAAATCGTTCGAAACAATTTTTATTTGCATCACATTGCAAATAGCCTGCCATAGCATTTACTGCTCATTATGGTGTCATACTAATTTCATCCATAATGTTGTACCAGAAAGAGTGGAGGTACCTTACAAAACCACTCAACTCCCATGTAAGAGGGGGAAAAGTATGGTTACAACCGAATTCAGCTTATTGCAAGCATCCGCGGACAATGAGAAACAATATTTTCAAAAACAGTAAATGTATATCAACATCAGTTGATAGACACCATATGGATATTTATTATCCAATGCCTATGGATGTTTACCATCCAAAAGACCAGCACAATTGCGCATAAATTTCAGGCGCTGGGTCACTGGAACGCCCTAACTCTGTTGTGCGAAATAACATATAGTGCGAAAGGGTTGATATTTCCACACGCTATATTGGTTCTATTGAATCATCATACAAAGTCTACAAAATGTTGACATCTCCTCAAAAATTGTCATATACCTTCACTGGATCCAGACCAAAAGTCCTAGGCATAGTGCTCATTACACTCAAATCGGGTCAAATCAAAAGGTGACAATTAAGAAGTATTGCTTTTGCTCGATAATGAAAATATTACCACAGTAATATATCTTTCTCATAATGCCTTCCTTCTGGAAGCGTGGTGGTGAGATCGCAAGAGCTTGTAGCATATGGTTTCTCACAGAGACCTAGCATAACATATCCATTGGTATGTGTGGAAATCAAGTTCTATATTCAATCATGGCAGATAAAATGAATTTGACAGATTCGGACAACCAAGTCCTGACAGACTTAATATTCTAATCAAACATTGTCAAATTATTGTGGTATTATTGGTTATGTGAGTTCCTTCCACAGAAAGTAAACTCCAACCATGTCGATTGCCATGTGTGCTTACAAAGAAATCCAAACTTGGATTTTATATCATCTCAACAAAAAGCACACAAACTAGTTGGTAATCATCTTAGGTATAATTTCTCATCTGAGCAATTAAACATTAAGGACGAATTTTGAGGTGATAGATTTGGATAAAACCAAATCATGCTTAAGTCTATAACTTAAGCACATAAATCAGTTTTTAATATCCAATATATCGATATTGTCTACCAATATCAAAATGATATTGTATAGTCATATCCATAAACACTTATGGTCATTTTATCCCTAAAGATGGATCAATACCCATTGATCCTGGGATGAAAACTATATACCATTAAAGCGCTAGTGTATCTTGCAAATTGCAACAAGCCTGTTAATGCATTTGTTGATACCTTGTTAGCCCATAATAGTGCATGTCTAATATCACCATCAGGTGAGAGTTAGACATGATATCAACAGATATCTTTATGGCAATAAAATATTTTAATTTACTATTGAAATCAAGATAAACCATAGTGGGATATGTATATCTTGGCAAACTAATCCCCGCAAAGACAGATTACATATTGATTATTATTAGAAGTGATTAAATATAATTACTTCTACATATCATTCCGAAGTTCACAACCTCGTAGAATGATCAACCGCATAATTATGTTTATGTGGTATTGATTCCATTGAATCACCTATCATTATCTACAAAGATAATGATATTTGCGTTGTCCGATTGCAAAATAGGTTATCTTGTAAACTAGGGCCCTACCAACTTCATCTTAACTTCACGTTATAAGAAATTGGTATGTGGTCAATCTGTGTTTGCAAGTGTCAGGGGGAGTAATCTTCTAGACTAAACCTGTTCAAATGTAAATATTGTACTCTTTTCCCTCTTTTGTGTTTTTCCTATCGGGTTTCTCATGAAAGGTTTTTAATAAGGCAATATATCAACGCAAATTTATATCGTATCCCTATTAATTATGATCCAAAGGTCATAATCATTGTCCTCAAAATTTTCACATGAGTTTTTCAAGATTTCTCAGAGAATTCATGAGACGATAACACATATATGTCATATCATTTTCTCTTTATTTTTTCCACTGGATTTAAAGGAGTTTTAATGGCATACCTATACCATGGTTTCTCCTTAAATTTTTCCCATAGGGTTTTTAGAGGAGTTTTTCCCATGGATGCATCAAAAGATGGTAACAAGAGACAAGCTTCAGGGGGAGACTTTGAATGATGGTCCTTGTTAAACGCTTCACATTGCACTCTTCTCTTTTATGAGTTTTCACCATTAGGTGTTCTCATAGAAAGTTTTTAATGAGACAATGTTAGATGCGAACATATGCTATATGTCGTGTTTTCCCCTACAGGGTTTTTCTAGAGATAAAACAAGGCATAGATTACTCCTTAAACCTTACAGGTTCATGATAGAGTAATCACCACTCGTATTATTCTTTTTTTTCCCACAGGGTTTTTCGAAGGAATAAAAGAACATATTGATCTCAAGAAGGACTCGATCAAAGGGGGGAGTGTTACAATATGGTCATTATTTGACCTCGTTAATATGCATCATTCATGTTAATCAATATGTTGTAACCGTCCTGCTTAATTTCCTTCATTACGTGGTGTTTATTCCTGCCATGAATCAACCTTAATATGAGGTTATAAACCAACCATTTCATAGCATTTATGATTGTATTAAGCCTACATGTAACCTCCCTATATAAAGGCACAAAGATCAATAAGAATGAATGAAGGTTTTCACCCCCTACACTTTGTATTCTACTCCCTCTCTTGTGTTCTCTCAATTTCTCATCTCAACACAGATTAACCACTCTTACGTGTACCGGCCAGTACCCTGATGATACTATCGCGAGAAATTACTGCAGATGTTTCTTTTCGTATATATATTTTGTCAGATTATTTTTCAAGTACATATTCAAGCTTGCAAATACACTATTCCATTTTATATTCTTTTTTCAATTACACGGAAAATTTTATTAAAAGTGCACCCACATGTGCATAATTTTGGTGGGCGTTAGAATTTCAATATGTTTTTTTTTGCAGGGCAGAATTTCTATTGTTCTGATAAAATGAAGTCATTTACCACTGCACCATCGATACTTTTCATTCAAATTGTGATATTGATCGACCTGAATACTCAACTCGAAGGTAGCGTCTAATTGCATTAGCTTAGAGTAAATAAAAAAGCTTGATACACCATATCTAATTAAACGTGAAAATTTCATACAATTTTTCCAAATGTCAATCATAACTTTAAGAAACAAAACCTGAAGATTTAAAATATCACAAGAAGCTACAAGATTTTTCATGACTCCCGTGTACTAGAGAAAGAGGAATTAATAACATGAGACCAGGGTTCGCCAAACCCTTTCCTCGCCAAAAAACGATGGTTAGTTAGCGGTTTTCTCTTATTTTCATGAGGACCGTTTGACTGAAAAACCATTGATTGGTGACGAAGTCCATGCAATTTTTGTCAAAATTATAAATTTCACTTCCAATTTCTTTGCAGCCCGAAAAACTAAGCTTGTTCTCAAATCTCTAACCGAACTAGAAAATCCGATTTGCAAAACCGACTAGTTCTCTCATTTTTCTTTCACCCTGGATGAAAGAAAGAGGGGAATACATCGTTATCGGATCAAGATCGTCTGACTTCACCAGTTGAAGGCACAACCGTGCAGTCACTCTTATGCAGTCACTTGGGCCGGATCCATCAATTAAAGGACAGACAACACATATTAACGCTAACAACGGATGCTTGTGCTAATAGATGAATTAATTACGTACAATATCATTAAAATGAAAATTCAATTCCCTGAATAAAAAATGAAAGAACTAAGCAACCCATGAATTTCGAATAACACAATTCATTATGAAGTACGGCAGTGCCAATATGCATCATTAAGGAAAAAATGTTATTACAGCATAGGAGTGACAATAGCAAAGTTATGACCCGGAATGCAACCTTCATAGTTAAAATAGGTCTTTGCGCAAAGTCTCGTTGGTATTTTTTAGTCCTGTAAAATTGAAAGAAAATGAAAGAAATTTTAGAAGAAAAACAAATCTTGCAAACATTATGGATGTGCACAGCCATCTTGTTTTGTTTTCAACTGAATTAATGAGGGTGTTTAAGTGTATTGTCTACCAGCAAGCAATATTCGGTCCACGTACGCTAGGCGGCCTTGATGCACAGGCCACAGGTCACAGGTCCATTCGGCTGTTAAGCACGCGCACAAATGCGAGTCGCTGGATTTATCTGACGGCAGATGAGAGTAATTAACTGGATGGCTGTGCCTTCAACCGGTAAAGTTAGACGATCTTGATCCATCGTTATCATGTCGTAATCGCACGCATGGGCTTGGTGTTGGACAAGGAGAGGCAGGCTGGCTCCCATTAATTACAGCCTTTACAGGAGATCTGGAAGAGGAAAATTATTGAGATGCAGAGCCTCAAGGAGGGAGGGACAAAGGTAAGGCCACCTGCATAGGTGACACGTGTCCACAAAAGTTTGACTGTTGATCACAACACAAACTCCTCCGTCCGTACTCCTCACCGCCGAGGTGGCCCATCATTTTTGTTCGCAAATGCAATATACAAATGCGCTGCTCTACTCCTTCATTTCTGTTCACAGATTAAGCTAATAGCTCCTATTTTTGTTCGCCTAGCAATTGCACTACTCGATCTACTCAATTTCTGTTTTTTTCTTGGGTGATTGAAGAATTGAAGTAATCGGGAGAACTTTTTCTAGCTAGTGTCATTCACCAGTTTTAGGCGCTCCCGTTTAGTTAATTATTGATGTTATCTACAACACCGCCAAGGAGTGATGTTTGGCTAGCGGTCACATTTGCAAACCCTGGATTTCAGAGTGTTTTTAGCTAAATTAATTAATTCTTTAATGTCATTCAATGGAGGAGCAAGACATATCGTCATACTGATGTATAGATGTTGAGGGCTATATGGATCGAGTATACATTAATGCATGTAATTAATCTGAATTTGGCACGAATCTCAAAGTCTCAGAAAATCGATGGATAATATTTTGTGGGTCTTCTCAGTCTAGGCCCCTCAAATCGAAAAGGACAGCATGGAGTCGATTTTGTAGGGCACTGCGCGTGGGCCAGCCTGAGCATGTAGACAGCAGAGCCTGGATATGCATGTCACGTTTTAATTTATAAGCTCAATAATTCACCCCTTCATAAATAGTTAGGTGGAATAATTCAAAACTTTTGGTATATGTAGGTTTTCCCGAATAATAGACATAAAAAACCGTCAATAAAATCGTAGCGTACAGATGGTGCGGATACACACGATCTAGTGCGGTAGCTGTCTATAGCATTGATGTCATCGCCAACCTTGCAATGAAATAGTTCCTCTGTATTTGCTAGCTACAAACAAAAGTTTTTGACAAATGATTTCTTGATTTTATTTTTGCATGCATATAAAAAATAAGTAGTTCTAGTTTACAACCATGATCAAGCTTTCCCATCAAGGGTGCTCCTTTTTTTTAATTAATTAAGTTGTCTCGACCAGCCGTACAGGACTAAGTATGGATTTATTCATGCGGGAACATATAACACAAATACAAATATAATGGATGGGATCGATGCGCAATAACAACTGATATCTTTATATCAAAATACAACTAATTTTATTTTTAAACATAAATTCTAAAAATACATCCGGATGTGATATGTTAATAGGATAAAAATTCCTGACTTTGCCACTATACAACAACATATCATACCAATGAAAGTAAATTAGTTTCACATAAAGCCCATTTGTATGTAATTGCGGATAGATCATGCATGGACACGAGCGTACGGAGGAATGGTGCGGCGGCATGGCATTGGCAAGTGTCAGCGCTAGACGATCGATTACATATATGTGCACTGATGCATCGGGCCCACCGGCCAGAGAGGTGAGTAAGGTTGCTAGCTGCAGTAGCAATGTGCTGGGCCTCCTATCAAAAAATAAAATAAAAATGCTGGGCCTGAGAGCCAGCTAGCTTGTGCCGTCTCTCCTGCTGCATCCATGGACCATACATGCATGCGTGTGTGCGTCCGTGCGTGCATGCATGCACCTGGCTGTGGCTGCTGCTGTAGTGTGCTGAGCTGACTGCTGAGTGGTTGAGTTGATTTCATGGCAATCATGAGCTAGCCAGTGTTCCATCCTGTACGGGTGGCGTGGCCAGTGTTGCTTTTACTAGTAGTACGCGCTTTGCATTCTCACCATATATATATTGTTCCCAAAACTTGAGCTAGGGATTTCTCAGGCTTACTATCCATTTTCACTGTTTAATACATCGGTTCGATCAGGGGCGGATTCAAGCCTAGGACAACTAGGATTGAAGGGCTCCATAATCATGCTGACATTATATTCTTCTTTGAAATTTTTTGGATATCATATGGTTAGCCAATATTTCATTAATTGAGCCCATTCTTTGAAAGTTCTTAGACACTGTTTGGATCCCTCTATTTTTTTTAAATCACTATCACATCGAATGTTTGGACACTAATTAGAAGTATTAAATATAGACTATTAATAAAACTCACCCATACTTTAGACTATTTCGCGAAACGAATCTATTGAAGCTAATTAGTCCATGATTAGCAAATGTGATGCTACAGTAAACATTTGCTAATCGTGGATTAATTAGGCTTAAAAAATTGTTTTTGCGGATTAGCCTTTATTTATGCAATTAGTTTTATTATCAGTCTATATTTAATTCTTCTAATTGACATGCAAGCATTCGATAGGACATGAACTTAAAAAAAAAAACTCTGGATCCAAACAACCTCTTAGTTCCACCCCTGGCTTCAATTCGTCTAATGTTAAGAGTATGCGATGTACAATTAGAAAAGATGGCGCGCTTTTAGAGACTACATAAATTCAGCTCCCGTGTGCTCTAAACATTGCCAAGTATTTTTTTGGAAACACACGGTAACTTGTCGTGTACGATGCATCCTTAAAATCCATCATGCTATCTTCTTAAAAAATCCCTTATATTATGTGACTATGGGAGTACCACACATTAGTTGCTCTCCTACAACTAATTGTCCTTTTAGCACTTCCTACAGTGGGCCAGAAGGCATAATATGTGCTGATGCAAACATTACGAAACATGATATCAGAATATGCATGTTCACTCATCTCGTTTTAGTCCATGAAGCTTCCTAGATCCTGCACGAAAGGAGCGCTCGCGAGATCGATTAGGATAGAAGACACAAGAGCCCCATCACATTCTCAATTAACTGGACTAACAGAGACAGGGGGAGACAGAAAGATTAGCAATAGTTGTTTAAGGATCCCACTAAACAACAAATTAAAGTATATACTAATCAGCAAAGAGCTTTCTGTCCAGTTGTCTGATTCAGTCCCAGATTTCGGTTGACCTAGCGCATGTGCTGCCAACATTTCCTCCTGTGAGCATGACACTACACTACTGCTTCCTTTCTTTCCTTTTCTTTTTCTCCCCTTGATGTATGGCTCAGTGGTTTGGCTCAGTCCGCTACACCATGAGCGGGACTTCGTGTGACACTACAATAATATCCTAGGTTTTGGTCTCATTAGGCCTCGGTATACTGTAGACCGACCCGAGAATATAATTATGTTCCATACCAAGTTAATTAGAAGACTAGTTGTATGGACGATACCGACGAACACACTTGTTTTTCAAGGTTCAATGGATTTTAACCGTCAATTTATCTGCCTGGTAATCGAGGCCTGCAAACTCGGCTCGACTTAACTCAATTCGGGCAGTTAATGAGTCTAGTCGATTTTGAACCTTTGCTAGCGAGTTACTCTCTTAACTTGTTTAGCTTAAAATGCATTAAAATACAAGTCTATTGTCAAGCGTAAAGTCCTCACATTAATCATAGCCCTAGGCCACAATATATACCACAAGTCATACTACATGATATAAAACCATGAATTGTGTCGTGTGATGAGTTTAACGAACCAATTCGAGCTTTTTAACTAGTCGAGTCAATTTTTATTTTTAACTCGTTATGTTAAGGAGGCAAGCCAAGCTAGCTTGTTAACTTAAATGAATTTTTACAAGTCGGGGTGAGTTGGCTCCTGAGCCACCCCATAGAGTACTGATATACAGAGGTCTCAAAAGATAAAAGATTCTTCTGCTGTCGTGCTGTGCACACATTTTGAGAGAAGAGCACCCTTGAGAATAACTGAACTTCATTTACTGAATGATGAATTGATGCCGAAAGAGCAGGCACCTAGGATGGTCCATGGTGCTTTTATTTGGCAGAAGGGCAGTAAATAAGATTGTCACATTCCATCTAAGACAGATTGTTTTTACCCAGACTGAAACCCTGGATGAAAATATGAATGCTAGTAACGTAGAGACAGACAGAGGAGCAGTATACCATGCATGGAAGCTAGGAATGGGAGCACAGAAGATGATTAGAATACATATTCAATAAGATCTCAGTAGTATCAGTCGCATAGCCAAGAAAGAAGAGGCTACAGAGAAGTTGTTCAATAGCTGCTTCTATCTATCCATCAGCCCATCATGCATACTTCTGTGATGAAATGATTGAGTCTTTTTTATTTTCCATACTATCTCTGTATCTCATAGCTATGGGGAGTATGGTCCATGGCTCATCAATTAAATTTCTGAACATTGATTGTGCTCAGTTGTGCAGAATGTGGGTCAGGTTGAGCACACTAAATGAACAAAGACAAGAAAGAATCTAGTAATTCACCCAATCAGAAGTGGCATCAGGGATAGCACAGTCATGCTATTGGAAAGAAATAATAAGAACAAAGGTATTAACAAACCACACGGCGTACATTTCTTCAATCTATCAGCTTGTGTCCAAACATACTTCATCTTTGAAGGCAATGCAAAAATCCATTATGTTCGGATTTCAGTTTGATTTATAAAAAATATAATATAATAATGTTACATTTGGTCCGTTCATCATACGTTAATTCAGAAACTTTCGCTATACAAAAGTGCAGAAAGAATGTCTAGCCCTCCACAAAATTCCAATCATGTGAATATGGACGCACACAGCAGTCATACTCTGTTGTCACCTTGGCTTTCTACAAGCCGGGTAAATGAAAATTGGTCTACCCTCTAAAAAATAATAAAAAAGTATTAAGTGCATGTTAATTTATCTATTATCTGAAAAAAGGGAGTGCGCACATCCCCTAGGCTCTCTAAATACTGGGGGTGTAAATGAGGGAAGTGTAGCAGAAGAACCTAAATTGTGCAGACCACCTTTCAAAAAAAAAAGATTGTGCAGAGTGCAGACCATTTGACATAATAGTAAAGAAAATAAAAAATGGAGTTAAAAAGTGGAAATATAGATGGTGAGCATGTCAGAAAGGCAGTAATATAAGCCCAAACACAGGAAAGAACAGAACATTTGAGCTGGCATCCAAGAGGTTGCATGGTCTCATCCATCTTGCTCACCAGGCTACATGAGCAATGCAATAAGACAAGCCCATTGCATGGATTTTTTTTCTTAACTTGGTCACAGTTTGCTATTTGCACGATTAAGTGGTCTTCGGTACAATTTTGCCATTTTCTTTGATTAAAAGGAACAATGTGCCTCATCAAAACAAAGTCCCTTCATCATAACGAACTTTCTCACTGTTCACAACTTCACAAGGATTGCTCTCCAAGTTCTCAGAAACTAATCTAGTTTCAGCATGGGTGCAGTTACAAGCCCAGAGTATATATGAGAACTACACCAAACTATTGACACACTGTTGATTCCAATGACATGTTCTATATTACCATCTGCTTTCCTCATTCGCTTTTATTCCATTTTTAATCCTCCAAATATCTGAAAACAATTACTAGTGATTAGTAGGGGCTGTGCATGTGGGCTCTGCCATTTTGCTCTTAGATTGCATTTGCATAGTCCACCATACTAAATGTCAGTAGTAAATATTTATATAGCATTTTTTAAGTAAATAGTTTGTATACACCTTCAGATATTTCATCTAAAGATTTGTCGAAAATCAGATAATAAAAGATTGTGAACAGAGATTGCTCAAGCACACACTGAAAAAATAGTATCTTACATTGTAACTAAAACAGAGACAAACATAACATCAAATACAAAGGCATTTACAAATAAAATCTAGACTTACATGAGTAGTGATGTACGCGGACAACATTCCACACCAAAAAGGGGCATCCTTATCAGCTGAAAGCTCTTGAAATTGCATATATGAAATCCAATAAACCAGTCCCCTTGAGAAGACCTTTTCCAGTTAAAAGTTCAAAGTCTATTAACAAGAGAAAGCCAATTATAGCTGCTTTTCCATTTATCAGCTCATTCGCACTAGTGAAACCAAAACCTCCGACATCCTCATCAATCACCATTCTCACCTGAAAATGAAAAGCAGAGGATTATATTCTGGCAAATACTCCAATGGTGTATACTGAAGTTAATTAACAAAATGCAGGATTCATCTTTTCAAGACCAAAGCAATACATAGATATGGTCATTAGTCTCTGAGCATATGTAAGAAAGCAAGGAGTGAAACCTCTTCGATATTGACATCAGATGCAGTAAACCCAGGTTGAGCTTTCCCACTGAATATAATCTCTGCAGATCCACCAGAGCTAACAGCCCCACTGATGCTGATATATATGTTCTCTCCATCGATTTTTGCAGGGTACACAAATAGTTTTCTCAATGCAGGTGTAAGAGCCCTTAAAACAGGGTTTTTTGGATACCACTCTTTTATTTCACCAGTACGAAGATCAAATGTACTATCTGTTGTTGGACAAACAATGCAGCCGTCCTGAAAGAAAAAACTATATAAGGTTACATCTTTGAGAAAGGAACTGGAATTATCTCATTTTCAAGCAAGTGATGTCCAACTAAGTCAAATGAAAGGAAGTGAACACTTACTCATGTCAACAAATTTGAAATACAAAATTTTGTGAAATATTAATAATCTTCAGTTGATAGAGACTAGTGTCCAATTAAGTTCATAGAAGGGAATTAATGAACATATCACAAAGGAAGCTAGATGACTGGACAAAAAAAAAAGGAAACATATACCAAAACTTCAATTAAGTTTTAAAATGACTCATATATATTTTCTCAGCAGGTAAATCAATTTGGTGGCTACTTGAAACATTTCATAGTCCTGACCCAAACTGGTACACAAGAACAGGGAGGGTCCTCAGTCATTTCGATGCATATAGTTTGCTACTTAGTACCTACAGTTACTGTACATATCATCAATATATTGAGCACCATCACTTCGATGTACACAACAGGAATTACAAGACCCTAAATGCGCTTGCCAACTATGCTCAAGTCAAATCAAATGTTCATACTACTATTAAGAAAAGTTGTAATGTCAGAATGAGCACAAATAACTCTGTCTCTTTGACGGATTTTTTTTTAATACTTTTGGGTAACAAAACGCAATTAGTAGGAGTAATTACACAAGAGAGGCGCTACACTGTAGTAGCAAAATTGGGACCTGGGTGAGCTTGGCGTTGAGGAGGCCCTCGGTGTAGGCGCCCTCGGCGGGGGATCGGTTCTCGACGGCGTAAACCTGGTCCTTGTACCACAGCAGCAGAATCTCCTCCCCGTCCTGCACGATCACCCTCCTCTCCCCCCGCGGCAGCGCCGCCAGTGGCACCACCGGCACCCAGCTGCTCCGCGGTTCCCCTCCGCCGCTCGCCGATTCCGCCGCCGCAGCAGACGGCTCCGCCCCCGACACCTCCGCCGCGCGGCAAGCCACCAATTTTTGGAAGCGCAGGTAGCTGCGGGGTGGGGAGGGGGTGATGCGGCGGCGGTGGAGGAAGGAGGCGGCGGCGGCGGCGGAGGTGGTGGTGATGGACGCCATGTGGGGGGAATTGGGGATTGGGGTTAGGGTTTGAGGAGGGGGAATGGAAGAAGAAGAAGGGGGTGGTGGAGTGGAGTGGCGCGGCCATGGTGGCCACAGGATGGGGATAGAAACAGGAGGGGCGTGGGGAGGACAAGGTGACACGCGCTTCCCGCGTCAAGTTCAAATTCCACGCGCGCCGCGGGAGGCGACGTGGCGGGACGAGGAGCTGGCCATGGATCCTTCCTTCTGCGGCACTCGAGGGGATTTTCATCGGCTTGAAAATTACCCGGATTTCTGGTGGAATTTCGTCGGCCGCACGAGTTGCCTGACTAGGCTGCCTGCGACGACGCGTTCCGGTTTGTTTTGGAGTGGCGGGGGCTGAGGTGTTCGCTTTGGAGCCGGAGACTTTGGACACAAGGTGTTTGAGGAAATGCCTGAGAGAGATGTCCATGGATGGATGACATCGCCATCAGCGATCCATTCAGCCCATACAGATGGTGCCAAGCCAAACATTTGGGGGTGTAACAGGCTTTTGTTTCTGGGTGCCTCCTCTGCACTGCGCTGGCTATGTGGGAATTCCAGTTGTAAGCTCCACGGTTGTCGAAGATGGAGGAAATTTTAATTGGCCAATGTCAAGTGTCTACAGGTTTGACATGTTCATTGGTTCTAATGGGATTGGATCAGTCCGATTTAATCTTTGGCCTGCATTTCATAAGTGCTATGATCAGGGGCTTGCGCACTCAAGTGGCAGTGTAACCCTGCCGAGATTTCCCTTGGCGTGGATTTCTTCTCCTTAATACAAAGACATGCAAAGCTTTTGCATGTTCCCCAATAAAAAAAGTGGCAGCATAACGACTGGGTGGCTCCCTTTCTTGTTTCCTCAGGTGCATTCAGAGGCTCAGAGGAGCTTGTCTGAATAATCTTCATTGAATTGGCGTATTGCATGATGGTTTGGTTGTTGGGGGTATGCTCCGAACGTAGCAGAGAGTCCAGTGCATCATCAGTCTTCACAGTTTAGTAAGTCCTCAGTAATCTTCTGTGTTTTTGACCCATAATTTCTATGATTTGCGTATTCAACCACCAAACCTATACATTTATGAAATTGGGAATCTTTTGTGCAAAAAGAAAAATGGAAACTGAGCAAAACAGGCAGACTGGCTAAATTTAGCTCCCAACCAATCCTCTCCTCCACTCATTTTTTTCTCTACTTCATTTTACGAAGTCTCTTTAAGATTTTTGTATACTGTATTATAGTTCAGTTGGAGTGGGGAAGGTAAAAGGAAATAGAAACAAATCCTAAGAAATACATACTAAAAGGCAGTCTCTTGTTTTAGAATCCATGTTCATTTCGCATAGTTAGCCCGCCTTTCTCTCCTGGAGAGAGAGGAAGGTGGGGAAAATCTTTCAATTTGTTCATCCATTACAGTTTCTTGAAAGGAAAAGGAAAGCGGAAGAATTCAGGTCTTGATAATGATCTCAGTAATCATTTTTCCATTCTTGACCCTTTTTTTTTTTTTGATGAGCATATCTCAACCGAATGTTTAATGCTGCTAAATTTTACTTGCAATCATTTTGCTCCAAATTGTCACTGAAAAAGTTAGTGTCAGAAAATACTCTTTTATTGACGTTGGCCTCAAAGGTAAAGTATGTGTCACATTATTTGCTTGCAGAAAAATTGTTATCTGAATTTTGAAGAACCTTTTAGATTCAGAATTGCAGTATACGGTTTTGCAAGTTTGGTGGGATTGATGGAAATTGCATCTATGGTCAGTTGGGCACATTTTCTTTCTGTAGGTTTTTTCTCTATAGCTTTTTCTGGAACCAACTTCTGTAACTGATTTTACGCTACTTTGGTATTCTGTCTAAATAATGGAAGACAATTGTTTCATTCTGAAATTTTGGGGAAATATTTGGACAGGAATTTGCTTCATATTCGTCTGTACATTGCAGGAATACCTAAAACAATCATCCTGAGCTCACAAACTCGGTTAACTTAGAATGTCATCAAGGCTCTTGCATCCAAAAGATCAGAGATTCAGACCGTGCTTGTTTGTTGCTGAATGAAGATATTCACCAGGAAACCACTGCAAAATTTAATACACTTACAGTTTCTTCAATCAAGTGGAAGGGCATTACAAGGGCTTATAAGTCAACTTTGTTCTAAATGTACTAAACGAGCTGATGGTTCTGCTTTGGAAGGTGAAACCACTTCAAGCAAGTGCAAGTGTCTCTGTAGGTTCTTCCTACCATCAAGTAAAGGTGACACTGCAGTTCAAGACAATGTACCAGGCGATGATGGAAAAACAGTTCTCGCTATCGAATCGAAAGAAAATGGTCCCATCTCTAGTAACATATTGGATAATGGAGAGAAGTCAGTGCTGCCTTTAGATCCTTCTAGGAAATTGAGTGCACATCATCGACTGAAAATCTGGATCAGTAGTGGACACAGTGGCATAATTGGAAGATACGGAAAGAAGTTGGAGCTAGATTTTGTGCCTAAGAAGTTCCCAAGTGAGCATGTGAATACTGTATGGCCAGACTGGCTCATGAATGTGGCACCTGAGGCAGTGCAAGGCTGGTTCCCTCGTCGAGCAGAATCATTTGAGAAATTAAGCAAGGTATGTTGTCAAGTTGACGATGCAAGTAACTTTATTGGAAGATTTTGATATATGTGCTTGTTAATGCTAATTTCTTTAACCATCCCTAATTACTATGTATCACTTCTTAATCTCAGATTGGACAAGGAACTTATAGTAGTGTGTACAAAGCTCGAGATCTTAAAACAGGCAAAATCGTTGCTCTCAAGAAGGTGCGGTTTGTCGATTTGGATCCTGAAAGTGTGCACTTCATGGCAAGAGAAATACTTGTTCTTCGGAAACTCAATCATCCGAATGTCATAAAGTTGGAAGGGATCATAACATCTTCTGTTTCAAACAGTTTATATCTTGTATTTGAATACATGGAACATGACCTTGTTGGTCTTGCAGCAACTCCAGGCCTCAAGTTCACTGAGCCACAGGTGATTGCAGTACTGTTTTTTCAGTAAACCACTTGGCAGACAGGAATTTCAACAGTTCCCCTTCTTTTGAATCCCAGGTCAAGTGCTTGTTCCAACAGTTACTTAGTGGCCTTGATCACTGCCACAGCAATGGAGTTCTTCATCGAGACTTGAAGGGTGCCAACCTCCTAATCGACAGCAATGGTGTCTTGAAGATTGCGGACTTTGGTCTAGCAACATCTTATGACCCTAACAACCAGCAACCACTGACAAGCCGTGTTGCAACATTGTGGTACAGGCCACCAGAACTTCTGCTTGGTGCCACTAAGTATGGTGTTTCTGTGGATATGTGGAGTGCTGGGTGCATTCTGGCAGAATTGCTTGCTGGCAAGCCTATCATGCCAGGAAGAACTGAGGTAAATACAACTATTTGTCTATTACATTTTGAAGATCCAGGGGATATTGTTGAAGATAATTGCAGTATCTTAATTTATGTCGTTTTTAAACCATGATGCTCTCCAACAATGCATTGGTAGGTAGAGCAAATTCACAAGATTTTCAAGCTTTGTGGATCACCCTCTGATGAGTACTGGCAGAAACTGAACGTGCCCCAGACAGGAATGTTTAAGCCCTCTCGCCAGTATAGACGGTGTATTGCAGATTATTTCAAAGATTTCCCTCAGCCAGCTATAGATCTTCTAGATATTTTGCTTGCATTAGAACCAGAGGCTCGTGGAACAGCTGCCTCAACTCTCCAGAGTGATGTAAGTTACTAGCCTTAAATTGGTTATTGGTTGCAGTTCTCTATGGATTACTCCAGGACATAACAAAGTTGTTGGTTTCCCTAGGCTTCTATTTTTTATATAAATTATCATTCGGGGCGATTAAGGAACATTTCTTGGATTGAATTTGTCATGGGCTATTAATCGAGTCAGCCTCAGGTGGTCCTGTGGCTGGCAAGTGCAGAAAAGTCCAGGCATTCAGCCATTGTACGATATATTGATTCCTTATTGTTGCTAGTTGGTTTGGCCTTATGCCACTCAGGATATGAGATGATCTAAGGATCTCTGCAGATTGATTATCAATTTTAAAATAAAATCTGTGCATAATCGAGTCAAAAGTAACAAAATGATTTCAGCTCAAGCCCTATATCGATTTTGGGTTGGACTATTTGCCTACTGCATTGCCAATTGATTGTGGAAACCAGATGTGAAGTTAATCTGGTATCTAGTGTTGCAGGAAATATCGTACTGAGCACTGAATGCCTGGTTCCTGAGAAAAATGCTGAACTGGTTCAAAAGTAGTTTTCAAATCCAGTATCATGCCAATAAAACTTGCATGGTTCAAATTTTCGGTAGATGTCTGGTTTTCCATAGCCTGCTTTTAGGACACCATAGCATCGCAACACTTAATCCATGTATCACAAACTTTAGTTTTTCAGAACAAAGCCAGTTGCTTGTAGCCCTTCAGGTTTACCAAAATGCCCACCGAGCAAAGAATACGATGCAAGACTCCGGCTAGAGGAAGTTAGGAGGTATGCATTCCCTGGCCATTCATTTTATTCTTCAGGGAGTTTACAATTCAGAAGAAGTCAATTTGAAATTCTGTCATGTTTCTATAGGCAAAGAAAGGTTGAGGGATCAAAATCTGTTAGACCAGGAAGAGGGAACCACAGAATAAATCGTGGGAATGGCTCTATCCAACCAAAGGTGTGTACAGCATTTGAAGTTCTCTAGATTTTTTCTTTCTTGGTGGTCATTTTTATATGCAGAAACTTTGTTAGACTATGCCGCTCTCCAAATATTCATGCTCATGCATGATGGAACGTCTCCTTATATTCGACACTACTAAATACTAATCATCTCATATATACATTAGGTCAAGTTAGCACTAGATTGGTTAATTCACCTTCATCATCGTGCAGAAACATGCATATAACAGCGGAAATCTCAAGTCAGAAGCTGATCCAAGGACATTAGCTACAGGAATACAATCTCCTGGACTTGACTCCGCATGGAACAACAGGGGTGATTGCATTGACCATTCAGAAGCACATGGCCGTAAATACAATTCTGTGCGGGCAGCATATTCCACTGTCTTGAGGACAAAGAGCTCAGACTTGCTTCAACCTGAATCCACTGATGTAAGGAACGATACACATGCATCTCGCAAGAATGAACTGGAAGGGAAGGGTGTGACTGGGGTAAGTATAGTAATTCCACAAATGTCAATTTACTTTTTAATATAACTTTGTTTGGTCAACGAAAGCATCAGTTTGGTGAGATGAAAAAGCTTCAAGGACATCTCTCTTATATGGTTTAGTGTCATTGCCAGCTTTTTAGTGTTGCTACTGATATATATATGTTGCAAGGTTTGTTGCAAGTATTCCTCAAGTGAATAACAAAACTTATAGTTTACAGAATAATAAATAGAAGATGGACTGGCTGTTTCTGGAGTCATAGTATAATGATTTGATATTCTGCATCAATCTTTAATTGCTGACTATGACATACAGACTATAATTTTCTGTGGAGAGCTGAGATGTCGTGTAATATGTTGTGCGGGCATCAATTCACCATCTCTGTATACATGTTGATTTCGATTCTATTTAACAAATTAAATTGATAATTTGGCTGTTTTGATTTGAAGACCAAGTCATTTTATAATTTAACTAACATTAGTTATATTTTTTGTTTCGCCTTTCTCTCCAGAATAATAGGGTTAAGAACAGAACACACTACTCTAGTTCATTGATTACACCAGAAGGAAACATAGAGGAGATGCTCAAGGAACATGACAAGAACATTCAAGCAGCCGTGCGCAAAGCACGCCTTAACAAGAACAAAGAGGTCTGACATTTATGTGTGATTCAAACTAAAATCACATCTTTTCCAAGTTCCAGTTGAGGAATTGCAGGGCTGCATTCTTGTGCTGAGCTTCTTCAAAAAGGGTAACTGCTCTCAAACCTGATGAAGTAACTGAAAATAACAGGACAACTGAAAAGGTGTACATATGTTAAAAGATGACGGGTCATGTGAGATCAAACCTCACAGTGTTGATACAATGAGTGTTTGGGTATGGGCATTTACAATTACACATTGTTTCAAAATGACAACATCGTCCTTTTGGTTAACAAGCATATCCGCGACTAATATGGAATTTATATGCTTGATTGATGGCAGTGAACGACCAAGATTATACCCAAGCAACTGAGAAGAATTTTCAACATGGATAGGTGCATCTTACAGAGTATGAGCAGCACTGTTCAAGAGGTGGCCAACAGGGAGTCAAGGATACCCAAAGGCATAGATTGGCCTTTCTTCTTGCCTGAGGTTTTGTTTCTCCAAGCTTCTGTGGTTTTCCTGTTGTTAGGGTTGTTCTAACCTACACCATCTGGTATTCTGGTGCTGCTAGACGGCTTGTATAAACTTTTCATATTTCTCTCTTTTTTCTTGCGAAGGTCTTGTACAAACATTGCATTCTTTCCTTTCCTTCTCCTTAATTGAATGCAGAGTTCCTGCTTACTGTTGTTTTATGTAAGGATTGTGGCATGGTGAAAACCTTAAGATACAACTCCAAAGATGCTCGGGAAAGGAAGAGTTCCTTGGAGCAGGAAACCTCTTACTGGAAAAAAAAAACATTTCCAGAAACCAAGTGGCACATGCAGGATCCCTGGTACAATGAGATTTCAGTAAAGTGAATTTTTTACATCTCTAGAATACAACAAATCCGCAATGCAGAAAACGACACCAACATGTTTTCTTTCATTCTGATTGGAAAATGGAGAAAATGCTGCAATTGGTGTTTGCAGCTCAATCTCAGAATTTCCTTACGTCGTGTTCAAGCAATGGTATGTGACGCAGGCACACAGCTGTCTCTAATCTTCAAAAGGTTGTATTCAGAGCTTTCATTTCTGACATTGCAACTGTCTTTTCCTAGGTCCATTTAAACTGTTAAAATGGGTAACCATTTTCAATGTTTTGGGATTCTGTCTTCAAAAAGCTTTTGTTGTGAAAATGCAATGTCAAGATCAGTCGTCTTCCTCTGTGAAATTTTTTCCTCATATAAGATCACATTGCTGGAAGAAACAAAAGGTGTTGGTACATCGGACTCTAGTTGTTGGTTCAAGTGGTTTAGACTCGTCCCTTAAGTTTCACTCCTTTTCTTTTATAAAATTTCTGTACCTGTTGCTGTCGGCATTCTCCTATTAAGGAGAACTCTAAAGTTCTCAGATCGGCGAATTAGTTATCATGGAGTATATTTTATTTGACAACATCCATCGATTAGGGTATTTATTAATCATATTGTGTTGCAATGCCTGTGTGCTTGCTTTTGTTATCCTCCTGTCTGTTGGACGGGTGGTGGTGTTGTTTTGAAGATGCTACCGAACCATGATGGAAATTGGAGGGGGTATGATTTTTCATCAATAGTCGGCATGATTCACGTTTCCTTTTTCTTATCATTTTCGTTTCCCCTTTCTGTCAAACTATACTATGATATTAATATTTTACAAAACTACACTACATCAGTTCTTATATGTGCATTTCACCTTCTGCATGGCGTAAGGTGTACCTTGTAAGATGTTTGCCGATTGGATAAATATTTACTGTGATGGATAAATATTTAGTTAAGTATTGATATAATTTATTAATAGTGTAGTTTTTTTTGCGGGGAATTAATAGTGTAGTTTTCTGAAGCATTAATACCTTAATATGTGTAGTTGAGTGATAAGTGTCAAAGTATGCGTAGTTTTCAACAATATAAATCACAAAACATACAGTTTTGAGAAAATTACTTAGAAAGAAAAGTAGCAGTAGTCCATACTTGACTCTAACTTTGAGCTCTAATTTTAAGCATGTCCATATCATCCCACAATAAAAAAATTGGCATATAAAAGTTACTTTCAAATTTGAGTTAGAAATTCCGAAATTCAAAAGGGGGTGACAAAAGGATGTCCATTCTGTGACGCAACAGAAATGTTGTTCCCACATCAACAAGAGTTGGAACTTCACAAATAAACATTGGCAACAACAACACAAAATCTAAAAACTAAAAATGTTATAGTCCCCTCTAAAATAAATCCTAGTGCAAACATATAAATATCAATGTCATCAATACGCATGTATTTATATTTGTATACATTCGCAACCAATAAATGAAAACAATATTTAATTCTCAAGGGCAAAATGACATGCCTTCCTTGTTCATGTCATGGCTAGGAATAACATAGCGCCTCATCTTGCCAACCTCCTCCTTGAGGTAACCTCCACATAGAAACGCCGTCGAGAATTTCTCCATCACCGGCACGTCCACGTCATGCACTACCACCTCCGTCGCCGCCTCGCCGCCGCCGCCGCCACGCGCCCGCGCCGCCACCGCCGCCGTGTATATCGCCCCCATCACCCCCGCCGCCGCCGCCGCGTCCGTCGTCGACGCCGCGACGTCGACGACGATGACGTCCCACTCCGCCTCGTAGAACGCCGCCGGCAGGCCGCGCACGGCGAGCCTGCACGGCGAGCGGTCGAATCGCCCCGGCGAGAGAGGGCCGGAGATGGAGGAGACGCAGTCGGCGGTGGAGGCGAGCGCGAGGAGCTCGTCGGCGTCGGCGGCGGTGGCGAGGTATGCCACGCGGTAGGCCTCGATTGAGGAGGAAGAAGAGGAGGAGACGGCGGCGTCATCCTCGTCGAGGAAGACGGTGCGGCCGGCGTGGTTGAGCGCCGCCATGAGCCGCGCGTGTCCGCCGCCGCCGCCGCCGGCGAGGCCGCCGAACACGAGGAGGTTGCACGGCGCCCGCCTCGTCACCGCCCTCGCCGCCGCCTCCACCTCCTCCGCCGTCCTCCTCGTCAAGTTCGCAGCCGTGGTGGTGGCGTAGTGGACGAGCGTCTCCGCGACGGACGCCGGGAGACGGTCGCACTGATCGTCCCGCGACGGCGGCGGTGGGCCGCTGCGGAGGGTGACGGGAGGAGGCGGCGGCGGCGAGGAGGAGGAGGAGAGGGTGCGGAGGGTGAGGAGGAGGAGGAAGGCGGAGGCGGCGGCGGCGGAGAGGAGGAACACGCGGCGAGGGGTGACGTGGTGTTTCAGCTTCGCCTTCGCCGACATCAGCTGGCTCTTGAGCTTTCCCACCCTCCTCGCCATTGATCGATCTCGATCTCTGCTTGCTTGCTTGCTTGACTAGCTAAACCTGATCGATGAGCTGATGCTTCTGCAAGTGGAGTAGTCTTAATTTCTATGCGTTTGAATGGTGTTTTGGGGTTCAGTGTTGTGTGCTGTGTGGCTTTTGTACTTTTTGGTGAGTTGGTTGTGTGTGTGTTGTGTACTTTTGGGCTGTATTGGTGTGTGTTGTATGTACGTGTGTGGTGGGATGGCAAGGGTTTGGTAAAGAATGGGTTGGTGATTGATGCTTGAAGGATCAACAAGATGAGAGCTAGACATGCATGTACGGCTCAAGTCTGAAAATGGGTGATGATGAGTACCACGGAACTAGAGTTTGGTGCGGGTGTGTACTCGTGCTCGTTACATCTTTTTGGAGGGTTTGATTTTTTATTGTTAGGGTTATATTGTTAAACAGTCGTAAGCATTTTTTTCCCTGACCGCTTGTATAGTTATAAAACAGTAGTCATTCTTCATTAAATACCTCTCTTTTTTAAATAATAAGACTAATATAATGATGCAAAATTGGTCATAACTTAGCTGCTAATCACACTTTATAGGTGGTAAAATAACTCTTCTTTATGCGTCTTCTGGTGAGGTCGAATTGGCATATATAATTCATATTGTACTACTCTTTTATTTGATAGTAGTTGCCTATAGCTTACAGTTGATCGATGTAAATATGTGTAGCATGTTAACATAGTTAACCTTATAGACATGTCTTTAAAGTAGACATATTTTTTTAAAAAAAAATTATGTAAAAAGGTTACACGGAACACACCGCTAAATAGTTGAGAAAACTGCTTAAAAAACAATAGAAATTTTAAGCACGGTAGGTACACCAGAACACACCCTAAAAGTTTATAAAAGATACTTATAGTGTTCTATTTATAGTGTTCTATGTCTTTGAGCTTCATGCTTCCCGATGGTAAGTTAACCCACATGACCACATATAGTAGTTTTAGTTTAATTTTTTTTTGACAAAATAGTATAAGATGACTAGGTACGGTTAAAAAAAATATCATATATATAACTCCGACCTCCTCCTTATATGTACTAATCACATGTCTCTATTGTTGAGAGCATAAATACTAATGGTCTATTCCGTTTTCTCCACACACACCCTCTCATCTTTACCTTCCATTAACCTAAATGCTAACATAAAGATGACAAAAGCAACACGATCCAACCTCTATCTTCTATTCTCTCCTTTCTACCTCACTTTACTCCTAGCCTCATTGATCCAAAACTTGAGGGACCTAATGTTTCAACCTGATGTAGAAATATGGGTGCCACTCTTCGACTACGTGGCGACTCAATTATTGTCTAAAATGACGGCGATCAGGGCTAGCTCTATGTTTTGAAAGGCCTTAAGTGAACTTGCTAGACATGAGCCCTTTTAGGTTAAACTTTTTATTAGTAAGATATACTATGTAAACCACTTTTTCGCTAATGTGACACAAACAAGCATTACTAATATGACAAAACAATGCAATATAATGTGTTAATGCTTGATAAAGAATACCAGTAGTACAACAAAAAAAGACTAAAAATGATGCTTCTTAGTCAACATCCTCACACCTAAGATTACGAAGAAAAATAAGCAATAAGAATAAGAATGACTGGATGATTATATGCAAAATTTAACCTACTTTTTAGTTTTTACACTTCATACCCAATTTCTTAATCCCAAACCTTCAAATTGATCCCATTGTCCCTTTGGCTCTTTCTTCTGCCACCTATGCTGCGGGTTGCGGCTGCCGTTTGATGCCTCTGCCTGTGTCAAGTGATGCGTCGTGCCTCTTGATGTTTTACGAAAAGCGTCTACGCATGGCATTAGTGGATCAACCAGTCCAAAAGGCTTAGGGAGGAGGACGAAGATCGAAGAAAGGGGGAAATGAACCATGTAGTTGGGCAACATGGTCATGTCGGTTGTTGTCGGCAGTCACGATCGTGAGGTAGTGAGGGACATACAGATCACAACATCATCATCAGGGCGCCTACTTAGGACAATGAAGGGCATAGCAAAGTCCATGCGGCGATGCCTCTCGCTCGCAGGGGCTGGAAAAGACACTACCGACTCACCTCGATGGGCATGAATGGGCCGTGTGGCCGTGTCTACTTCCAGGCGTCCAGCCTACTTCTCCTAAGGTTGCTCATTGATTGGGCAATGCCCAAGCAAGAAGAAGCTAGTGGGTTGGGGTTGGGGATGGGCCCCTCCGATTGTGGGCCCTAGGCTGTCGCACCTCTCATCTAACATAGATAGCCCTGACCACAATACCCAATACAAGACAATATAAGTGTCTATACCTATTGGAAACAGAATTTTGATTGGATTATCACCCAAAAAATACACTTAATCATTTAAAATTATATATTTTTAGAAATAAATAAACTTAAGAACAAGTAGTGTAGAATATTTCTTTTATAAAACGTACTTAGATAAATGGAAAAATAATTCCCCGATTAACAGCTGAAATATGACGAGCAAAAACGAGTTGGCACTTGACACGACACGAGTTGTACATGAGCCTCCTTCCAGGGTGTCCACCAGTCATCGTCGCGTAGACCCAAAACCCTTCCAGCTCAGCAGCAACACGCGCACAATGCAACAAGCCTTTTCTCTCCTGCCTGCCAACCCAAGGTAGAGTCGTAGAGAGAGGAAGAGAGGCGAGGAGATGGGGACTGGGAGCAAGAAGAAGACCGGCGCCGGCGGGGATCATCAGAAGCCGCTCCTCTGGAGGCTCCCCGAGGTCGCCTCCACCGAGCTCGGCAAGATCGGCCCCGCCTTCGGCCTCGGCATCGGCTGCGGCGCCGGCGCCGGCGTCGGATTCTTCGGCGGTAACCCCACCCTTCCTATCTTCCCTGTACATCTTCTTGTTGTTATTGCTAAAGTTCTAATTTTTCGTGTTTTTCGTGGTCGATTCTTTGCTCCCGTGAACCGAATTGCGGAAGCCATATGCGTGCGCTCTCCGGGGGATTCTTGGATAGATGAGATTGGGGGGTTCAATTTTGTGGCTCGTTCGTTGTAACTGGGTTTGGGGTTGGTTATGCCACTGCTAGGGAGTGCATGTCCTCTTGCTGATTAGTGCCTTATATTAGGGTTCTTGGGTTTAATTTAGCCGGGTGGTTTTGGGGTTTAAGGGAGGGGAATTCTGGGATGGGGCAGGGTTTTGTTGCAAAACCTCATCATCCTATAGATTATTAGATTGGGTGGAGCTGATCCGAATTGATTGATTATTGATCCATTTGGCAGTAGTTCTAGTTGGTTTCCATATGAGAAAAGCTCAAAGGAGAATGCATCAGTATGATAGGACAAGGACATTATATCTGATTCCTTTGGAATCTGAATGCTACTACCCTCTGTTTCAGATTGTAAGGCGTCCTACTAGAGAGGTAGGACGTCTTACAATCTGAAACGGAGGGAGTACTATATTATCGATTCATAATAATTTTGTTGTTACTTACAGATATGCTTATCAGTATGCTTAATAGCTTGCCAATGGATGTATCATTAGGGTTGCTGAATGTGGTAATTTTGCAGTTGCATGGGTCTATCTAAGGTCCTTTTCAACAGAAAACTGTTGCATAAAAGGAGTCTATTTTCATAATTGTTCTGTAACGCGCTACAAGATCACTAAAAGAACTAACTAAATTTATAATTCAATATTCTGGTTGAGGAATCGGTAATGTTACTCATAACAATTCAGAATTTTCAATTGCTTTGAACTACAATTCAGAATCCATCTTGCATACTGTTAAAAGGATACTTGAAATAATAATATCCAGCATTTGCTAATAATTGGTGCCCATACACAATGTTTTCTATTTTCTATCCATATTGAATTTTGACATAATCGTAGTTATGTGCGCATAACAGTCCAAAACTAGAGAGTAAGAGTTACCTATGACTTACATGTACCAAATGTCTGTGACGACACACATATCTTGAATTGACACTGGATTTTACCTGTTATTAGCCCCAAAGCACATTTATTCTCAAGAGTCTCAAATGACAGGAATTTTTTAACACTTCCATTCATTCCAATATGACATAGACCCATATTACTTCTGGAGTTCAGGGTCAGTACTTAATTTTTCTGTTTTACCAAATATTCACAAGCTAAGAAAGCACAGAGCACACCTCATTCGTTTCTTTTATTAAGTTTACTGTCTAGTGCAGTTGATACTTTCAACTCACATTATGTACATTTAGTCATGACAATTCTATTCATTTTTCATTGATGTTGTACAATCATTTATTTTTATAAATATTTCAGGTGCAGGATTAGGTTATGGATTTCCTGGACTCACATTAGGCTTTGGAGTTGGAGCTGGATGTGGTGTAGGATTTGGTTTTGGTTATGGATTGGGGAAAGGAATCGCTTATGATGAAAACAAAAGATACTCTAATGTTGGCAAAATGTTCCAAGAAGCTCCTAGTCTTCCTGTGTAAGTATTGTGTCGATGTGAAAATATTTGGCAGGATTTGTGCAGACAAATCTCTTTATACATGGTATCCATGTTGCCTGAAATTGTTGTGCACTGTAGTTCCACAAGAATAGTGTTTTCCCCCGATAATGTTGTGCGCTGTAATTTGTTTCCGAGATACCATAAATTTTTAAGATTTAGTTTGAGAGAATATTATTGAAGATATGATTCAGTAGCTATCCACCAGAAATTCTGTTCAATTCTATATTTATTGTCTCTGTTTTCAATTTTAGTTCAAATGAATAATGCATAATATAATTCCATACTCTGTTAATTATTGGAGTTGTGGTTTATTATCCTGCATTACCATGATAGCATCAACTTAAATTATTTTTTTAGTTTTTTAATACACTTTCTTGTGACATGGTATCTGGAATTGAGGAGAAATATGGACGGCAGTGTAGAAATATGGTTAGTTGTCATTCAACAGTTAAAATGACAAGCTATTGTGAAAGTTCTGTCAATCTTCATTTTACCTGAGGGCCGAATTAGATTGACGGTAGGACCTTAGACTAGTCTTACTGGTATATTTCAAATGAAAATATTGTAGAAGCTGTCAAATCTGTAGTTGATTGGCAAGATAACAATTTGACTTTGGGAAAAAAACTGAAGCAGAGCATGAATGTCATGTCAAGGGAAAACTTGAACCTGAGTAACTTAATTTATATGGTTAGTACAGTTCAAAGTTCAAACTTTTGTCATTTTGGACAGCATATTTAATTTGGCCTTTAAAAAATTGCTCCATTTCATTTATTTCAACTACCCAAAATTCTATATATATATCTAAAGCTTTAAGTTGGGACACATAAAATGAGGTGGAAGTATGAAATGCAAACCCATAGAATATCATAGATATAATGTTTGTCAACAAACGCCACGAAATAATGAATTCATTTGTTTTGATTTTTGCCAATCAAACTTGTTAACAAACACCAATCAAACTTGGTAAATTAGGCTTCCAGGGAGAAATTGTTCATAAAAGCTTTTACTTGGTATAAATTGCCTAGGGAGGTCATAGTTTGACCCGTAGTAACCTCAATCAACCAGTTTGAGAAACTAGTGCATATTATTCACAAACATATTCCTTTCTGATGTTAATAGAAAAATTTTGAGATATTTGAAGGACATCCATGCCATCTTACATGAAACGACAACAAATAACTTATTTGACTCCTAAAGTCCTGAGTTACATTAGAAAATTGTGTCAATTATTGTTTTGTCTTTGAAAGCATTGCATAGTACATAACTGATAACACAGAATGTTATTGTTTTATTCAGAATCCTGGTCATCAGATCTGTGATCTAATCTGAAGCAGTGCTCATTACTTATTTAAATATGTGTTGTTGGAGTACTGTTTAGATTCATGTTCTTATTCTACTTCTCGAAGTAGTAGAATGAAGTACACTATATTTCGATGTTCTCCTAAATCCCCAGGATGTCTGAGCAGTACTTGACTATCGTATCATTAGTTTCAGATGTTTTCTTCTGCTGATAAATAAAACTCCAATTCTTTTCACCAGTCCTTTTGACATGGTTACTGAACTGAAAGTTGCTAGCTTATTGTTTTCTGGATCTTGACTTTTGTTCAGCACACGTGGAACATGCTAAGTTTGGGTTGCAACAAGGTATGCCTGTTGTTGTGTTGCTGATACTTTCCTCATCGTCTCTGTTGCAGGGACACCGTTGCTGGTTTGGTTGATGAGCTGGTTGTGAACACCAAAAAGTTTGTCAGAGCAACGTCAAAAGAGATTGAAAAATGGCGTTGAGCTGTGACACCATATATTTGCTTCCATCAGCTGTGTCAGCCTATCAAAACTTGTTAATCATTGAAGGTTAGAGGCACTGAAGCAGTATGATGTCTTAGATGAAGGTTAGGAGCTAGGCTTGGGGTGAACTTTGGAGATTTCAAGCAATATGCTATCTAAGGTGGAGTTTAGGAGTTATCCATGGGATGCATAGTATTGCAATGTTCTTTCTTATTCTCATGTTCATGAGTAATTATATTTGTACTTAATTAGGTCTGGAAGTTCATTGCAATCTTCATGTTATAAATCTCTTTGTGATGAGCAGTGACAGTTATGATTTAGGAACAAAATATGAGACTAGTAGATTCGTTCCCATATTTGGCTGCTTGTTATTACTTACTATTACCCTATTACTTGGTGTCCTCATCTCAGTCTGTCCTTTCTTGGATGAATTGGTATTGTGAAATTCTGATGGCATAGGACTTTGATATACCTTAATAATATCATTTAAATGTATATTAGTGTTCATGTATGTGTGGCCAATATATGTTCTTGCTAGTATCTGCCTCTGCCCTCTGGTTGGTTCTCCCTTGTGTCTCGATCCATCCGTGTGGACCATTGGTCCTTCCTGATGAAACATCATCACAAGAGGCCCTAATGGTGCCAGATCAGCACCCTCATCTGCCAAGTCAGCATAGCCTGCCCAATCAAATCCAAGCAACAGATAGCCTTCCTGGGCACCCAGCCAATGGCAGGTGCCAAGGCTAAATCTTGCCTGGGCCCACAACATCCTCAAATCCCCATTTCCATCCATTTAAACTAGCTCCCCTTTCCCTCCACAAACGCCCACCACACTTTCCCCCCTTCTGTTGATCTGAGCACAGCACCCCCCTGCTGCATCTCCCCCTCTGAATTGTGGGCCCGAGGCAATGGCGGCACTCGCACCGTCCAAGATGCTCGGCACCCGGCTCAACTTCGCCGGATCATCCCGTCCGACTGCACCAACTGCCGGAGCGCAGAAGATTGTCTCCCTCTTCAGCAAGAAGCCCGCCCCCAAGCCGAAGCCCGCTGCCGTCACCTCCTCGAGCCCAGACATCAGCGATGAACTCGCCAAGTGGTATGGTGAGTGGAATTGCTTGAATCTGATGGCTGATATTGCATTCCAGAGTTTTTACATGTAAAATTCAGAATCTTGACTAAGTGGTAAATTTCACTTCTTGTCTTTGTGTACAGGCCCTGACAGGAGGATCTACTTGCCGGAAGGTCTCCTTGACCGCTCAGAGGTGCCAGAGTACCTCAACGGAGAGGTCCCCGGAGAGTAAGTCACAAGCTCCCATTTTTTAGCCCTCTTTTCCTAATAGTTGGTTTCAAGAAACAGTTAGGTTCTTTCTGTGAAGAAAAAGATTAAAACTCATTTGTAGGCTGTTTTGTTTGAACAAGGTGAAATGGTACCTGTCATAAATAGTGTAGCTTCAACTACAAAACTAATGGAGAAAACAAAATATAGATGAAACGAGAACTTCTCGTTGGAGAAAAAAATAGTTCAGTCACAAATTGCATTTTGTTTCATGCTGTATAGGAATACATTGCTGTTTAGTTTAGTTTCTCTCAAACAGACTAGCATCTGGATTTTAAGATGCTCCATCACACATTGCTACTTGTTCTTCAATTTAAGTTGTACAAGTAGCATAATGTTGTCACTCAACTACTAGCTAGCACACCAATTAATATGAGTCGAATGCTCATGAAAATGTAGTTTTTTTTTAAATGGGCCGCACAAAAAAAAAGTAGTCATTTAAATGCATCTGAACTAAACTATCCTGACTTTTGAACTTGCAGTTATGGCTACGACCCTTTTGGCCTCGGCAAGAAGCCAGAGGACTTCGCCAAGTAAGTACAATATTTAGTCTAGCAATAAAATCTGAAAAACTTCGGATTCTTTTTTCTCCAGAATCAAAATTCAGATTTTGTCTCAAGTAGAAGTTGACAAAATTCCACAATCATTGCAGGTACCAGGCATATGAGCTGATCCATGCCAGGTGGGCCATGCTCGGTGCTGCTGGCGCCATCATCCCCGAAGCCTGCAACAAGTTCGGCGCCAACTGCGGCCCTGAGGCCGTCTGGTTCAAGGTGCGTGTGCTAGTCACTGATCATCGACAATTCAACATCGCTTAGGTCGTTCAATTTAGTGACAGATAGATGATCTCTCAAGCTCAATGTCTGAATGTCTGAAACTCTGAACTGAACTCACCCATAGTGAACTGAGAAACTCTAAACCATATGCAGACCGGCGCCCTCCTCCTGGACGGCAACACCCTCAACTACTTCGGCAACAGCATCCCCATCAACCTTGTCGTCGCGGTCATCGCCGAGGTCGTCCTCGTCGGAGGCGCAGAGTACTACCGGATCATCAACGGCCTGGTCAGATTGCACCTCTAACTCATTCACATCTTACTTAATTACTCCCTCCGTTTTCTTATAGTTGTCGTTTATGACAAGAAATTTAGCCTGATTTGTGTGTAAAGTTGCTGTCCTAAACGACATATAAATGTGTCCGGAGGGAGTAATAAATTTACATCTCTGTAAAACATCATTGCTGATGTGTTCATCGTGCAGGACCTGGAGGACAAGCTCCACCCAGGCGGCCCATTCGACCCGTTGGGCCTCGCGACCGACCCGGACCAGGCGGCTTTGCTGAAGGTGAAGGAGATCAAGAATGGCAGGTTGGCCATGTTCTCCATGCTGGCGTTCTTCATCCAGGCCTATGTCACCGGCGAGGGCCCCGTCGAGAACCTGTCCAAGCACCTCAGTGACCCATTCGGCAACAACCTGCTCACCGTCATCTCCGGCGCCGCCGAGAGGACGCCCAGCCTGTAATCTCGCCGCCGATCAATGGTTGGCTGGCTTGCCTGCAGTTAATTTTACCGGGAAGATGAAGTATGAGAGCTGGAAAAGGAATGTGTTAATGTACGTGTAAATTATCATCTTGGGGAGATGTCTGAAACCTGTTCATTCTGATCTCTAATAGGACAAGTGTTTGGATTTGTGCCTGATGAGAAATTGCTTGTTAAGTAAATTCTCTCAAATGTTAAATGTTCTTTTTTCTTATCATCGTTGAGATTACTGGATAGTTTCTTGAAATTAATTTTGATTAATTAGTTAAGTCTCCTGAGCTCTCTTAGCAAAGAAAGTTCAGTAATAGAGGTTAGTTTCAATAATAACAGCCGGCTATAAAATAAGTTTATGAAGATGAGGTAAGATAGCATATATTCCAACATATTAGTTCTAGTACTGCCCATAATACGGCAAAGTTTTTTTTTTTGGCCCAATCTACTTTGTAACACCTGGATGAAGGCCCATCGACCCAAACTGGATGAAGGCCAAACGCACAAAACAATCCGCTTCTGAGCGCGAGGCCATGGATGGGCCTCGCTTAGCCTTATAGGCTTCTTCCTCCACTCCGCCCGATCTCGCCAGGAGACTGTCGGAGTTCGCTGAAGACCCTGTATTTAGCGTTCGGGTGGGGGAGGGGAACGCCGGGGAAGGGGGAGAAGCGGTTCGGGCTTAGAAGGATGCTGAGAGGCAGCAGACCGGCGGTGGGCAGCGCGTAAGGGTGAGCGATGGTGCTGCTGGAACCGCAAGGTAGGGAGAGGGTGGTGGGCGGGATCGGCGGGGGGCGAAGCTTGTCATTGATTAGTTAGGTTGGGCGGGGCAGGGGTGATGCGGAGAAGTGGCGGTGGTGCCACTGGCCGCTGGAGGTGGGGGCTAGGGAGGACCGGAGGAGGAGCGCCAAGCTACCTGGACGAGGTTACCTGTGGCCGCCGGCACCGAAGAAGGTCGCCGGAGAAGGAGGACGCCACCGGAGGAGCTCATGGACCTGGCACGCTTGATCTGTTCGCAACATCGCCGTCTGCACGCCCGTTCATAGACTAGCCGTGTCCAATGAAGGCCCATTGATCCAATCTAACTAAAAGGCATGGAGGGGTTGTGGGCAACCCCACCTCTTCCCCTCCTCACGGACGGAGCCGTCGTTCCATCTCTCTCCGTGCATTATCTTCCCACTTCTCTCCACCAAATTTTTCTCTGCCACCAAACAGAATGGATCAGATCAGTTTTCTCTCCACCGTCTCCTTGAAGGGTCTAGAAAGGGAACACTAGGTGAGGCCTTTACCCTTGTTGTATTAGTGGTTTTAGGCTGTTTTAAGGCTTTATTCATGGTTAAGAAGGATTAGAAGACCCTAGATCGAGGTATGGAAAAGTCAGGATTCAGTAGTTGTTGCAAAGTTTTTGGGGAAGAATACTGATTTGGTTGGTTTATCTTGAACTAGGTGGGATGGATCCAATTCAGGCCGGCGGATTTGTTCGTTTTTTGCAAGATCCATCCTCGGTGACAACCTTTGCGCATTCATCGACCCAGCCTGCGGTCCCCTTTCCTGCTCATCCAGGGCTGGTCTTCCCCCATCCGGCCTTCCCGCCGTTCTGCACCCAGCCGCCCCCGAACCTGCAGCGGCCGCACCTGCCAATGGAGAAGCTTCTAGCTCCAGACAGAGGCGACCCACTGCCACCGCCACCTCCGCCTCCAGATCCGCCAGATGCGGCGGGGGATGCCATCAGCAATGGCCCAGAAGATGCCCTCGTCGGCATCATCCCCGGCGCCGGCGGTGACCGACGACGCCCACCTACAACACGAACTGAAGAGGCGCGTGCCTCATTGCGCCCCTCCCCCCAGCTACCCTCCGCCTTGGCCTTCAAATACCCACTGCGGAGCTCCATCGCCGGGGCCGACCACGATCTCTCCGCCTCGATTCTCCTGACGAAGCCGTACGGTAGAAAGAACGAGCGGAGAGAGAGCTGGGCGGAAGCGGCGAGAAGAAAAAAGTGAGAGCGCGAAGGGCAATCGGGAGGGGTATTTGCGGGAAGCGGGGCGACGGCCTAGGACACCCATTGTGGGCCGAGTCGCCTCAGAGGTGTGGTTTTGGATTGCACATGTTGTAGCCCTACAAGTTTCTTCGGCCTTAACTGTGTCCAGAGACACGGGCCGAGCGGCGTGCGTTGTGAATGCCCTTAGAGATTCAGAGTCAAAACAACTAATCCTTGTCCCTTGGTAAAAACATTCATTTCTTTGATTATAAATTTATATTATTTAAGCTATTATATATATTTTTTTCTCTCACATAGTATGTGTCAGGGAAACCATAGGGGCTCTTGTCCTGCAAGCAGAAACAGCCAGGGAGATGGGAACAAAACTAGACAAAGACAATCTACCGGTATAAGAAAAAGGAAAAGAAATTATATGGGCTCTTTCCTTGCAAATCCAATTGACGTGGCCAAATCATCACCTTCCTTTCTGATCCACCTCACAATCTACCGGTACAACCACCACCCTGTAGCCTCTGGGCAATAGGTAGATAACCTAATATAAATCAAGAGGTGTATATACACGTATCTTCAGTGTGGTACACTGTGCCGTGTAATGCATCCCACCACAGCACTCCATGATGAGGATGAGGTGAGCTGAGCTAGTCAAGAGCCCGAGATGTAGTGTTACTGTAGCAGTGAAGAAAAGCAGAAAAAGGTAATGCAGCTAGTGATGTCCTTGCTTCTCTCTCATCTTGTTCGCAGCTCTCAATTTTTACATTGTTGTGTTTTTAGAAATTAATTTTGTAAATAGACCCCTAATAAACTTATTATAGAGAATGCATTTTTTCCGGCGGCAACGTTATTGGCGCCAAGCTCCTATCGCCCGGTGCCAACGTTTTTGCCGCTAACCTCGCCGTCAGTCATGACAGTGCCAATCTCTCCCACAAACAACTCTTTTTTTCTTCAATTCTATTGATTTGTTATCAATTTTATATTTTTCAAAAAAGAGACATATCCATGTATCCTAATTTTATTTCCACTAGTGAAATTCTAATAAAATTAAACTGGGCAGAGGATATGGGTCCCTCCCTCGTTCTGACTAAAAATCCTATCGATTTGTCCTCAAATTTTGAATGTGAGCCCCTCCCTGGCTCCCTCGGTCCCTCCTACTCATCCTTAAATTATGTTAATCTGTTGTTAAATTTTAGGGGGCGGGGGATTACTAGGATTTTGACATCAATTAATAGGATTTAGAGATGGGATGAGAAGAGAACCCCATTTTCAACCTAGATTAAGTATCTTGTAAATAAAAAAAACTACATCAAACAGATTATGATAAATAGATTTTTCATTTTTTGTAAAAAAACTGACAAAAAACAGTAGAATTTTGAAGGAAAAAAAATGAGTTGTTGGCCGGAGAGATCAACGCTGAAGCTAAGCCGTTGCACCTCGGCAAGAAGGATCCATTCTTCGAAATAAGTTTTTCAGGGATGAATTTGTAAAATTAGTTTTCAAAAAAGCCGATAATGTACTCCTAAAGAAAAAAATAGCATGGATGCCTCTGCGGTGCTGCCATAGTGCCATGCCATGCTTGCACAAGCTTTTGCATATCAAAATCTCCTAGGCTATTCATGCTGCTGCTACAGTCCATGGCCTCTCTCTCTCTCTCTCTCTCAACACAAAAAAGATTTTTGTCGTCGTTGGCTCGTTGCTGTTCTGCTGAGGAAGTGAGGACTGAGGAGTACTTCACGTGCGCTAGAGCCTATAGAGATTAGAGAGAAGAGATGAGTGACAGATCAGCGTGCAGTATCTGATATGACACCACGCTGGTGATGCTGTACGTAGCTCGAGAAGCATGCATGAAGCATGGATGGACAGTACTACTCCCTCTATTCCGGGCTTGTTTGTTTCAAAGAAATTGCAAAGGAGAAACATAAGAAATAAGAATAGAAAGCGGTTCCAAGCTACTATTCGTTTCATAGGAATGCACAGTAGAAAATCTATAGGAAAGTTTCTCATTCCTCCATTTTTGAAGGAAAAGCATAGAAAAAAATAATCCACTCCAACCTAATATTTGCATTCCTTTGGTTGGCTTGCTCAATAACATAGAAAAAATTCATGTGTTCTTAAATCTATAGGTTGCACATGCATTACTTTAGATATTCCTATGTTTTTCTTATTTCTATATATTAAAAATTATGTGAACCGAACGAGCCCTCCGTATGAAATATGATGCATGAAGTAACTTAGAACAAGATTAAACAACATAACAGTCTAATTAGGTAAAAAATTATTATATTTTAGGACAGATGTAATTATAGATGATAACACTAAGAGAAATCAAAGACCGCCATGGCATTTTCACACACGAGCATATCTGTATACGAGAGTACAAAAGCTACTACCTCCATGACTACATATATCCCAAAATATAGCTACTTCTGGATGAAGATAATGTAACATAGTACAACAAATCTGGACAAATGATTGTTTAGATTCGTTTTACTAGAAAATATTAAATATGCTGCAGCTGATTTGATGGCACGGTGGCTGTCCAGTTTTATTAATTTGTTTCAATTCATCCTTTCTCATCCTCGATCCGTTTTGCTCTCCATTCTGCTGACCGTCGAGATCGAGTTTGTATTGGCTGCCAGGCAGCTGCCTCGATATCTGGCTCTTGCATGAAGGCTTAGGCATGGATCCTTCTGCTTCAGTATGTCTGTCGGTCGATACGATTTTCTTTAATTTCACGGTTTGTATTTGCATGCATATATACATGTATGTGCTGTGGCCGAATGTTGCAAGTAGCTAAGCTAGATGGAGTACTATGTGGCTTACTGAGTATGTATAAGCGACGTATGTTCTCGAGTTGTGCCAAATACTTTTTATGTTTTAGGTTTATTGCTTCCCAATTCTCTCTCTGAAGTGCAAGCTATCTTAGAAACTACTCGTGCGTACGTACTTGATCGAATTCGATCAGGAGGTAACTAATTAGAATAAGGCGATGATTATTTCGCTTCTTAAAAAAAACCTGTAGACATGTGAACAAAGCAACAGAAAATATTTTGTGGATAAAACTTTTAAATATGTATAATTCGTGATTTGAAATCCAAGAGGCTAAAAAAAGATTACGATGAAGAAAAATCTTAAAATCAACTTCAAAATTAAGATTGAAAATTTAAATTTTGGTTGCGTAAGATAAGTAAAACGAAATGATGGGAGCCTAAATTAAGCCATATGCTTTCAAATGGTTTTTTAAGCGGATGCTATATGTATATTGGAGTAAATGCGTACTGCTGCAAAGCCTGCAACAAGGTGGAATTGTTTACTGTACTCTTCCACTTAAATTTCCAACAAAACCAAATGTCCATTTTACGAACAAACTCTTAATATATAAATCATAATTAAGACTTGGTAGGCTAGTTAGGACAACCCATTGTAATTAAATAATTAAGAAAAAAACCCCACGAACGCGGTTATTTTTTTATCTTACTCATCTGTCGCACTATAAATATAAGTTGTCAGGGTTACAGACAAGACATACCTCATACTTCACGATTTATGGAATTTACGGGCATGGTATAACCAAAACGTATACGATTTGTTTCCGTAAACAAACAGGAAAAAATACTAAAGATTAAAGATAAAAGGGAATATTCTCTCAGACCTAGTGATTACAGAGCTTTAATTACTCGGACAAGATTAGATCTTTTCGGATATCGTACCGGGTTCTACGTCTTTTGGTCTTAGTTGGAGACAAGAGGTAACCTATGGTATAAAAGGCAAACCAACATATCCACCAGAATCCACAAAACCAGAGCAATCAAAGCTAAGTCGTCGAGATAATTAGTCGACTATTCCGACTACTATCTCGTCGATATTGTCAAGGCCCACATACTACTTTGTACTCCCTCCAGATTGAAAAAATTATACGCTTTGGACAAGGACACGGTTTCCAAAAAACACACTTTGACTATATATTTCTATTGTAATATATATAGAAATACCAACAAATATATGATTTTGTTGGAGTACTTTTCAAGATTAATCTATACAAATGATCTTTATGCTGCTAAAATAAATATTTCTAAAGTTATTTGTATTCAAAGTTTGAAAAGTTTGATTTTGAGACAATCCAAAACGTCTAGTATTATCAAACTAAATGGAGTATTCCGTGACTTCATGAAATCAATCCCATATAAACTAGATTAAGGTATTACCCGACTAGGGACTTGAACCAGTATAATCCTTGTCTCTGTGTTTGTGCAATATCGTTTTGCATAGATTCTTACACCAACATACCCCAATACCCTATTTATCCGGTTTATGGATATCACCTATCGACGTAAGTAGCATAGTATATAACTAATAATATTTATGTCCCACTCCCTCCATCTCAAAATATAGAGACTTATGCCATTTTTTAGGGATTAAGATTGAGAAAATGGAGTATTGTGATTGGTTGAGGGGAGAAGGTAGGTGGAAAAATTAAATAGATGATAGTTGTGATTGGTGGAGATGTGGTAGATGGATGTAGAAATAGTTGTATTTTGAGACAAATTTGAATGGCTTAGGTAATTATATTTTGCGACAAAGATAGTATATAATTTGGTATAATGGAAATAAACCATAATTAGCCCACATGTATATTTTTTTTAATTCTGACAATCAAGTAAAAACTATTTTATTATACCACTAAATATTAATTCCCTTATATGTGTGTATGTTCTATACAGTCTTTGTACAATTGATAAATTATTCATAATTCTATAGGACATCTATTAATTTGTGGAATTTACATATCCAAAACAACTCAAGGTCAAAACTGAAAAGTGAATAATGCGACGGTGAAGTCAGCCACCAAATTCAAACCATTGTGACCATACGAATATGGTTTTGCATTTCTTTGCTTTGTGCAGAGGCCAAAAATTATGATTTTTGTCATGTTAATAAAATTGAGCTAATAACCTACTAGCTCTCCATCTGCTTTTGTTGTCATGCTCTTAAATTTCAGTATGCAGGTTCACTTCTGCCCGCCACTGGCATAGGCAGGCCGGCCAGCCAGCTGGATTGGATTTACTGTACAACTCAGCGTTGGCCTTTTTTTCTTTCACCTGTAGTCTAAAACTTTAGAAACCGCATATCACATCAGACGTTTGACTAGATGTTGAGAGGGGTTTTTGACACGAATGAAAAATCTAATTTCACGGCTAGCCTGGAAACCACGTGACGAATTTTTTGAGCCTAATTAATCCGTCATTAGCACATGTGGATTACTATAGTATTTATGATTAATTATGACGTAATTAGATTTAAAAGATTCGTCTCGTCGTTTATAACCGAACTGTGTAATTAGGTTTTTTATCTATATTTAATGCTCAGTTTAAAATTTTAATATGATGTTTTTTAGGAAAATTCTTTTGGGACTAAACGGGGCCTTGGTTGAGGTTGATAGCTATGGCAGCACAGTAGTAGTATGCGACTATGCCATTGCTTGCAGCTGCATTGCATGTTTGCATCTCGAAACCTCTTGTTATAAACTTTTCCTCACGATCTCTCTCCTCTATATCTCTCCTCTCTCGTATGCAATTCAATGCTCCTCCTCTCTCTGGGCTGTACTCACGGTGATTTTTAATATATAAATAGTTTTAATTTAGGGATAAGTCCGTCTGCCATCTTTTCAAAATCCTATAATATTCTTATAAATATGGATATATTACGATCCTAAGGTTTGAAACCGGTTAAAGTACAGTCCACGATCAAAACATACCGGTTTTTATTATTAGTTTCTATGATTTCAAACAAATATATCCGTCTTAAATGTAGCTATATTACTTGTCTTAGAAAAAAATATTCCTATACTCTATTTAACTTTTCCACTACCTCCTCTTAAATAATTACGAACACTTACTTATCTCACTCTTAATTTACTATACAAATAGCACGAATAACTATATTTTGAGACTGAGGGAGTAGAGTTTCTAGTCGAATGACACCTATAGTTAGCAAGAGTACACAAGTAATTAAATAGTTGACAATCATGACATCAACCATTGTAAAACAGGATTGTACTCTCTTGGGAAGGTGTTATGTCTGATTTTTGGGAAATGAGATGTATTTTTTGAGAAAATGAATAATTGAGGGTCTTAATATGGAATTATTCCTTTAAATTTTTATATGAGAATTAAGAAAAATAGCTGAAACGATTTTAGTACATGGTATTGAAGTAATTTGTTTTCATAACATAGCAGGAGCACGCAGACATACTTTTCTACTCAGTACACACGTAATAACACCACATTCACACACCCGCAACATGATTTGAGAGTTTATAGATGGAGTCAAACACACACGACTTCACCACCATGGAACCGGTCAAAATGGAAGTAATATAGGTGTAATATGATTTGGATTTACTCCCTGTCCCTAAAAAAAGGATTTACTCCCTGTTCCTAAATACTTTGAGAGCAAAAAAAAGAATAAAAAATAAATTTTCAAAGCCATTTGCAATAGGACACGAAGATAATTTTTCATTGCCATTCTGATCGAATTGTTTTTTTTTTTCATCTTCCCCGGGGCAATGGGGCCGAGGTCCACATCTCTATATACCGAATTTTGGCCAGATTCTCGCACGGTCCACGTGGTGCATTCCGATTCCAGTGATTGGTCCCACTCGCGCAGCCGTTCGATTGGGAATCAACGGTGTTGCACAGTGTCGCACAGCGCCGCTGTCGAAAGGCCTAGAGAATAGAGATCCGACGGTTCGAGTGCCTGCGTCTTCGCCGCCGTATTCCTTTTCCCTGCTCCGCCAGCGCCCCTTCTCCAATATGTGCGCATCTTCATGGATTCCTTCGTCCAACCAGCGCCGTCGTCGATTGGATCCGGCGCTCCGCTTCGTTGCCCCTTCCCTGTTGGTGGAAGCGGCCGAGGCCCAAGAGGCGGGGAGGATGGGGGACCAGACGCAGATCTGGGGAGCAGCCATCCCCAAGGCAAGCAGGAGCAGCCGCCGCCGTTTCCTGTTCACGCCCGGGCGTACGATTCATCCTTAAATCCTGTTTCTCTGCCAGCCAAGTCGTGCACAAGGGGGTCCTCAACGTCGAGGGCGTCGTCACCCTTATCCAGTAAAATAAGGTAAGCCTTTCTCACGCTGGTGGACGTCCGCAGTCTCAATCATCAAACTCAAGTATGTGCCTTTTTCTGTTGCTCAATATGGTAATTTGTGAATCATATCGATCTGCATCCCTTCATACACAGTTCAAAAGTATTCGATCCTTTGCTGACAAGTGACAATGCAAAATACTCTTTGATGTAGTATATATGGAGTCAATATATGATGACAGCAGGAGTGTGCTCCAATGTTATATGAACTATAGAATTAACTGTTCTAATGTGGAGGTATAATTTAGGAGGAATAAATCTGTGAAAAACATATCAAATATGTGTGAGATCATACAAGTAAGCGAACCAGTGATTTTATTAACAAGGAGAGGTCACTGTTATATTCACTCAGGATCTACCAGGTAGTAGCCAAATAGACATTCACATTGTATAACCAGCCAACATAATGTATAAATAAAATGGAATTGATTTACTAATGAGCAATATTATATCCTGTTGTGTGCATTGTGTATTAACATACATGACAACTTCAAAAACTGTGTTTTGTACGCAGTGTCAGTTGTATGATAGTGATCATATCTTCAAGTTCATTCAGTACTATATAACCTAGCTCTTGGACACTTGGTGTCGAGTTGATTGTATCTGCATGATGCATACAATCTTTTTGACCAGGATGATGCATACAATTTTTTTGACCAGGATGGTGCATACAATCTTATAAATGGATTCAATCTTTTTCATTCTCAAGACATCCTCCTACACCTCACGGACAATATAAGCAGTCCCTTTGATTCCCTCTCCCTTATGTCCCCAAATCCTGAATTACTGAGTAGGTTGCTAGGTGATTGGTTTATAGTTCGTTTTTTTTTTTCTTTTGCAGTGCCTGAGTATGAGCTCACGGTTGTAAATTTTGTGAATCCTTGAATTGGAGTCAGCTAATCTTGTCGGGGGTAGTCGTCTGAACATAGTCGCATAGAGTAGTTGTGTTCAGTCTTTTTATCCATTTTGGGAAGACTTAGAATTGAGTGATAAAAGCTATACCATGATTTTTCCTTGTATAATCACTTTCCTGACATCATCAAGTTCTGTGATGCATTCTATGTTTGCGGAACATGTCTTGTTTTTGGTCATGTCATGGCAAATTTGTGATCACAAAAGTTCACGAAAGAAAGGATAAAATAAAGTAGGCTACATAGTATTGCCATTGTTCCCCTTTGCACAGGGCTGCAGCTGAAGCAACGGTGGCCACCAAATCCTGCCTTGGCGGCGGTTAGGTGCTTGGCAATTGGCATCAACTTGGCTCCATGCACTGCATCAACACATTTTTTGGTCCAGCATGATTAATTATACAGGTTCTCTTTGGTGCTTTTTTTTAGTTTATAATTCTTAAAGCAAATCAAGGGTAATTAATAAAAGGTTATAAATGTCAATAAACACCAAAATCCTTACTCTGATAAGATCAAACTCACGCTCTTGAATCCTGACTTTCGTTCTGCTTGCTCACACTCGTGGCAACTTTTTCTTATTGCATCATCAATCACCTAAATACTAAGTTTCGTCTCACTTCTATTTATTTTTTTTTAATCCTGACTTTCCTTCTGCTTCCTTGCAGTCAACAGTGCAATGAGAACATGGAAAAGGATACTCAAGAACAGAATGGATTTGAATAGTAGATCAAATTTCTCCAACTCCACAAGTGATAACATATGTAGATGTCAATCATGCATTAAAAACTGTTTATTCACGTGTCAATTCGGGGTTTTTAGGATAATTAATAATAAAAATGTAATCACTGCATCTGGTATCACTGAAATTGTAGCTGCAATATATTGATCACAGATGGTTATACGGCTGAAGTTTATATATATTGCCAGTGGTATGAAGAAAAGTGATTGGGCTGAATAGTGGTCACTTCATCTTGCCTTATATATAGATTTGTATATATATAATATATATATAAGCGCATCAAAGACGCGTTATTTTTCTAGTTGGTTTCATAAACGTGGTCCAGAAAAAGATGGTTGCACATTGGCTGGAGGTCAGTTTGTCAAGTACAGATATCTTATAGGGTTATTTCTGTAAAAAAATAAGTGCATTTACATGTTGTACATCTCACAACATTTGCATATTCATTTCATTCTATTCGAAAATTTCAATGAAGGTTAAAGGGTTGTAGACTTTCTAAAGTGTACTACGTATGTTCGTCTTTATTGTGGTTTGGTGACTTGGTGTATGAACTATGCGCACACGGTCTGTCCGTCTATATCTGATTTTGCATTTGTGCTGTTTTCATGTTTGCCTGTTGCTTACCCTATTGGTCTCCTTGGACATATATTCGATTTACAATGTTTCGCCACTAAATAGTATTATCTAATCATAACCTCGATGAACGAAATCTAGATTTCTTTGAAAATACATAATTCTGATCACTTCGAAAATTTGAAGAAAAAACCTTCATTAAGGGATAAGTCTAGTTAAGTCAGTTAACCCTCTATTTTTTATATATATAACAAACTCTACTCTAAAACTAGATATTCAATCCCTAACTCTCAATACCGTTTAAAATATACTTCATGTACTCGTAGATTTAATGTTACGTTAAATGCCATATATACGAAATAGTGGATCCTACATGTCAGTCTACAACTTCTTCCTCCTCTTTCTCTCTTTCTCTCTCCCGGCAAGACATCATCCACCTACACGGCGAGGATCAGTACCCACCCATTGGCGTACTTGCCATCGATCTACTCTTGATTCCCTTCTCTTCCTTACCACTCTCCTATTATCCTCCCACTCCTCTGGTTACATGGGCCTAGATCCTCGAGTACAGAAAAATGAGGAGGTAATAAGATGCATCTCAAGGAGACAATCATGATGTTGGATGGTAGCACAATAATAAACTGTAAGGGTAGATGGCCGTTGCTTGAGCTCGACCTCGAGCTCCACCACTGCTTCATGGAGTCTGGGCTTTGCCTCCATTGACACTCATCTACTCCTTAAACTCTATCCTCGGTGTCGGCGTCTGCATGTGCCAACCACGTAATAATAATCATAGAATCTTACACCACCTCCCTAAGGAGCAGAGAAGCAACGGTGGTGGCACTCGAAAGAGTACGGAGGGCACGGTAGCTGGTCAAATTTAGTGTAGGGTCACATGCCTCACCAATAGCCTTCTCCCAAATCTATCTCCACATACCACCTCCTCCCAAGGGCTTCACCTTTATCGCCGCCGCCACCACCTCCTCCCCTATCACACCTTGCTCCTCGTTCCTGGCTTGTTGTTAAGCTTCAACTTTGTTACCTTTATCGATAAATATTTTGGGGGCGGAAGAAGTATGCAGTCTTACGTACTCCCTCCATCTCTAAATAATCTTCATATTTAGTTTTGGTGGGAATAGCAATACAATATTAGATGTCATTAAATTTACATTGATTTACACGCATGGTCATTAATACAATCGAGTATTGGCTAACTAAAACATATATGCATAAAAAGTCATTTATTTTTACACGGAGAAACGAACAGACTAGTACTCTCTTATATAATATAAAGATCAATTAGACATCTTTAAATCCTAAATATAAATATTATTTAGAGACGGAGGAGGGAGTATACTCATATGTGATAGGCGTATTTTAGACAACCTACTGTGTTAAGGGGTCAAATGGGATTTATCCCTGTAACATGGCAACAACACACTTCGCTCATTTACTGCATTTGCTCGCATGGAATTACTTTATACCACTCTGTAAGAATCTTGCTGCCAAATTGTCACCGTCCCACATGAATGCACACCTGATCAAGGAAATTATTTTTCTGCTCTCTGCTTGCTGCATCCACACCGAAATTAATACGCGCCTCACTTAAAAGCGGTTTTTAAGACCCCTTCTCATTGGAGGTTGCTATCTTCGTATCACAGATGCATGCATGGTGGCTCACATGATCTCTCTGGAGCAAGCAGATAGTATCAGTTTGGTACTATCTCTGTTCTAAAATAGCAAGTTGTTTTAGTTGGTAGCGTTAGACCATTCGTTTTATTTAAAAAATTATAGAATTTTTATTTATTTTATTTATGATTTGCTTTATTATAAAAAATATTTTAGGTGTGACTTATCTTTTTTTATATTTGCAATAATTTTTTTGAATAAGGCCCAGGGTCAAACACTAAAAAAAAAACCCCAACGACAAGTATTTGGGATGGAGTAGTAGAATAGATCATATATTTATTTTTAAAGAATATTTTGCTTGTACGAATATTACGTGTGTAGATTTGCCTCGAATAAATACCTCAATAATTATAACTATATTGTTAGATTTTACAAATGTATTGCAATAGAAATCAATGGCCCAAGTTGCATTTCAAAGACTGTCGATATCAAAAACAGAATGTTTTGTAACAGGAAGTATTTATGTTTTTTTTGTAGCAGAACATATTCATAAACCTGCATGGTCATCAATATGTGGAGAACATCATGCAAGATTTCTTGATAGTACTAGTATAGTATATTCCCTCAATCCTAAAATCCTTGTTGTTTTGAGTTTTTATTTGGTAACGTTTGATCATTTGTCTTATTCAAAAAATTATTGTAAATATAAAAAATTATAAGCCACATCTAAAATACTTTTAATAATAAAATAAATCATAAATAAAATAAATAATAATCATATATTTTTTAAAAAATAAGACAAATGATCAAATGTTATAAAATAAAAACTCAAAACGACTACTAGAACGGAGGTAATACCCGACTGCCACCCTGAATTTTCACTTACACCATCCAGCACAAAAGTTTAGAAAAGGCTAGGTTGGAGTACTAGTACTATGAAATTAGGAGTACAGAGCAGCTGATGGTGTTCTGATGCCAAGAACATGGGACGACTGATCTGATATTCTGATGGCTTGCCTTGGCAGCAACCACTAAAAATTTCTTATCACTGCACGGACACACATGCATGAGCTGGAACTGCAGCAGCAAGCCAAGGCATGGATGAGATGAGCTCCCCTCCCCTTCTGAAAACCCTTCTGAGAACCATGATATGGAATGGAATGGAAGAGAGCACAGGGAAGGCAAGTTTTGCATTGCTCGCAAAGACAAGAGACATTATTCAGACCAAGGGTGCCATAATGGTATATTTGGCCTGCTGCATGAGTGCCTGACCAAGCTCGCTTTGGTGATCATTTCTTCTCGTCTCATCTTCCTTCAGCTGCATGCCTTTTCTTTCTCACCACCATCTGCAGCTACAGCTGTTTGGGTTCTACCTTTTGCTTTCTTGTTTTCAATTGGAGGGAGAGGAACAGTTCGATTTGTCCTGGAACAGTTAGGATTTGTTTTGGTTCTATGTTTGTTTGATGAGTGTATTAGACTTGTAATGTGTGTTTTGCTGAGCATTACTCGTGAATGATCTCTAGAACAAAACTATTTGCTCTCTGGGTTTAATCCTAACTGGATTAGGGTTTGGGGTGTGTTGTATTGGAATCTTGGCTGTATGGCAGTGTTCACTTAATTTTTAAAGTCATTACATAAATGCTGTTTGGAAGGCATTTTTGGCTGTTTTTTATAATTAATACGAAGACACATGCATGATCGAGGTAATCTGGTAATGGAAAATAATTTTAGGATAAACTATTATAGTTCTACTCTTAGCAATCCAAAAACTACAGACATGAGACAAGATTGACGAAAGTGATGGAAAAAATAGAACCTAAATTTTTGTAGATAATGGATTATAATAAACCCGACCTCTACAAAAGAGAGCCTAAATTAGTTCTAAATCCGAAGTTGCAACTTGTTACCAAATATGAAATAAGTTGGTCCATGTAGCATTGTAAATTGGAGCACTATAATCCCGTCTGTAAAAAATTAATAGTGGTGCTAATTAAAAGGCTTCAAATGTGTATGCTTTGCCTGCTGAAGCCATCCCATATTCTGAATCACTGATGGGAGCACATTGGCAACGACATGTAGGTACAGCTCTCGAGTCAAGAAGCTCTGCTCAAAAAAAAAAAAAAAAAGAGTCAAGAAGCTGCCAGCATGGCAGCATTTGTTGGATGACATGTCTGCATGCATGGCACACATCAACACAAACAGGAAAGCATGGCTGCTGCCGTTGCAGATTCCTGCTTGAAGCAATCACCTTGCTTGCTCCCAACAGTGTGTCATTATTGTGGCAGGAAGGGGATCCTTTGAAATTGGATGTTCATTATATCATGAAAATATGGGTTTATTAGAAGATCAATATTTTTTTCTAAATATATAGCTATAGTTTCTTGCATTTTTAAGCGAGTATTATCTATTAAATGTTGTCTTTTGAACTCCTCTTACTTCCACAATTGGTTCCACATGAGAAGAATTTCTGATATTGACAAATCAAAATTCAGTTAGTTAATAACAAAACAGGAATACTGACATATAGTCTGTTGTACTAGTAACAATAATGTAATTCCACGTGAACTTTGTGAAAAAATCCACTGTGGTGAACACCTCTTTTTCTCCGTAGAACTGTAAAACCCCTATATTTTCAAGTCTGCAAGCATGCGAGGGTGAAATTTCTAAAGCAAAAGAATTTGGGTTCACATATTCTTGATTGGACCACATTACCTCTACATATATCATGTTTGAAAATCAAAATTGAAAATTTCACAGTAGTCCTTACAGACAGCACATCTGTTTCTCGAGAAATTCTACGGATCAGAGGACCACAAAACCAGAAAACGCCGGAATTAGATCTCTGCGTATTCCCCTCACAAAAAATCACTGAATTATCAGTACATTGCACGATAAATGGTGGGAACAATTTGCAGGTAGGGTTAGTGAAATAAAACACGCCTGACATCCATGGCAGGAAGGAGGCGGCAAGGGGAAGTACAGACCTAATCAAAAGTACAGAGAGTAAACATTGGCACAATTAACCATCGAGCAGAAGGAGCATGCATGCTCCCTCACTGTCCCAAAACACATATACTATCATAGTATCATTTGGTATTAAAACCCAAGCACATATCATTTGCCATGTTACTCATTGTCCCAAACCCTGCAGTAAAAACACCTTGAAATTAAGGGTCGTTGGGATGGAATTATCGTGCTGTACCTGAGGCAAGCCACAATCTCAAAAATTATGTGTTTGATTCATTACCACTATATATACTTTCTTAGCATTGGGCCATTGTAATGGCCCGGTGCTAAGAAAGTATAGCAAGCTATATTGTGGTATAATTTTGCCACAACAGCCCCTAATTCTCATTCCTGTCATTAATTTAAGACATTCATTGACAAACTCTAGCACTATAGTAAACCAAACATGCAATATATGGTAAATAAGTCCGGACAATTAAAATCGAGACAATGATGTATACGATGAAGGTTCGTCTAAAAAAAATTATGTATGACGAAAGATGAAAGATAAATTTCTAAGAAAAATGGAGTCAATGAAATGCAATTTTAACAAATTCTATGTTTGATTTCTTCCCCCCTGAGAGCCAGCCACAACGACCCAAACTTATTTAGATTCGTTTGCCACATGCTCCCCTGCCCCCCTGCACTCCTACAAGGCCCCAAAGAATGATTGATTGGTGGGGGCCAAGCCAAGCCAAGCCAATTCCAATACAGGAGTGTGCGTGTTTTGTGTGTATATGCAAGTTTTGCTCCAAGAAATGGGTCAATTTTTTTTTGAATCATGATGCATCACTCTCACACTCTCTTCTTTCTTCAGTCTTCACTTTAATTTTCTTGGTGAGATGATGAGATGTGAGATGAGACATGCAAGGCCACAGTAATATCACCGACAACAGCTGCAGATTAAGCATGGATGGACGCATCCAGAATTAAGTCATGAACAGTGAGGCTGAAAGATACAACACAAGCTTGTGTTTTTGGTATAGTATAGTAGTATATTTTGCATCATCTCTGTCATCTCAACATGCACATTAGTCCAAGGCTATAGACATTTCAGAAGTGATAGAGGATTAAACAAGAGTCAGAAAAACCATTTGTTTAATACACCTCTGATCCATAACAACTCAATGCTCAGATCATCACTCTCGCCACTGCTAGACTTTAAAGTCAGAGACACCAACCAAGAAATTGAGCAAAACAAAAAAGTTCAGGAAATTCAGGGGAAAAAAAAGGAGAATGAGTTCAGTACTTCCATTCAGTTCACCTAGGATGCATGCTCTCCCCTCTCATGCTTGCTCCCCTACATTATGCCAAATGAAAAAAAAAAGAAAAGACGATAAAAACTCGGTTTTTTTCCTCTCTCTAAGCTCCGATGGAACAGTGAAACTGTTCAGAAACGGCAATGCTCACTCCAGCTTGAGCTGCTGCTGCTGCGGCGACGGCGGCTGCATCGGCAGCAACGGCATCGGCGGCGGCGACGGCGGCATCTGCGGCGGCGCCATCTCCGGCGGCGAGGCAGGGAGAGGCTTCTTGGCGAGGTTGTGCTTGTTGTTGTGCATCCAGACCTTGAGCACGCGGCGCTTGACTCCGATCTCGCCGCAGAAGCGCTGCACCATGGCGTCATCCAGCCTCTGCAGCCTCCACCCCACTCTCTCCGCGAATTCCAGCATCCTCGCCTTCTGCTCCGCCGTGAATTTCGTCCTGAACCTCTTCTTCCCCGTCGACGACGACGACCCGCCGCCCATTGCGCCTCCGCCGCCGCGCGCAATTCCGTCCATTTCGTCCGACTCCGATGTGTGGATCATGCTCAGCGGCATGATGATCTGGTGGTGGTGCGGCGGCGGGAGGGCGCGAGCGGCGGCGTAGGGGTCGCCGCCGGCGCCGCCGTTCTTGTGGTGGAAATAGTGACGGCCGGCGGCGGCGGAGGGGAATTCGTCGGCGGAGAAAAAGATGATGTCTTTGCGGTGGAAGTTGCGGTGGCAGCCGCAGGCGGAGCACTTGAGGGCGTCGAGGGAGCCGTCGTCGCCGGCGGGCATGAACTCGCCACACCCGTCCGTCGCGTTCCCCCCCATCGCCGCCGCGTGGTTCTTCAGGCACTCCCTGTACCTCGCCGTCGCCGGCGACGCCGCTCCTCCCCCGCCGGCGGCGACCATCACCATGTTCATACTAGAGTTCATCCCCCCGCCGCGCTTCTTCGCCGGCGAAATCTCCTGCTCCGGCGGCGCCGCGGCGACAGCAGCATGCGGCGGCGACGCCATGGACGCCTGATGAGCCTGGCCGCCGCCATTGTTGTTCACATGGTCATGGTGGTGGAGCTCCATGACATGGCCGGCGGCGGCGGCGGCGTGCATTGGGATGGGGAGCTCGCCTTGGGTGCCGGAAAGATCCATCCTTTCTTCAAACTTGTTCTTCGTCTCTTGTTCCTGCTGCTTCACTGAAAAGATCCTTCTTGCTTCTGATGATGCTGTAGTTGTCTGAAGCTGCAGAATGGAAACCATGAGAGATCAAAGAAAAGGCCAATGGCACCTAAAACCCACAAGGAAGGAAGGATGCAATGCAACAAAATTCAGTGTTTCTTGGGACTCTCAAACACAAGGCACTAAACAAAGAGAGGAGAGAGAGGAGAGAGAACAAGAAAGAGAAGGTGGAGAACAAAAAGGGTGCTAAGCTGAGCTGAGATGAGGTGTATGTGTGTGTGCATGGTGTGGTGTGGGATCTTGGGGACCTTATCAAGAAGATACTAGTACTACTTGCAATTTGCAAACCCCAAGATGGAGAGGACGTAAATTACACTGCCAAATACTCCTACATATAAGCATATATATGTACTGTGTCCATATATAAATAAAATTTTATCCTTTCCTCATGTCCTATCTAGTCTCTCCTTTCTTGGGCTCTTCCCCATGCAAACAAGATCAGAAAAAGAAGAAAGGAGCTAAGCTAGCTGCTAATCACTAGTGTCACTAACTGCTCTACCTAGGGGATGGAATGGAAGGATGAAATGAACAGTGACCTTGTCTTCTTTCTTGTGGTTAATAAATGCAAGTTTTTACAACCTTACTACTGCCCCTACTGCTTCTGCTAGCCTTTTCTTTGTGGCCTAAATGTATCTATACGTATGCATATTGTATATGATGGACTAGCCCACCCACTACATTATATTCAGACAGCACAAGACACATACATATCCATACCTCTTCTCCTCTACTTGACAGACACACATTAGAAGGCAAGGAGGAGATCAGCTTCCATGCATGCACAGATGTTTCAGTGTTTGTTTGTGAGGGTGTGAGACCACCTACAGCTACAACTATTTTCTCTCACCAGCTACAACTATTTTCTCTCCCCTGAACTTGTTTGAGCATGAGAGACAGAGGGAGAGGAGGGGGGTGGAGAGAGAGAGAAACCAAGAGACCAAAAGCAACGCCCAACCTTCTTTCTTTGCTGTGTCAAGGGGTAATCAGAGAGGACAAAGAAGGGGCAAGGGCTTCAGTGTTTGCAGCTTCCACCACCATTGCAGTGAAGTGACCAGGGTGCTATAGGGGTCTAGGGCACTCTACTACCTCCACCAACAACCAAGTGGACATAATAAAAGAAACAATAACAGGAAAGAAAGATGGAGCTCTTGACTTATGGTTATGGAGGAGGCTTATTAGCTAGACTTAGAGAGAAAAATTCTTGAGAGAAAGAGAGGATGAATAAGAAAGCTACTAGTCTTGCAAAGGCTAGAGCTAGCAAGGATGGGATGATGAAAGTATTTTTCAGTTCTTGCATGTGGTGTGTAGTAGTAGGACTGTAGGAGTTCTCCTACTAGCCAAGAGAAAAGAGATGAAGAAGAGATGGAAGAAGAGACACTGATAAGATGAGTGAGAATGTGAGATTGAGACAATAAAAAAAAGGAATTAGGCAGTGTCTGGTGCTTTGCTTTGCTTGCACTATCAGGAATCCAAGTTTACTTCATTCAGAGGTGGAGCAGGAGAGGATGAGAGAGAGAGACTGTGGTGTGTCAGGGAGCAGCACGAGCCTGCCACCACTGTGATTTTCTTTTATTTGGACAGCAAAAAAAATGATACTATCCTGTCTTAAAATATAATTATTTTAACTATGAACATGATAGAAACATCTCAATTTATAATTTTAGGTAGTTATGTTTTGAGGCACAGAAACATCCAGATTTATAACTTTAGGTAAGTCTTTTCTCTCTCATTTCTTTTGTCAGGCACCACAGAGGGATAGGGGTAGAGAGAGAAAGCTAAGAGAGAAGAAAATTATTAAAATAACATAGAAAAATGGAGTTTGACACTTAACTTAATGCACTCATGGGCTCTTATGTTATGTATTCACAAAACTCATGTGCTGTGTATTTATTTCTCATGCATGCATAAGCAGTCCTAATATATCAATTCTACTGTCGGGGAGCCATTCATGACTTGATCTCACGACTCAGGTCATAACTACGGCTATATATATGCACTGAGTAAATCTACTTGTGTCTTTACCCGGATTACATCAAGAAAACGAAATACTTACTTTTTTTTTGAGAATTAAATACTTACTTCTGCTAAGCATATTTACATTAAGAAACTAAAGATAATGGAATGTTACTAAACTATGGCACTAGGAAAGGTTGACATTTTTCAGCTGGATGTAACAATAAAACAAAAGTTGCAGATTAAAAAAGTTCACATTTAACATATGTCACAAATGAAAAACTTCTAACCAAACTTGGAAGTTTGACTATTTCAGACTCCACAGGATTCAAAAGCATGCATGTTAATGTTAACCAATAAACCAAATAATGTTAATTTGTATCCCCCATCAAAAGAACACGCAAAGAGCTGGAAATATAAGAATCTCCATTAAAAATAGATCGATAAAAAGAAAAAAAAGCAGAGACTAGACTAAAATATATAGTTTTTATACCGTTAACATAATTCTTTTATGAAAACCTGACAAAGCATAATACTATCTCCGTATATAATGTTTGACCATTTTTATTATTCAAAAGTTATGAAATTATTATTTATTTTTTAACTTGTTTTATTATAAAAATACTTTAAGTATGACTTATTTTTTTTATATTTACACTATTTTTTAATAAGACAAATTAGGACGGAGGACTACTTAGCCATGGCGAAAGCCCAAATGCCCATACTTTTCTGTTGCCTTTGATGTTAACAGGACGTCAGGACGAAACCATGAGAAACCTGTAGACAGAAGCCAACACCCAGACAGATGCACAATCTTATTTGGTGGTCTCACACGCCACGTAATTAACAGGTAAATCCCAACCACAAACAAACACATTTCCCTGTTACTAACTGAACATTAAGGGTGTGTTTGGTATTCTGCTTGGGGCCTCAACCAGGCTCAATGCGTGCAGTTCTCCCGTGTTTGGTTGGCTGCCCAAGCCTTTGAGCCTGTCTCTAGCGATGCAAAAAGGAGATGAGGGCCTGGCTGAGTAGAAACGTGACTTGTCTTCGTTTCACTCGGGCCTGGCTGGAGTGGCCAAAAAATCTACTATGCAGATTGCTTTTTATCCTTTGTGCAGGTGAACATTCAGCCAACCAAACAACTTCTTCGACAAGCCTGGCTATATAAGTACATGCAACCAAACATAACACCAAATCTCATACAAACCAGTACTAGTTGAGCCGCCAGGTTCAGTAATACAAGCCAGGCTAGACCTTAACCAAGCTACCAAACACACCCTAGGAAAAAGGTAATCCAAGTTATTTACGTTCTGCTAACTGAACAATTAAAAAATTATATCCAGCCTAATTAGGCAGCAATTATAGTGGCAAGAGTAACAGCACATAATATTATGGCCTTCAGTCATGAGACTGTTGCAGAGGAATAGTGGGTTTGTCTGTATCACAGAGCGTGAGTATCATTGTGCCCTAAGAGTTGACCACACACCATGTCCTAATGATAACACCCCATGACCACACCAATAAACCAATCATCTAATGCTTCCTGGAAGTATGCACCATCCAGCAGGAACAGCATTGCAATTTGCAGGCTCTCAAGTTTGTCAAACCTACCATGCATGCAAGTAGCAGCAACCATGGATAGAACCAGATTAAGGGGACAGGATTAGTTATCTACTTTTGCTTTTGGTCAGATCTGATTAGATGATAATTAATTAGCATGCATGTCCTAACTAAGCCAGGGCTATAATTAGTTTAGTTTGGATTCAGGATGAGCACAACATGTCATCTCAGATAGAGAGATTGTCATAAGTATATCATTGGCCATTTGCATGCATGATTTGAGTTTTGGCACCTACTGCATCAGCTGATCAGCTCACCTTGGGGGGTGCAAAGATATTACTACCTGTCCTCTGGCCCACTTAACCCCAAAGCTTTGGATCCTGAAACTTTTTTTTTTCTGGTGGTCTCTGAATTAGATGTTGGGTGTGCATTGCATGCATGCCAAGAATCAAGAGATCTACTTGATGAGTGAGCTAAGGGGTGTGTGTTTTCCTCACACTGCACAACATTCTCCCTGCCTAGAAAGAAAAATTGCTGAGTCTTTCTTTAGTAGCAGGGGGGTAGCAAAGCTGCAATGCTTAGGGCACACATGTGGTGGAATCAATTCGGATTAAATTATTATCACCTCGGAATTAGATTCTCCTTTTGAATGTGTGGGGAGAAAGGTCCTAATCACTTCTTTTGGTGGTGAATATATAAAAGTTGCTAAGCATGCAAAGTGCACACAGAATGATCTTTAAGGTACAAACAAGACACTCTCCTTTTTCTTTCTATCAACTGAATGTCCCCTAGATCTTGAAGAATGTTCACCCTAGATATGATCTTTGGAACAATATAAGGCTGGATGATCCAAGAATATCTCTCTCAAGGGCAAAAGATTAAAGATGCATGGATCCTTAGCTTTCTTCCTTGTTTTTTTGTAATTATTTTGCTCTCCCCTTTGGCTAGCTAGCTCTCGCTTCGTCCTTCATGCGGTCATGCCTAGCTTGCTCGTTTATTCCTAGCTGAGCTAGCTCTGAAGCTGCAATTATGTGTATTCTTGCTTTCTTTTTTTTTTCATCTTATCTTTGCACATCCTTATCACTTTATTCTTCACTATGTATCTGCTTTATTCTGACTTAAACTTCATTGTTAGTGGCTTTTGCTGACCTCCTTTTTTTTCTATATTTCCTGGGTCATTTCCACATCTTTAAGTCGTGTTTGACGGTTTATAATATTTATGATCAGTGGAAATTAATATTTTAGAAGACTTTCTAAATATTTTCTCAATAACCTACCGGCCAGCAGGACTAAATTTCGCGAAAATTGGTATATGCACCAAAGAGTTGGAGAATCCTTTTTAGGATGCTATAAGTGCCTAGGAATAAAGGAGTACTCTAAACAAAACAATTTTCGTTTTTGAGTCTTACTTTCTGTTGTCGTGAGTAATTATTGTAGACATAGCAAAACCAATTTTGGGACAACCTATTATTGCTAGATTTTAGGATTGGACGGTGCATTTATGATGTAACTGTTTGAACATCATCCAGAAAAACATATTCAGTTAATAGAAGAGAAAATTCTATGAATTAAATTACTCGGTCTTGTACTGCGCAATAAAAGGAATGAAGGGTGAGTTATTATACCACATCATCAATTAAGTTACACCAGAAGTTTTTTAGATGACATCCAAATTTTGAAATAAAACAACCTTTTATATGCACTTATTATAGTCAAGTTTGGGCTTGGTCTTGGACTCTTGGGCTAGGCTGGGCTTCAGTCAACTCGAGCTACATAGGCTTTGCCTCTTAGAGCATCACCAAGAGGAGACCAAAACAGACACAAATCTTAATTATTGGGAGTTTTAGAGAAAAATGGGCTCCAACAATACTCATAAATTAATCCTAGAAATAGGAAGCCCCAATCTCTAGAAATGTAGTTACCTTTTATCTGGGAACTCCCTCTTCCACCACAATCATAGAATATGGCTTAGGAGGTCAAATAGGCAATCTGTTGGAGAGGACAATATGTTCTGAACCAAAAAACTGTTTCAGAGGCCCAAAAGTAGAATTTTGAGGATGTAATTTACCTCTTCTCTTGGTTACAGGGTTCAAGTTGGTGCGACTTGGTACTTGGGACAACCTTGATGTCAAAAAGCAGGTCTAACTTTTCCATATTTTAATTTTTATCGACATTGCTTACCATAAATAGGGTCGAAGATATTTATTATGTGTATTAAATAAGTGAGTGAAGTATAAACGACTTTCATCTTGCAATGTAATACTAGTATAAATATTTCAACATATAAATGCACCAACTTCAGTGTACATGTATTAATTTGCAAATGCAAGTTTTATGATTAATATATTCAACTTTCCAATACAAGATTTATTTATCATATGTTTGTAATAAAAAACGATTATATACTAGTCCTTATTAGAAACCCTATACCAAGTAACCAACACAGATCATCCCCCTTTTACTATATTTGTACTATCTTTGAAATGTACATTTATAAAGAATATTACTAGTACTATTTGTTTTTCCAATCATTAAGTACAGCATATAATTAGAAAGAAAATAATCTTTTCACGCTCCTACCGGATGCTTCTGCAAGTAAATGAAAACAAGTCGATCATAGATTACCATGCATGTGGGTTTTTTTTTTTTTTGGCACACGTCGCTCTGAAAAGTTCATGCGTGGACCTCTTCATGCGCCCCATGGCATGTGTATCTAAGCTACGGACTCACTCAATTGTTTTGTTCTGTGTGGTGCTTGCACAGGCTCATGCATGATGATCAAACCAAATTCTTCTGGGTGCTGGATGCATCTGCACGCAGGAAGCCCCAGCTATAGGTAGCCCCAAATCGATTGAATTGATCACAGGGACTGTGTTGGCTTTGTATATTTAATGCTATTAAATGAACAAGGATTGTGTGAGTTTGGTATGTAGAAAGTGACGGAGATCAGGTCGAAATAGAGTGCATTGATATTTACAACTTAAAATGAATGATCATCTGTGCTATACTGCAGCAAAATTATAACACAGGATCTTTATTTGCTGGATGTGAGATTAATACTACTCTTCTTTATGAGAGAAATTTTGTTTATACATCCACAGTTTTTTTTTACTTGTAAAGGGTAAAAATCTACCTGGTATGATATAATTTCTTTAACAGAGGCACTAACTGATAATTCCTCCAATAATATATTCATTAATTTATTAAATAATTCTAAGTGATAACAAACTCGACCGACAGTTAAAATGGCCCGTGGAGCATGGAATTCAACTAACTCAAGATTACCCCTTGAGGGAGGGGGAGGACGTGCCGTGCAACTAAGCACACTGAACCTCACACGGGGAAAAGGCTTGTACCAGTCTCCAGACATAGAAAACATATTTTTTTCACAAACCATTTGACGAGTCGGTGCAAAACATTTTAGGATTGAAGCAAATGTAAAATATTTATGGTTATGGTAAAAAGAATTTTTGGATTGAAGAACACAAAATTTGAAAAATAAATATTTTGACATAGAAGTATAAATGAGACTCTAGATCCCTCCTCACATTTGTGTGTAACACATATTTTGGCCATTGATTATATTTTTCCTTCAATAAGGTGCTAACAGTCGTTGATAACATTGAAAACCTAGTTGTAAGTGTAAAATAGAACTACAGGATGATACTACATTAAGTGATACGTGGAGGAAAAAATCATGAAGATACGTTTTTCGTAGGGAAAACAATTAATTTCTAGACATAGAAACATTAATTTTCATTTCATAAAAGATTTGATGTGTGTCAAACATTTTAGGATTGAAATATACAATAAATGTTTAAGTCCTTTATTACTTGCAAGTAAATAAGTTCTTGATTCCCACAACTTTTGTTCAAATTTTTATTTCAGCAAAGAAGCATTTCTGTGTGACATGTATTTTGGCCCTTGAGAAAACTCTCCCTGTTACCCTATAACGAGATGTCGATATGGAAAACACAGCTCTAAGTAGTAAATATCTACTACTTAAAAGGGGAGCGATCAACTTCCTTTCTTTTCCACCGGTAAAACAAAGTGAAAACGAGCAGCGTGAAAGGCCACAATGGAAGGCACCACTCACGCGCAAGATGAAAAACTGGACCGAAGTGATTTACAAGAAAGGAAATCTGTTTTGATGACCCCCAATAAATCTCGCCGCAACTGCCACTTCCAAATGAAAACCTCATCTCTCTCATAGAAACTGTCCAACCTAAGAAAATCCATTTTTTCCAAAAAAAAAAGAAACACCAATCATCCCACTTGGGCCAGATCCTTCCACTAAACTAGAAAAAACTGTTGCAACACACTGGCCTATAACTAGTAAGATTAAAAAGGTGATACCCATGGATCAAACCTCTTAATCCATGTTCATCCCCTCCAAACCACTAGCTTTTTCCTTGTCGATCCAAAATAATGCTATTGACATGACTTATTACTAAGGTAAACTAATTGGTGGAAATAGATCATGCTCAAAACCAAAAACTTAATCTTCTCCTTTTCTCTTTTTCATGAGCGCAGAAATCCAACAAACAACAAAGTACAGAATCAACAATACATGGAAAATAGGACAATACATATCTTAGAACTACAAAACCCCAAGAAAAACATCATGCATGGAATTGAGTGATTACCTCTGCACTTGGAATGAAGATGTTTTATTATGGTATCAAGAAGTCACTAAGATCCAATAGCCTACATGGTTAAGAGGACACACTTGTGAAGAAAACAATTATAAGAAAATCACAAGTACAAGAAAATTAAACAGATCTAAATTCTAGTAACCTATCACTTACAAAAGAACAACTGCAAGATAGAACCTTGTTTGCCTATGTTTGGCTCAACAAAAAACTAAGGCAAGGACAAGGTTGATATATAAAGGCAGGTAATGGTATGGCCAAATCTAGAAGACATGACATAATAATTGTTATATCTTATACTTTGCACTAGAGATCACCAAAAAATGTCAAATGGATTTGAAATCAAAACATTACATGCTGCATGGCTCGACACTTGGCATGAATGCACGAAATATAATTAATTCCTCAATGGAACTTATATAGGGATTATTTCTGATAGAAATCAATGCACATGTTTGCTTAGCATAGTCATATGCATTGTAACAAGTTTATAGTTGGCATTGCAACGCCTCTCACAAAGACCAAGAATGGTATTAACTCCATGTTTCATGACTTGTTTGTCGTATTTAATTTGCGTCATCTTTTTGGAAATGCATGGGGACTACACTTCATTTCATCAAGAAGAAAAAATATGTATAGCAGAGAATCCAAGGTATACTTCTAGAACCACCCAAAAAACATCACAAAACGTGTCTACAACACCTTCTAAAGTGGTCAACGATGTTCCTCAGGAGGTAGGGAAAGGGTTAGTTTACGTATGTCAAAACTAGGTGAATTAATGTAGTGAAAAACATGATGCAATTCGAACCTTATACACATATGTCCAACAATATATAGTCAACATATTACGCATGCAGCTATGCCAACGTGTTTTTTGTATGCATCTTTAGCAAGTTGGTAGCCATTAATGAGTACTGACACCGGTGGACCCAGGGGCAGCCACTATGGTTCATTGACTTATTGTGTAGTTTAAATGTACATGGTTTTCTATAAAAGTTTAGTCATGTCCAGTGTAATGTTTGTAAATAATATTTTGATCCAACTGCTGATTATTAACTGAGATCTTTCTAGTTTTCTTCTTTTTTTTGAGTTAATATGTTCTACATGTAAGAAAATTTGTAACACATAATCTTCATGCAATGGAATTCTGGATGTGTAGGGTATTTATGTTTCATATTTTTTTAATAAGTTTTTTGTTTCAATACTAATACAAAGGGGTGAGATTTATACTCCTCTTTTCTGAGAGAATTTCTTTAACATGCACTAACTGTTAGTTACTTTAATAATATATTTATTGATTTATTGAATTATTCTAAGTGATCGAAAAACTCGACTGGCGGTTAAAACGCCCCGCTGAATGTGGAATTCAACTAACTCGAGATCACCCTAGGGGAGGGGGGCGGAGATAGCGTGCAACTGAGCACACTGACCATCACGTGGGGAACATGCTTCTACCAGTGTGACATAGAAAACACGGGATTTCACAAACCATTTGACCAATTCGTTCAAAACATTTTATTATTGATAGAAATGTAAAATCTTTTAGAGTTATGGTAAAAGAATTTTAGGATCGAAGTACACAACATTCAAAAAATAAATATTTTTGACATAGAAGTACGAAAGGAGACTAGATCACTCATCACAGTTGTGTGCAACACATATTTTGGCCGTTTATGACATTTTCCTGCGAACAAGGTGCAAACAATATGGGTTGTCGTTGATAACATGGAAAATCTACTTGTAAGTAGTACAATAAAAATTGCAATATAATAATATATTGAATCATACATGGAGGAAAAAATTGTGAACATACATTCTTCGTGGTAAAAACAATTAATTTCCAAACATAGAAACATGAATTTTCATTTCATAAAAGATTTGTGTGTGCAAAACATTTTAGGGCTCAAGTATTAAAAGAAATGAATAAGTTCTTTATTATTTACAAGTAAATAAGTTCTTTGATTCCCTCAACCTCAACTTTTGTTCGAAAGCCAGACCCCTCATCACATTTCTGTGTGACATGTATTTTGGCCCTTGAGAAAATTCTCCATGTTACCCTCTAACAAGATGTCGACATGCAAAACATCTGTAACTAGTAAATCTCTACTACTTAAAAGGGGACTCATCCACCTTTCTCTCACACAAGTAAAACAAAACAAAAAAAAAAGACCAACATGAAAGGCCATGACACAAGGCTCTATTAATGCGTGATAGAAAAAGCTGGACCTAAGTGCTTTATGAGGAAAAAAAACGTTCATTGACCCCCAATAAATCTCGCCAAAGATGCCGCTTCCACATGAAAACCTCATCTCTCTTATAATAACTTCAGACAATCTGATTCCTCAAAAGAAAAAAAAGGAAACCAAACATCTCACTGGCTCAAATCCATTCGCTAAACTAGAAGAACCATTGGAAATCACAGGCCTATAACTAGTAAGATTAAAACGTAGGTGTTACCAATGCACCAAACCACTTAATCCATGCTCATCCCCTCCAAGAGCACTATATTATCATTGTTTATCAAAGATTTGCTATCAACATGACTTTATACTACGGTAAAACTAACTTGGTGGAAATAAATCATACTAAAAAAACTTGAGAATCCAACAAATAACAAAATGTATAAATAGCAATATATGAAATTGAGGCAATACACATCTCTTATTAACTACAAAAAACTCGAGAAAAAAATTATTCATGGACTGAGTTATTACCTCTGCACTTGGAATGAAGATGTTTGATTATCACATCAAAAAGTCATAGAGCTCCAATAGCCTACACTCTTGGGAAAAAAAACAATTATACGAGTACAAGAAAATTTAAAAGATCTAAACTATACTAACCTATTAGGTAAAACAGAACAAGAACAAGATAGAACCTTTGTTTGCCTAGGTTTGGCTCAACGGAGAAATAAGGCGTGGAGAAGGCCGATATATAAAGGCAAGTAATAGAATGGCCATATCTGAGAGATATGGCATAATAATTGCTATATCTTGTATGTTGCACTCAAGATGCTAGAGTGCCACATGGGTTTCAAAATCAAAGCATGGCATGGTGCATGGCTCGACACTTGGCATGCATGCACAAAAGTATTAAACATAACTCTAATTAATTCCTCAATGGTTCTTCTATAGGGATTATTTCCTCAATTCTGATATAAGTCAATGCACACGTTTGCTTAGCATAGTCGTGCATTCCAGCAATTCATATTAGTTGACACTATCACATCTCTCAAAAGACCAACAATGGTATCAACTCCATGTTGCATAACTTATTTGTCATATTTAATTTGCGTCAACTTTTTTCAACACATGAGGACTACGCTTCAGTTTCAATTAAGAAGAGAAAATATCTATAGTGGAGAATCCAAAGCACCCCTCTCGATCGAACCACCAAAAAACATCACCAAATTTGTCTACAACACCTTCCAAAGGGGTCAACAGTGTTCCGCGGGAGGTGGAGAAAGGGTTGATTTACATCATTGCATCAATAAAGAAGTAAATCAATATAGTGCACACAGATCATTCAATTCAAACATTTTATACATACGTCCAACAATAATGTAGTCAACATATTTTGCATGTAGCAATGCCAACGTGTTCTTTGTATGCATCCATAGCAAGTTGGTAATTAACCATTACTCAGTAACACTGGTAGAGCCACGATAGCTGCTTGGGTTCATTGACCGGTTCTGCAATTAAAATGTATGCGCTTTGCTACCAAAGTTTAGTCATGTTGATGACTAACCGATCTTTGTTCAGCCCAAGCTCTAAACAATATTTGGACTGCATATTATTGATTGAGCTATTTCTTAGTTTCCTTCTTTTTATTTAGTGAGTATGTATGCATAAGTGAGTATGTAAAATTTTTTAATGTGCAAGGCTGGGCAATGGTTAGACCTACTAGTACCGGTGAAAACCGTCACACCCCCTAGGCTCCTTTTCTTGATAGGTGGCTAGAGGAGGGGAACACTGCTAGATTTGACAAAGACTATGGGCTTAGTGTGGCTTGTACATGATAACAGAAGTTTGTCCATATGCACCTAGTAAGCGAACCTCCTTCATGGTGTCCCCTGGCCTTGTTCTCAAATCTCAAGTGAACTAGGGACTAACTTCTTTTAATTTACAGGTTGCTTGAAATGCCGACTAATTTCTATGTAATTTTGTTTATTTTTCTAGTTAAAACATTGAAGCTCAAGTTGAAAAGTTGTTTATATACAACTCTGAAAATGAATTATTTTATTTTTAAAGCCATAAAAATTGTTGAAAATGCCTCCAAATTTTAGTTTTTGATGATAAGGTTGTTGCACATGATAGCAACAGGGGTGTCTGATCTTCCGTCAGGTAAGGATAGACTATGATTTGGCGGAAACTTGACACAAACAATCCAGCTTCTGATCAACAGGACCCGAACCCTGCAATCGCCGCACCACGTCTCCTCTGGTTATCAATCGCACACTACCGAGAAGGCTAATCCTTGCACGTGAATCAAAGAACACAAGCAAGAACAAGGTAGATGCAATATGAATATATTGCTAATACAGATGAAGCTCACAGTTGGGGTTCCATAAACCGACTAAGCGGCGAAAACTGCAACAGCAGAATAATCTAATCAAAACCAAACGGTGGCGGCTACTAAATATATAGGAGTTAGGGATGTCCTAAGGTTACAAAACAATCAGGTAGGGGCGTCCTCCTAATGGACCTAGGCCCACAACACAATTAAAGACCAAAGACCCAAAGTTGACTCGGACTGGATGAGGTACATGGCTTGTTTCAATGATTCCCATTGATTCAGCATGAATTTTGACCTAAAACCAAAGCCATCTGAAATTAGACTCCATAAGGTTCGAACAAATACTCATGGGCATTGAGAAACCTTCTAGATCAACGGTAATGTTTGTTTTAAGTTGATGCTGTCAGGAGGAACCAAACCCGCGAACATGACTTGAGTTGGCTGGACTCTTGGCCCAAAAAGGACGTGTAGAGTAGAAGTCTTGAAAAAACATTGCATTGGTCCCAATCAACCTCCTTGACCATCCATATATCACTTGAGCCCAATATCTTCTTTTATCCATGCAAACACTTCTGCAAATATAAACAAAGACAAATCATGGTGTCGCATCACTCGTTCAAATATATAGAATGTATATCTATATATAAATAGAGAGTGCACCTTGGATTTATTTTTTTAAAAAAATATATATTTATGTTCATATATAATCCGGCCATGTACTACATTGTTTTTAGTTTTTGCATTTACTATTATTATTATTATTATTGAGTAAACCATATATATATATATATATTCATTTCTTTATATATTTAAGATTGATGCAAATGACGTAATATAAATAGATCCACCATACCTATAAATTAATCTTTAGTTAGCTATTGGCCTTAAGCCTAGCATGTAGCCAAGTTCCATGCTAATTTGTGCACACAAGTTCCTTGTAGCCACTTTCCTTAGCGCACGCACGCGCCGTATATATTGGATTTTTAGTTTAGCTACCGTTACAGCTCACTCCTATATATGTCTTCCGCTCTTGGATGTACTTATTTGTATAGCTCAACACATTGGAGCCACAAACCTAACAATCAGTGGGGACCCTTTTGCCTAGTAATAACACCTTGAATAGTCAATTCTTCTTGTGCTGTATTCTCAGTGTTCGAATGACAGATAACGTTGTATAGAAATTGTTAGGCTGTTAGCTGTCCTCTTGGTTGGCAACTTGACTTTGTATGCTGCTCCCTCAAAACAGTTATAGAACTAAAATAAAATTAGGGTACCCATAATTACTGCATTATAACTAAAAGTTGGATGAAATATTCAACGCTGACTCCAGGTCGGTTGTGATGACATCAATAGACAAATGACGAGTGTGTTTTAAAACAATATGATATGTTCATGAGGTCTAGTCTTTGTTCTCTCTTTATGGCTGTGTACATTCCTGAAAGTTGCAGAGGCTGGGCATTGTCATTGTATAATAAAATTGTCCATTATCTGAAAAATATGAGCTAAAAGTCATAAGAACTTTAATGTGTAGTTGTGATGCTGTAACATGATCGAGAAACTCTGTTTCCTAGAACTTAATGATAGACATTTCTGAGAATTTTGAGTTTCAACATTCCTATGAAACTGTATCCAACTTCTGTGGCTCCCGCTTCAAATTAGGTGGAAATGTGAAGCTTGTGTCATGACCAGTTGAAAGAAGGTGTAGTGGCAGTGGGGCGAGAGCTTACGTTAATTTGTAAGACAAGCTATAAAGTATGTTGGAATTTCTATCTTAAATGGACATTTTCCTCAGTTGATTCATGGTCCTAAATAAATTAAGTTGGCGTATGTGGAAGAAGTAAAAAGAATGTGAAGATTTTTTTTTTTTGCGGGGGGAATGTGAAGAAGTTAAATAGCAAACCAAATATCCATTATGTAATCAAACAAAATTTTATTTGGCTGACTTGCAGAGCTAGCACACATGTCAAGAGGGGCACAGGAATCAACCAAAACAACACACTTGTTAGCCATAATTTGTTCGCTGTCCTCCACCTCATATAAGAGAGATAGAGATATAAACCTAAGTCTGAGCGTAGCTACAACCATTTCATTCCCATTATCTTTATGCTTATCATGACATATGTTACGATTCCTTATCCATCTCCACACATATCGAGGAAGCACTTTTGGCTAGAATTTTAGGCAGAAATCTTATTACTATTTTTATAGTGTTCTCTCTGTTCTTTTCTGATAACATGTTCTTTTCTCACTACTAGGCTCGTATAGCTTATAGCTTGTCTACACCAACTTCATATACCAACTAACAAATGTTACAGGAAATTTTAGATAAAAAATATACACATATAAAGTCTCATCTTAAAATTCTTTATATTTAGGTTGTAACAAAAGATAAAAAAATTTGACAGCATTTAAGTAAAATTATGTTAGAATTTTTATTTTTCATTGCTCTTTGTGTACGATGAGTTTTAAGATGAAACTTTGCAAATATATACAATACTATTGGAAGTACACTTAAAAAAATTCTAGAATTTTGGTGACATTTGTTATTTGGTGTGCACGGGAAGCTTGTGTGTACAAAATACATTCCCTAATATGTAAGTGTTTTTTAAATCTGTTGATGCCGTTTACACATATTAAATCATAATGATTTTTTGATGTATCAATGATTTAAGTATGTATCGTATGAAGTCACCATTTTAAAAAACGGAGCTAGTAATTTTTTAATGATATTTTTGCTTAATTGAAGGGACTAACATTGCATACATGCTAGGATTGAGTTCACGTTAACATTAGATATTTCAATTCAATAGGAAGGATCAGTAACTTTTATGCGGTTACTGCAGAATCCACATATTCCGTTTGAAATGATTCTCAAGTGAATTTTTGCATTGGAAACATTTCTGATTTCTGATGTACAGTTAATAGAAAAAATGCCCCAAAACGCTCCCCTTGGCAGTAGGACCAGTCGTAATTTTTGTTTTCTTCAGTTCGATTGGTTTCGAGATACATACCCTATCTGATTTGGTTTTGAGTTATGAAATTAGTGTTAGACGTCCTGATAACATGTCCTAACTTATCTATAAACATCGACCTCCTCCTCCAGATACTTGAAACAATCTTGGTTGTTCCTCAACATGCTGCCGCATGTAGTCTATTCCATCGCGTTCGAACGTGTGTAGGGAGATTTGTAGAGCTGTTCTCTAGAACCTTTGTCTCCCAGATTTTGCACCGGGACGGACAAATAAGGATTTTGGGAATCGGTCTTGATTTTGTTTATAAATAAACTAAACCTATGCATCTGGTAAAAAAATAAACCTCACGTGTTTAAATTTTCACCAAAATTATCTGCGGACTCAACATGTGGTCATGATTTATTGATAGAACAAATTAAACTTACGTGTCTTTATATTTCCATCAAAATTATCTGCGGACTCCATAGGATGGTATTTTCTATGAGGTTGCTGCATACCAGCACAAATAATTAAAAACAAACCTCGAAAATACCGACATTCTTTTGGCAATTCAGCCTAACAATACAAGCAACGACCCAACCAATAGGCTATAGCTCTTTTTTTTTTTCCAGATTGTAAGGCGTTTTGATTTTTTTTTATAAAGTTTGATCATTCATCTTACTTATAATAAATTATGAAAAAAATATTTATTTATTTGTGATTTGCTTTATTATCAAAAAATACTTTAAGCATGACTTATTAGTTTTTATATTTGCACAAAATTTTAAAATAAGACGATGGTGAAACGTTAAAGAAAAAGTCAAAACGCTTTACAGTATGAAACGGAGGTATGAAAAGTAGAACTTAAAATAAAATTAGAATGAGCCACCTGTCAAATATGGCGCTAGGACTAACAAAATGCCAAAGTAGCAAGAAATAATACTAGCCGTCGAAACTCGAAAGAGAAGTATCTAGAAGGTAACTTTTCTAAAAAAAAGTTAAAGATCGGCAGAGATAATTAAGAGGACCCAAAGAGAAAAAAGAAAGAAGAAAGGAAACGGCTCCGCCTCCACTGCCTCTTCCAAGGAAGAGGTGGAATGGTAACGGGAAGTAGAGGAGGAGAGTGGAGAGAGATAGAGGGAGATAGAGAGGGGGGAGCAAAGCAGAAAGATTCTACTGTCGTTGCATCTGGAGATGCCATCCTCCTTCTTGAGGCTGCCGGGTCGTGTTTGACCAACTGGTGTTTCGCAGTGTCTTCCTAATGGGCCTAATGGGCTGCCTTTGGCAGATTAAGCATGTGGGCTCGATGACCAATCAAATGATTTTGAAAGAGAAGAAAATAAAGGAAAAGCTGTTCTACATATAAAACATTAAATCAGTTAATTAGCAATATTCAAAACAATATAAAAAAGATAACATATCAAGACAACTTATATTGTAGTCACAAACACAATACGACATGTGATTTAACTCAAATGTAGACCTGGTATATTTGGGAATGGAGCTAGTACTAAGATTATTTAATTTAGTTCTTAGATAATTTCACAAGTTTGGCATTATCAGACTAAGGACGCGTTCATTTATGCATAGAGGCTGAAGATTTTTTTCACGCAAAACGAGATAAGTCATTAACATGTGATTAATTAAGTATTAACTATTAAAAACTCAAAAAATGGATTATTCTGATTTTTTAAAACACATTTCATATATAACTCATTTTAAAAAACACACCGTTTATCAGTTTAAAAAGCGTGCTTACGAAAAACGAGAAAAAAATCCTCCCACTATGCTGAAACGAACGCCCCCTAAGTCATTTACTTCCATCATAATATTTTTTATCCATTACAAATAAAAAAATATGTATGTGTAATATCTAGAATTCGTGTCTAACGGAATATAGCCGATAAAAGTAGAGGATAAACATAATACTCCCTCCGTCCTTTAATATAACGCGTCATTGTTTTTCGCAAAGTTAATATTTAAAAGTTTTGACTAATAGTAAAACTAACCATTTTGGTGTTTAGTGTTATATACGTGACATCAATAGATTTGTATTTGAATGTGTTTTCATATAATGTAAATTTTATAGTTTCTGATAATTTCTTATGAAATGAATTAATGGTCGAAGTAAAATATTATAGACAATGTACAATTGAAATACGTCCTTGTACTTAAGGACAGAACATAACAGACAGAACATTACAGAGGAAGTATGTTGGCAGGACTCATGCATGCACTTTTTTTTTTTCAGCAGCTCATCCTATGCAGGCAACCAAACCAAGATAGTTGCATCTCTTAAACAAGGCCAACCGTATCCTGGATGACTCGCATATATACTATCCTGGTTAAGGGCATGTAAGCAACCAAACCTCCTGTCTGAAAAAAACTTCAAGAATCTATGGCAAAAAAAATGTAGGTTCTACCACCTGTACAGAGTGGGCGTAATGGCATTCCTTAGCGTTGTGTAGGATTATCCACATAACAGTTCGCTGACAGCAGTCATCGACAGGCCTTCCTTAAGCTAAAATTATGACTCATAACCTAATGACAGCATATACAAGTCTACATGGACCAGCACCAAATGTACCGACATATACATATGCTATCTATGTACAGAATAATTGACAAATTGCCATGATGCAAACTAAGGATGCAGGTGAGGGCCTAGCATGCCGTTCTTCTACTGAAGCATCGACTCGATGCGTCCTTCTTTATCGTACGCCTCCACAATCTTCCTGGCGTACGATGGGATGTGCTGCTCCGCTCTGTGTTCATCATGTCAACCAGTTGATTAAACCACTCCAGGTCAACATATATTCTTCACTTATCTAATTAACACCTAATCGATCAAGAACATATATACCTTTGCTTGCCCCATGCCCGGTTCACATGGAGGTAGTTCCTTATTGTGTGATAATCCAGAGAGTAGCGAGCAAACTCCAGCCCCTTTGGCCCAATCTGGACAAAATCAGCCAAGCCATGTATTACTATAAGTTTTCCAAAGATCTTGGATTGCCGGCATATTTTCTATAAGTGTGTTCAATCCATCTTATACATGTGAATATGTTCGAGCCCTACTTACCAGATCCAACAAGAAGGCTATGATATTGCCAATAAATCTCGGAGCTGGCTGAGAAGGTCCTCTGCCTGCACAATTTTTCAAGCTTAGCTATCTGTTTAGCGTTATTGTACTATAGAATTCAAACTCGTTAACGCAGAAAACAATGATAATTTTACATATAGTTCACTTCATACCCTGTTTTGCTTCATCATCAGCTTTTACTGTCTCGATAACAAATGGTTGCCTTGCGCCCTGAAAATTAAAGAAAAATGCACAATCAACATGTTATAAATGTAATAGTGTACTCTGAATCTACAGTTTCATTGCAGAAATAAAATAATTCTAATAGTTTGTGGATCAGCACGTACACTGCTAACTGTAGGTGTGCTCTCCAGTAGGCCCTCCACCAGGCTGAGCATCTCCCTTCCACGACCATTCCTAAAGGAATGCCACAATACCATTATGATCAGGAAAAAAAACAATTCACTGCTCAACAGAAACTCCAGCATCTCATTCATTATACCTGACTGTAATATACTGAGGGTGCTGTGTCATGGAAACTCCAGGGTACTTTGGTACACCCATATAACCCACCACTAAATCCTGCACTTCTTCATCAAACATACATTAATTATCTCTGAGACCAAAGAAGAAAAGCAGCACAAAAGGAAAATGAATGGTATAAAAGGGACATATCATGGCCCATTCAGGTTTGATCCTTTTTGGGCACACATCAATAAATCAACATTTTCAAACCCGTCCATTTTCTGAAACATTGTCAACATCCCGATAATAGTTGCATCTTACGGTTATACTTGCACTAATTTTGGACATAGAAAATGCCAGTAGAATGTATCTATGTAACAATACCAGCCTACCAGCACAATTTGTTTGCATTATTGTTCTAGACTTTACAGAGTACTATTAGGAAGGGACAATGAGAAGGGACAATACAGCGGGGGATCACATGGTTCCTTTCCAATAGTAAAGAGTACATGCATTCAAATTTAAAATTAAAAATGATGGAAGCTTTACCGCCAAGCCATTTGTGTAGTCAAAGCAGCTGCAGGATGGTAGCAGTAAGAACATAAGCTCATTTTGAATGATGTCTGGAAATGTTGGAGAAACTCTGGCAAAGCAATTATACAACGGTGAATATTACCTGTAGCATGACGGGGCAATAACATCAACTAGGTCCTTTGCTGGCAAGCAAAAATAGGGAACCTGCTTTAAATTAGGTAGTAAAGAATTATTTGAGAAGAATCAGTGATGCACGGGAACAGAAAAGAAAAGCTAAGCTTGCCTCTTCAATATGTCCATCCAAATGCTTTAAGTGAACCTGCAAATACTCTGAGTTAAACAACACTATCATATATCAAAATTTGGAAATCAACAGCATGGTAAAATTGTAGATCCTCTAAGAAAATATTATAGATTCCATAAGACTATATGTTCCTTTTATCTACTAAACTTCCTGTTAAACTACTTCTAAACAGATTTTCTACTCATATGTCATATTTGAAACTATGTCAAAATTAGAGAATAAGGAGTACTATGTCAAAAAGCTCCGGAACAAACAACTCAAATTTCATGGCCAAAGAGGTGAGAGATATCAGCTGTCATCACCCACATGAGTTAGCAACAAAAAGAAAGACTCCAAAGTTTCACCTTGTAGTCTTGCATGAATTCATAATGCAGAACAGTCTCTGGTTCACTGCTTGCAGCCTTCAAAAACTTGTCAAGTCCTTCACGGGTACCATTGTCCACTGAGAATATTTACTGTAAGCTAAAGATCTAATATATTGTTCCATGCAATTTGCAAATTTTAAGATCAACTAATTCTGTGATCAGTTAGTAGTTACCACAGTTTGTCCCAAGTACATAAAGCTTTTCCAAACCAAGATACTTCTCTACTGATCTCAAAGCTGTAATCGCATTGGACAATTATGAGATTAAGCAAAATTTCAACATTAAATATAGAAGAATGATTTGGCAAGATAAACACCTTGCACTTGACAACCCACACCACAGAAGAGAAGACGCTTCACACCAGCTGCCTGCCAAAGGAAACCAAGAAAGTGAGATTTTGATAGAGTTAATCAGGAGGAGAGTATGAATCTCACATCATGCATTCATGCCATTATATTATCATGTTCTGGATTAAATTGAACTCCGTTTTGCCTTTGGAGTCACTACTACAATGGTTTTTACATGAAGTAAATTTTGATCTTGTACGTTGATTAGCCTAAGTCTAATTATGATTCCTTTGAAACCAAACTGAATTTGACCTTATAAAGGGGATAAGGTAAAAAAGCTCCAGAAGAAACAACGCAAATGTCATGGCCAAAGAGGTGAGGAGATATCAGCTGTCATCACCCACATGAACTAGCAACAAAAACAAACTAACAAAGGATGCAAAATGTGCACAAGAGATAAATTTACCTCAACCAAAGCAAGTGTATTGAGATTAGGTGATAATGTAGGCTTCACACCTTTGGCTGCAATAACTTCTTCTGGCGTCCTATGAGAGTATATTAACAAGGATTAACAAGTTTTTTACTGAGTGATTTTACAGTTTTGACGAGTGATTTGACTGAGTGAATTTGCCTTTACATTTTGTAGTGTAAAATTCGGAAGCTCCTGGTACCTGAGGTTGAAAATGTGGCACCTCTGGGTACCTCAAGGACCATAAATTTTAAAATTTCTCTTTTTAACTTTTAGCCCAGTGACAAGAATACAAAGTGTCAAATGCAAATGTACTATAAGTAAGACGTTGTCGACACAGGCCATATGAAAAAAAAAATCTAGAAGTTGGCAAACAACCAATGTCTTGGTACCTACCTGGCTAAAACAGGCCTTGGGGCAAGCCTATCATCAGGATCACTGCACGGGAAACAAGCAACAATTTTCTCAAGAACATGAAACGATTCTTTTGCAAGGAAAAACAATTATGTGATATTTGATTGTTGTTTGGTTGCCTTTGTACACAAACCACAGCATCAACCATATTTGCCTTTAGCATCTCAACTGCGATCGTTGTCACTATTCCTGTCCATTGGGCTCCTGCACACATTTATTGGCAACTAGTTAGCAATATAACCAACCTTGAGGTGAAGAAGAAAACAGTGTGCAAGGAACAAACCTTCAACAGATTTGATCTTCCTGGCATATAGGAGCTGCTCATACACTCCAAAGTACATTTCATCCACTTCTGGCTTCCTACCTCTCCCATGGACCAGGGGCTCCAAATCCTAGATATATATGCATGTATGTGATGTAGTAAGCTAGCTAGCTTGAAAGAAATTAAGCATGCATGACTGAAAGACATACTAGCATGGAACCTCGACGCGGGACATGCCGTCTCCAAGGAATGCACAGGCATTCTTAACATGCGCAATGTAGTAGGTATCACAAAGCCCACAGCGACTGCAGTGGTCCTTGGCTGGGTAGACACCGCCAGGAGGGATGGCCTTGGATTTCTCCCTCCAGTCCTCCCGCAGCGCTCTAATCGACTTGCTGCTCATTTTCCTACCTCGGCCTTGGTGAGGGGAAGGAGAGGAGGGAACAGCAGAGGAGATGGAGCTGTGGGGCAGTCCCATGGTGCATGGTGAGGACAGGGAGGCAGACGGGTAGAAGATGCAACACGCCATGGATATTGGATAGTCAGCCTGCATGTGAAATTTCACGTCTGGGTAAAAGAAAGAGATAATTTACTCAAGGAATTAACGACCTGCATAAAACATTAATAGTGCGATTTATAAACTTATTATGGTTTGAGCTACCATAGACAGAACCCTTTACTATTACGTAAGGGAAGGGAATTTTTTGGAAGGAAATAAGGCAAAGGAGCTTCTACCGTTGCAATTGAAAGTATGTCCTGTTCTTCTTTCCCAGGCTCAGCTCCTTCCCACCCATAACATCATTTCCACCTCAGTTATGCTCTATTCTGCCACTGAGCCCACTCCACCAACATAATTCCTTTGCATCCTAGAGTGCCTTACCCACCATCAGGCTCACCCGCACCACACTTCATACTGTAATTTTGTTGCACTACTGCTATTCCCTCCCATCCTCACCACAACTATGTAAAGATTTGAACTTCTTTCTTCTTGTTGCTTTAGTGCCACAAGGTATTGAAAAAGAAGGTTGTTTATGTTTAACAGGCTAGGTGGCTTGGTCTTTTCCCAGTTGGATCCTTCCCTAACGTTGTATAAAGATTTTTTTTTGTTAACTCCTTAGTTTCTTCTCTAGTAAGCACTGCAGGAGCTACCTAAACTCCCGTGCGCCATCAAATAAGTTAACATCTGACCTGAATTTACCATTGGTATCTACGAATCTGCCATGTCACACATGGCACTGCTTGTTGCCCTTTTGAAGTGACTAAGCAGGTTTACGCGCGACATTCAGGACAGGCTACTTCATCTTGTTTAGTACAAGCAGATGCATTGCCCAAACCGAGAAAATCTGTAAAGGTGGATAATATGACAGCATGTAGCTGACAAAATTCATCCTTACAAGCATCATACATTATTCATACGTTCTTATACTCTCCATAAACATATCTAGCTACCATATCTACCAATGGTTCAAAATAGAAGTCCATATCAGCTCCAGGTGCCCAACATCCTGGGCATAGCTCATATCCATATAAATATATGATAGTATCTAAAACCATAAACAACATCCCAGTAAAACCCCACAAAGAACAAAGCATTTTTTTAAATTTCACAAGGATTAAAGTTTGAAAGAAAGGGCATCCACTCCACACTTGTCACATCGCAATTAAATCAGTAAAGCATTGACTGAGGGCAGGGGCGGATACATGGAGGTTCAGTTCAACACCCAAATCTTTTTAGAACAAAAAAACTGTTATTGGTCCCCCTCCCTTATAAGATTGTTTATTAAGGCAAATTAAGCCAGATCCGGGAGAAAACCTAGCTAGGGTTAATGCAAATTCCAGAAGAAGAAAAAAAAAAGATCATTTTGAGAAAGATTTTGCAGCTGCGTAACGGATGGATGGATGCTCACCGGTGAGGGAGGATGCGGAGGAAATAGCGGCTATCGGGAGGAGACGATATCGATGGGGTGGGGGGCCCGACGCCACGAGCTTGCTCGCGGCGCAAAGATCTCCCCGAGGGCCGAGAATTCTCTTTTCTCCCCTTATCTACTCTGCGGGCTCGCACGTGGGGCAAAGGGCAAAGATCAAAATAGAAAAAAAAAAAACAAATAGAATGTAAAAAACAAATAGGAAAAAGAATAGAAAGTAAGATTTGTTATAAATCCTTAACTATAGTGTATTATGGATATGATTCAAACTGAGATTAAATATCAATTTAGAAGAAAATTTGACCACTGTATATAGACATGTGGTATGTTTAGATATGAGAGGTCAAATTCCTTGCTAGGCGATGAATCTTTCAACCCTGCTAGTTTACTTCACATCCATGCCAGCCACGATCGCCCGTAGGGGTGGGCGTTTTGTTTGACCAAAAAAACTGGTCTCGGTCTTCGGTCTAAGATAATTTTGGTCTATTTGGGTACCCAGGCCTAAGGAGTAAGGACCGATACCAGGCCTGAATAGTTTGGTCTTTCAATTCCTTCGCCCAAGACCATGCTCGAAATCTTGGTTTCGATCTTGGTCTTTTTCTTACCACCCCTAATCACCCATGCCCAATAGCCAATTTGTCGTGATCGGCTCTGTTGGAGCGATGTTAACTGTTTTATACTCCCTTCAGTTATAGGATTCTTGATGTTTTGGATAACGACACGGTATTTAAAATATAACATTGACCATTGCTTTTTATTAAAATATAAATAAATATCTAAAAACTTATGCATATATAGTCTTCAAGTTTTTATACTGAATATTTTAAAAGTTATTTACAATCAAAGTTTTAAAAGTTTGATTTAAACATTGTCCAAAAGGTAAGAATTATGGAACCGGAGGGAGTAAAAGCTAAATACATCAAGCATGCCTATTAATCGACAGATTTTGTCATGACTAAATAGCCCTAGTATACCAAACTATTTTTATTACGCAGAAGTAGCACTAGTGCATCATCAGTCCACGGTTACAATAAGCCCGGTAGATGCCAAAAAAGGGTATCCACTGTAAGAAACTGTTGCTTCATGAACCTAGCAAAAACTGATCAAATTATTATTTATACAGAACACGCTTATGTATGTACCCCATGAGACGCCCAAGTGCTGAACAAATCCAATGTATAATTACTGGAGCAAAACAACCCAATGACTTTTGCTAATCACTATGATATGCTTAGGAACTAACAAACCACACTCTTAATGATATTGACACCACTGTATTTTAGAGTGACCCCAGTGATAAGTTTTCTGAATTCATCCTGGCTCTAAGCGACGAAGGCCCTCGCTAAAATCTTAACATGATTGGAACCTGTTTTATGGGTAATTTGCCTACCACTGCATGCTTTTAGAATTTTCATAATCCAGAGCGAATAAAAATGATTATTCTATTTTAGCTACTTTTAGAGCTGTTTAGTTAGTAGAGTATGGAAGTCATATCCATTATCTATACCGTACAAAGTCTATTAAAAGAGTAAATTTCACTAAACTACATCATATTCCAAGTTACAGAAAACCACATATATTTGGTATTTGTCACTGAAGTACATATATCATGTTATTAATTAATGTTTCACAAAACTACATTAAATTCATAAAACTTCATTATTAAAAAAACTACATGAAGTAATAGTTAAGTGACAAATGTAGTTTAATGAAACATTAATATCATGATATGTGTATTTAAGTGACAAGTGTTGAAAATATATATATTTTTCTGCAACTCAAGCCACAAAGTGTATAGTTTGTAAAATTTACTCTATCAAAAAATATAACACTTGCCAAATCCATTAGGGTTAGCAACAGTAGTACAAAGCTCTACGATGGTTAGGTCAAACCATGAACGGAAAAATAGTTAGTTGTGGTAGTTAATTTGTTATTGGGTAATCACTCCATTCTAAAATATAAGATGTATTTTTTTTGTTAGGACATGTCTTAGACCAACAATTAGTCAAGAATACATTTTTATGATACAAAACTTAATTTATCATATTTGTATTGAAGTTATTATTATTCTTTTGTATCACATAACTGATATCCTACTATAGCAATTATGGGTCAAAAATTTTTGTAACAAAATAAAATAAGCCTTATGTTTTAAAATAGGAGTACTAAATTATAAACGTGTTCCTAAACAAGGCGAGGGATGTGCATCTTCTGGTATAATAAATGAACCAATATCAATAACAATAAATGATGCATCAGTACACATATCTCTTGTACAATTAATTTTCATGCATATCTTCTATATGATTTAATGAATATATCTGATTTAATGAAAGATATGCTCATTGAATAAAATAAATTCTTTATAGTAAAGCAAGTCTTCCTGGCTTTCTTCTATTTATATATTCTATTGGCATATCATCGAAAAAAGTACTTTATTTGATAGAAACCAGAACTCTTTTCAAAATGCCCCAAGATGTCACCCTTTTCCTTCTAGTATTTGTGGTTTGGTTGAATCTTGTAGGCACAAGATCGTACTGTTTTGAGCATCCTAATGACCTCTTACAAGCTACTGGAGCAGTGTCGTCGAAAAGGTTTTTCCCAATGGAAGCTTCTACCAATAGATTGAAACTGAATCAAATAGCACATGTAAGTCTAAAATGATCTCAAACTTGTGTTCTTGCAAACTTTTTTACAATATTGATTTAGTTGAGTCAGGTATGCACTAACTTCACAAAGTTAATAATTTGATTCCTTGTGTTAGGGATAAATCTTTTTCTTTTGCTGCACACCATGTATGTCTATATTCTTTAATATACTTCTTCCTATCAAGTTTGCTTTGATGTTTACTATATGACTAATAACAAACTATCAATTCATAGTCTTAGAACAAAAGCATCCCCCAAATTAATGAAGTACAGATCGAACAGGGGATACCAAATATAATAAACAAAAGACCATAGTCTAGGACACACATCGTGTTGTCTGTTTGCAATCGATGACTATAGAGAGGGCTATGCTAAGAACACTAACGATGACATTGTCTTAGAACAAAGTAATTGCGCAAGTGATCTCTAAAATCTAATGAACATATGCATAGTTCTGAGCAATGGATACTACATATATTAATTTGACAAAAGAAATAACTATAGTCTAGCACCCACTTGTTTTGTGGTCGTAACCAACTAACTTAAGGGGTTGTCTGGTGGCAGAAGCCATATATATTCCCAAATGGTGCAGCCTCTAGTAAATAATTACCATTATTGGGTCTAATTAATCCTATGAAAGATAATGTTATAGTCATATAATAAGGTGTTGTTATAGTTCCCTATATAGTAGGGAAAGCACGATGATCCATCATAGAGCACGACTTGATCCAGGGAACTTGTGCCTGAGTATGTAACTGTGTAGGAAATTAATTCTACTATACATAGAATTATGTAATCAATGTGCATTGACGGGTGGTACTAGAGCCATGTACTCTTGAATTCGTTGTTGTAAAATAAGTTCAACTTCTTGAAACGTGGGTACCATAGGAATGTCCAACGAGGAGAACACCATTTAAACTATTCTTTGTATGTAGTATGCAATATATCGATCAAGAAGAACACCTAAAACTGGATTTACTGGTGCCATGGCAACTTTCGATTTTTATGATTTTCCCAATACAAAGAATGGATCATCCATTTCAGCTCAAATTTGGGTGCAAAATGACCGAGACAGTGACATAGGCAAAGAGATTGATTGTCTTGTATCTGGATGGGAGGTAAGAGTTTGTCTCTGTTTCAAGCATACATATGGAACTACTGTATATATGAACAACAAACCTCAGAAACTATTTTGTTTTGCAGATCAATCCAGAATTATATTCAGATAACAAACCACATTTTTTCGTATACTGGACGGTAGGAATCAATTTTCCAAATATTTATTAATGGTATAAGTGCGTGTAAGTAGTGCCTAATCAACAGTACTATATTAATTTGGATGGCAGGCTGATGGATTCAAATCAACTGGTTGCTCTAACTTGGATTGTACTGGTTTTATACCAGTAAATGATTATGTTATTACTCCCGGCGATACTCTAGATCACAGCAGTGGACAAACTAAAATATCACTGAAGATATTTAAGGTAGTACCAAATAATCTAAGAAATTGTTTTGTTGATGATATTCTTTTTTAACTTTTTTCCTTTTCACCAAATATTAGATCCCAGTTCCACCATGACTTCCGGAACCTCTCAAACTTCGGTCCCTAGCCAAAATCCATTATTTATGTAGTCCTAAGTGAGGCTGACTTGAATCCTCGTCGGCATGAACAAGAGCACTGGACAATGGACCCCCTTGTGTCATGGCCATATTGTTTAAATACAAATATGTATGCAATGGGTGATGAAGGATGAACACAAGCATGTGTTACAATGGCAGTGAGCTCTTCTTGACAGATCGAGTGTAATGGATGATTGAGTTATATAAAACTAAACTTACCAGAAATATGTCATCATAATGAGAGGGAGAGAGAAGACTCGCTGAAATATAAAGGGCCATACGGCAACTGTCCAATGGGCATACTTGACAAAGAGGATCCAAATCAGCTACACATGGTGATTTAGTAAAAACTGAGGGTTCTAAACTTTGTCTTTCATATTATAGGTTTATTTCTACTGAAACATATACTCCCATGTACCAATATATGAAGACTATTAAGCTATTTAGCATAATTTAAGGTTAAAGAGAAAATTTTAATGGGAGGTGATTGATGGAACAGGTAGTAGCGTAGGAATCCATATATTATTGACCAAAATTCAAATGCTAGGAATGCATATATTGTTGGGCATACATGTTTTTTAACACCAACATATGCTATTGAATATATAGCACATGCAAATGCATTATCTGATGATTAGTATAAAAAATGATAGATATTTCATCTGTCTTTAAATACTTGTCACTATGTACTTAAACTTCAACCGCTCGTCTTATTTGAAATTGTATAATTGCTTAAGAGTATTCCATATTAAATTATTAACCAAGTGTGTTACATTCTAAATATAATCATGGAATTTTCATATGCTCCTGATATAACCATTAAACTTTTTTTCTGATGGTCAAAGCTAAAATTATATTGGTCAATAGTGGCTTTTGAAACCGGAGGGAGTACCTGCATTTGTAATGTAACAAATTCTTCTCGCTTTTGAAATGATATTGTAGAGTAAAGATGATGGCGATTGGTGGCTATACTTTGGGCATGACATCAACAATCTTGGCCGAGTTGGGTATTGGCCAACTAGTCTTTTCAAAAACTTAGACCATGCCACAACCGTAGCACTGGGTGGAAGCACTGTATCTTACCGTGGGGATTCTAGTCCTCCAATGGGCAATAGTCAATGGCCAAAAAAGGGTTCAGCATCTGTGCAAAACATTCAATTTTTGGACAAAGATGGCCAAGAGTATATTCCCCAATTCCCTGTTGATATTCGTGACATTGTAACACACAACAAATGCTACGAAACTAGTACATTTAGTGATGACATGTTCTATTATGGAGGGCCTGGTGATTGCACCGAGTAGGGCCATTTTCATTCGTGTAGTTTCATTATCCGTTCTCAAAAACAATCTTTTGGAATCAATAATTTTCTTGCAGTGTTTCTGCTTATTTTCATCCTAACGTGTGACTACTGATTGTTCCCATCTGCCTGGTGGTGGAAGTATTGAGAAGGTATTATAAGGAGATATTAATTGTTCCATTGGCAACATAGATATTTTGCATGGAGTCATTTGTTCTAATTTTGTTGAAGATCAAAATCTAGATCTCCAATTTGGTACTGTCCGGCTTTTGTGGTGGCTAATGTATGAACTCCACATCTTCATTCTCGTTGCAATGTTATGTTTAGGCGAATTAGACACGCCGATTAAGCATTTAAGATGAGCATCATGCCATCATCACCTGACAGCCATGATTACACACTTAAGATGAGCATCATGCCATCACCGCTTGACAGCCGATCACCAATCACTCTCTGACTCTCCTTACCTTCCAGCGCCATTGGTAGGGGGTTGGGTGTTCGGTCTAACCAAAAATTTCAGTCTTCACATAGTTGGGTCTAATCAGTACTAGACAAAAAAAGACAGATAATTCGGTCTCAGTCCCGACCAAATTTTCAGCAAACATGTTTATGTACGAAAATCACATAACTTTTGCATCATTTTTTCTTTTGACAATCAAATATCATACATTCACATGATATATCACAATTTCACAAATATAACCAATATAATAAGATAATACCATCAATACATCATCATCATGTAGTATGCTAAAAAGTAACAATATAGCATAATATCGGTCTTTTCGGGTATAAAAGCTTAATGACAAAGATTGGTCCCGAACTTTTTGGTGTTTCAGTTTTCTCACCCAAGACCTCGCCCGAACTTCTCAGTCTTGGAATTTTCTGCCAACACCTAGGCATTGGAGGAGTCACAAGAATTCGCGAAGTTGGGCCGATGGGTGCTTGAGCCCGTTGGGCCCAATTGTAAGTTTGGTTTGGGTTGTAGTAGTAATCAACGAAAGTTCAAAGTTGGATCTGAGTTTTCGCACCATCATTATCTGTGTGCTTCACTTTCTGAATTCTAATTTACTGTCAGCTCATCAGGACGGCTAGAGATTTTTCCTCAAGATTATTGATAAATGTTGTGCTTCTCTCATTTTGCAGCACAATGTGTCTTTGTGATTCTCTCTGTTTTTGTGCATGTCAACAGTTATGAACTATGATCATACAGCATAAACCCAATGGTATCATTCTGGTTGGCTAATTCTTGAATAAAACATAATTTAGTCTGAATTTGAAAGGGTATAGAATATAGATGCCTAATAAAAAACTGTGGACAATTCTTACCGGGGATAATGCTAGGGAGTCAGACAACAAAAAAATGGAATTCGCCAATGTAACCGCAAATTCAAGTACGGTGAAAGATGAAATAACAATCAATGAGAAATCTAGACACTTGCAGCTATTACCAGTTCTTGTACATCATCACAGGTTGATGGCATAAGCTCTTAACATTCTCTTTTAACACACACGCAAAAAAAAAAAGATTGTGATAACCAAAGGAAAATATACCAAAATGTTGTCACCTTTGAAAATAAAACAGCTATCGCCAAGAAATGGCGCACAAAAACAAGTAAAAATAATCATAAATGGATGCCATCCTAGCTGTGCAGAGCACCTCGCCCCTTCAGCTAGGTGAGGGCATTTCAAATCAAAATGTCTGTACAAGCATAGATTTGTCATTAACTCATAATTGTCCAGTTGGCACCACACCCACATTTCTGCTGGATAATCAACTTTGGTCACCCTGTACTTCAGAAATTGAATAGGGTGAGATTTGCACCATCGCAGGCTACTTGTTACGTTTTGGAATGTGAGCTCAACTGCGAGGTAAAAATGATGATGCTTCAGTCTTTGGCTATTTGCAATGGACAAGATTTTTTCTGTATTCCAAACCACAATACTCATTTTATAATAACCAAATTGCCAGCTTAAGATGACTTCAAACGAGTTTGCCCTTTTGCCTGAAAGTACATGGTGAAATGAAAAGAGAAGTTGTGAATAACACAATCAAAACAAACTTCAATACAGAAGTCACCAAATCATAGCTTTACCCTTCTTTTTGATTTTTCAGTTTTCCAGCAGGGGAATAGACCATGACAGCCAGGTGCTCCGGGCTCAGAGACCCTGCAAATCACATATAGGTTAAGCTAAGCTCAGGAAGAATAAGAACAAGCATAAGTAGATTAGTGTTTCCTTGTGAGCAATAAACTCGGTTTCTAGACAGGTAAATTGGTTAAAATAATTCTGATCCACCAAACGGAGAAGAGGAACATTTATGAGATTCCAAAGCTAGCCTAACAATTACTCCATAGCAGCGTATCCGAAATTCAGAACTGGCTAATATGACACGGAAGAAAGTAGCATTAATGTCATTATCCGCATTCTACATTGCATGAAACAATGAAACTGGGAAACTAGAACTTGGTTTGCATACTAGGATTTGTATACCGTATAAAGCTAGGTTTACTCTATAAAGGTTACATGCAGTAATTTATTATGTAGAAGAAAACCATAGAACAAAGGTTTATTACTTACACACTCTCATTGTCACAGTTTGCCAAGTGGTTATTACTATGCAAGAGGCTTGGTGAAATGGCATATCCATTTTCCATTTGTCCATTCTGGTGGAGACCATGACTGTTGATGTTTAAAGATTTCAATCCATTGCTCAGTTCCTTGTCAACTTGCCTTGAGGAAAAAATGTTGTCCGTTGAGGACTTCCTGTGGTTCTGTTCGCCACTAATTTGTGGCACAACTTGATTTCTTTCAGGTCTCATTTGATTCAAAATACCAGGTGTATGCTTTTCAACAGCCTGAAGCCATGC